>VZRU01011778.1:0-30263 GCA_013398155.1 Pedionomus torquatus | reverse complement strand
ATAATATAATATAATATAATGTGGGGCTAAGGATGTGAAGCCAATCCCACTGGTTACAGAAATTCAGGTTTGATCAGATTTCAGGAGCACTTAAATCCTTCTCCAAGAACAACATGCTTAAGTCCTGTCACTGATTACAATAAAATCTTTTTTTCCTTACCATGACACTCTGCTATTCACTGCAGAGGAAGTCTGAAAAAAAAACTTTTCTTATCCTTTCCTGTAAAAATGCATTTTATACAGGTAACNACTGTTGTTTTTTGACAAAACAACAGTTAATAGAATATTTTCTATAGATCTTCTTAAATTGAAGTAGTTTCTCATAAAAGCAGCTTGAGCCAGTCTGAAGTATGATCAGTCTTTATAATCCAATACTTCAAGCAATGAAAGGCATAGTTGTAAAATATCAAGAGCCTCAAAGTCTCGTCAAGAAATTAATCTTCTTCAAACCAGGATATTGTTACCCTCGTAACTGTTTATTCTGAGTAATGGGAATAAGGAACGTTTCAGCCACTGCTATATAGATAACTTTTGTTAACTTTTGTAAGGGAGGAGAAGAACGTCTTCTGGCACCTGCCCTATTTGAGACACTGGAAATGTGTAGAAATCAAATCCTGTGACAGAGGGATAAAAATACTACATACTACTTGAAACCAGGTTTGAAGAATAAACCAGGATACCAGAGGAACTCTAAGGCAAGAGGCAGGTGAAAGAAATCCTGTCAAAGTCTCCTTTGCTGTCCCTGGGAACGTCACGAGGCAGCCGTTGGTGACTGTCATGTAGAGGACCTAGTTCAAAGATGCCTCTATCATCTTGTGTTTCAGATGGCTTAGTTTTACCAAACAAGGCTNATGAGATTGAGCACCTAAGTCCTTATGTAGCTGCTGGCCTGCAAGTGCATCAAGATAAAGACCTGTTAAGTCAATGGACAAATATTTAATAAAAAAATATTCCCTTATGGCACCTACCTTCTGGGGGTGGCTGAACATACGGGCATTTCTGTGCTTCTAAGAGCTCATTATAACCATAGTCAGTGATCTTCAGCACAAACCGGCCATCCACAACGCAGTTGCGAGACTTGAGACGTCCATGGGCAAAATCTCGGTGGTGCAAGTATCTAATTCCCTATGACAGACAGAAAAGACTGAGGCTGTTCCTTAAGAATTATATTAACTGTCAGCAGACACCAAGCCAAACTGTCACCTTGGATAGCATCAAACACAGCGTTGACTCTCCATGAAATGCAGCGCTGATCAACTCAAGAAACTATGGGAAAAGTTCAGAAATGGATTAGGAATAAGAGTTGGTCTATCTGCACCCTAAAGTAACAGTCAGATCTCTCTCTGTAGCCCTCATTGCACAAAGTGGACACAAGTGAAGACAGGCTGAGTTGTTGTTCAGCCTGGAGAAGAGGAGATTCTGAGAAGATCTTAGAGCACCTTCCAGTCCCTAAAGGGGCTCCAGAAAAGCTGGGGAGGGGCTCTTTATCAGGGAGCGGAGATGTAGGATGAGGGGTAATGGTTTTAAACTGGAAGAAGGGAGATTTAGATTAGATGCTAGGAAGAAATCCTTTACTATGAGGGTGGTGAGAACCTGGCTCAGGTTGCCCAGAGAAGCTGTGGCTGCCCCATCCCTGGAGGGGTTCAAGGCCAGGCTGGATGGGGCTTGGAGCAACCTGGTGTGGTGGGAGGTGTCCCTGTCCATGGCAGGGGGGTTGGAACTCCGTGATCTTTCAGGTCCCTTCTAACCTGAACCCTTCTATGATACGATGACTCCAAGTGGTACCTAATGATTAGCACAAGGGAAGCTGTTAAGAGCTGGATGCCCTTACCCAGCCCCCTCAAGGAGGAACAGAAGGTGGACCATGGGCTGTAAGCATGGTTCTGGCAGTCTGTCCTCTGTAGGCCACCTGTCCCAGATTGGTAGTTCATCATTAAGGGGTGAAAACACATGGGAAGTGGTTGGAAATGCATGGAAACTGTTTTAAAGTGACCATATGTATGGTCATCTTGTGACAGGGAGTGGCTACAGTTTGATGCTATACTGGATGCTTTTCTGATTTATGACAAGACAGGACCTTTGGAAAGTAAGAATTTGTCACCAAAGTCATTGTTTTAGGTGATAAATTCTAGCCTGACATGTAGTTTTAACATCTCATCCCACCGAGTGGATGCAGTCCTTTTACCCTGAGAGTGCTTCTCTCAGATGCTAACAAATCAGGAATAAGAGGCCCGTGTATACCGGTATAATTACATTCACATTGGTTTTCCCTGCTTTGTTATAAAAATCCCAAAATCCTAGATGAAATAGCACTGTCAATATAGAAGTCACATGCAGGTCATGCCTCAGCGGGAGCAATGGATTTACTTTAATTAGATCCATCACGAGAGAGGACTTGAACATCCAATCCAGTTTCATATCTTCGTTTCTCAGCAAGTCCTCCAGGCTTCCTCGGGAGCAGTACTCCGTCACCACGGCAAAGATGCCACAGTCAGAGAAAAAGCCCAGGAACAGATTCACATTTTCGTGACGCAGATCTTTCATCTGTAACAAGACAGTGAATCACAGCGAGACCAAGTCAGCCAGACATCTGCTCAGCAGCTTCTTTATATCATTAGATGTCCTTAACATTCCTGTGCTCCCAGTCTTTCACACAAGGATGGGGAAGCCAGCAAAGTCTTTGCTGCTTATTTTCAGCTATTCCAAACTCTTTTTAAACTTTGCTTTTCTTCGTCTATCTGTTAAGACAGAGAAAGCAAGATAGGAAAAGCAAACTGAACAGAAGTTTGTTTTCCTTTAGACAAGCTGGATTGGATCTTTCACTGGAACAAAGTGGCTTCAAGAAGGTAAATTGAGCTCAGCAAGTAGAGTCCTGCTCCAGCTCTGCTCTGATCTGGAAAGCAATACCATGCCTGGAGGATCCAAAATCATCCATCAATGGCGGCTTTGGAGACATGCCCTGGTAAATTTGTTACATTTACGTGCATAAAAATGCCACTTCTATGTTAGAAGAAGCTGTCAACAACTAACGGGCTTGAATTTGGCAAATAAATGTGTTTTCTTGTTATTTAGTAATAGTAATAAAGTGGAAGACTAAAAGTAAAGTTAACATGCATCTTAACTGGAAACACAAAGCAAATCCTAGAGAAATGCATAACCATATTGTGCCACCTTAACAATATGTAACACATGAAAATATCTCCCAGTGCATCATCCTGCCCTGCCACAGGCAAGGATGATGTCCTCCAAACCACTCTGCCTTTCTAGACCAGGCCACTCAGAGGACTCGCTGTACATTTAGCATCGCACCAGCTTTGAAGTGTCAGGTGTCCAGGCTGGGGTTTTTCAACCCCCTGACTTTGACACATGGGTCATTGGTAAGTTTGTCAGATGCAAGCGTGCATGGTCCATCCCAAAAAATTTCACGGGGCAAGACTCATTGACAGCCACGATAAACAGCAGAGAAGGAGATGTAGGCATCACTGCAGCCACAAAGGTTCCCCAGCAACCTTCCCTCCACATCCCCAGTCATCCCCTGTTCCTACCTTCCTCAAGATGCTGGTGGAGCTCTGCCGCAGATTGTGAATGGCTCCCGTCTCAAATTTTTTCAGCCACACACAGTCTCCCTGTCCACAACAGAGGTGGGTGAATGATAGAGCAAGTCTGTGAGCAACAGCTAACATTGGGACCTAGGTCTGAATTCCAGATCCTTGACTTTGAAGGTGGCTGGGGATTTTCAGTGCTCTTGGCAGTAGATTCTTTCTGAATAAGAAATATTCTTACAGCACCCAAATAAGAATATTCACAGGATCAAGTCTGTTATTTCTTGTGATGTGTTAGAAATATTAAACTTCCATCCTGGAAAAAAATCTGAATTTTCCTCAAAAAAGGGGAGAAGGCAGGACTTTCACCTGTATCAGAACTTCATACTTGGTAGGTATATTAGTATCTGATAAACAATGATAAATTGATTAAAAAGGAAAATAATTCTCTCCAGAGCTTTTCTGTGATGTTAATGCTCCACTTTATTTTGCTTCTTTTCAAGAAGAATTGACATGCCTTTTTATAAAAAAAGCTGTGCTTTTAGGAAAGAACTGATGAATGTGGTGAGTTTTCTTGGCCATTGCCTCTGCTTAAACTCCACACAGTCCTATTGGCACGCAGGAAATTTGATAGCCTTTATTCTGTGTATTTGGATCCTATCGCATAATAAAGATCCTTATTAGACATGTCAACTAGATAGACCTAAAGGGTCAGTCTTGTAAGAAAAGGTTCTTCATGGTGCCTTTAGGACATCTCTAACAGGGACCAGACCTGGCAACTCCACATGGGGATGTCAGATACCACCACCCAACATGACTCCAAGTGTTGGAATGAGGGTTGGGGTAGAGTTACTGTAAGCACTGGTAGGTCCATGGTTGAGAGTAACTTATTTTCACCCTCAGGGTCCATCAGCAGTATTCACATTCTGGGACCTACTGTGCTGCAGCCCAGGACTTTCTCCCCTTGAGCAGCTCAGTGGGCTAAGGCAGTGGGAGTAGGCTGCACGATGTTCCCACCTACCTCATACAAAGCCACGTTGGAGGTTTCGTGGGTGGCAGCTGCACTTTTCAAGGAAAAGGAGCGGGTTACGGATTTCAAGCTTCTGCCCTCTGCTGCTACGCTGTTTGCATCTGTCAGACTGTCCAAGGTCAGTCTCTGAAGGCAAGGAAAGCAAATGCAAGACAACTACCACCTCTGGATGTAAACCTTCACCCCAGCTCTGCCTCAAGCCGTATGTTTCAACCATGCTATCAACCACCCAAACTTCTCATCTCACTTCTAAAAGGCTTATGAGGTTGACCCTGTATAAAACCTTAAAACACTACAGCAGCACTTTAGATGATGGAAATGCCATGGCTCAGGGAATACAGGTATTTCTCTGAGCAGGGCACAGGGAAGTGTCTCCTCTGGCATAGATGAGAAGCCTGTACCTGTGCCAGTGACCTAGGCAAAGGGATTGCTCCATAGCAGTCCATATGGTTGGCATGGCCCTTGGGTATGGCTTTGGTCTGTGCCAAATAACACTCCCTTAGAAGACTCTCAGCTCTGGACAGGCACCAGCATAGGCCAGGACCAGTTCCCAATAGGTAGTTTGGATGCATTCACTTTATTTTAGAGGGTTAAATGGTTTAGCTGGATGGATATGAACTATGCTATGCCATCCAGCCTCAAGGATAAAGAACAAGCTCTGGCTGTTACAATAAAAACAACGAAGAGTACTATTTAACATCATCACAACAGCTCTGACACAGTATGTGCATCTAATCTGAGACTCAAAAATCACTCAGCATATTTTAAATTTTCTGTTACGTAGGGAAAAATTAAACATGATGTGAATGGCTCTCCCAGAGCTTCATGGGTATGAAAATGCCACAGAGCAGAGCTATCTCTGAGTGTCCCACCAGATTACTTTCACAAGTGGAAGGACTTACCTTTTTATGTAGCTCTGGGTTGATAAAGACAAGGTCATCCAAGGTCAGTATTATCTTGTTAGGTCCCTTGAAGAGCTGGCTGTTCAAGATACTATGCCTATGAGATTTGGAGAGTCACGGTTATCATTTTTAGGTAAGTGACTAGTTTATACTACCTTTGAGTCCCCCACATCTGGCTTCCCTGCAGTATTAAGAAAGTACAGTATGTGGTATGGCAGTGGGGATGGACATAGGTAAAAGCAGTGGACAAACCAAAATGTCCTGACTTGGACTGAAATCCCCTGAGTCAAACAGCAAGGGTTACCCTATTCAGAGACAACAAAAGCTATAATCTCTAAGGGTCTCATCACAAATAGACATCTTGAGTCAATCTGCTTACAAATATGAATTGGATATCTATGTAGTGCATAGTTTGTTTTGCTTGGGTTTATTTTTCATATCTCCAGTGAACCTCCGTTTGGAGATAATAATAGGTTTTATTAGACCAGCCAATCTGGCTGGTGAGCAAACAGCTCTCAGGCACATCAGCCTTTCTTCGAGACTGAAACAGAACCATGGATAATTTATAAAAGCTGCCTGGATGTAAGTCGCCACCGAAAAGTACTGTCTGAATCTCTATATTGTAACATGGTGCAGTGTGAAGCACGCAGCAAGATAGCACCTCGTAACAGAGCAAAAAGCTGTGGGGAATGAGCAGTTTGATGTGCATGGCATAGTGCAATGCAGCGTGGAGGTCTTGGAAGCAGTATTGCTGAGCCAGTGCTGTTCCTCTCAGTCAGGAGTAACTAGAACAATAAGACTGTGCTGATTTATATCTACTTCTTCCAGGACCTGAGCCAGATGGGATGTCTATCACACAGTGTGTAACAAAGGAAAAATGTGTTTCTGGCATCTCCACTGGATGCTGCTGCCCATTTTCCAAGGGATGACTCTCTGCACTCCTTGACAGGCTACCAGATTTGCGGAATTGCCGTGGGCGAGAGAGATAATCCAGTATAGCTGTCAGACCAGCAGACATTATCTGTTGCTTGACTGCATCCTACTACCTGCCCAGCTTCTCTTGAATTTGCAAGGCAGAAGAGATGACAAGTCTTACTGCCAAGAATATGGGACAGTTCAAACTGGCTTACATCCACTAAGTAAGTGGATGTAAGTCAATACAAAACATTCCACAGTTTCATTGTTAGTCTTTAGCCGGGATTAATCTGACATGAATACCCACCACATGGCCATTTTAGGGATTCAAGGAAGAGGTGGAAGTCTCACCCCATCATTTTGAACCCATTCTTTCAATGGAGGTCAAGGTCTAACACTGAGCACAAAGCACAATATATCTACTAGACAGTCAAGAAGGAGAAGAGAAGAGAAGAGAAGAGAAGAGAAGAGAAGAGAAGAGAAGAGAAGAGAAGAGAAGAGAAGAGAAGAGAAGAGAAGAGAAGAGAAGAGAAGAGAAGAGAAGAGAAGAGAAGAGAAGAGAAGAGAAGAGAAGAGAAGAGAAGAGAAGAGAAGAGAAGAGAAGAGAAGAGAAGAGAAGAGAAGAGAAAGAAGAGGAGAAAGGTTCCCTCACTGTCCCCAATGTCACATTTTTATTTAAAGAATGTCATTTACACTACAGCAAATGTCTCATCTGCACACACCTGAGACTGCCTGATGAAGTGGGCAATAGGGTGGCTTTTGTTAATTGTACTGTAGCAGGAATCTACTTCACAAATTTTCCATAGATCACCATGATTTCCATTGCATGTACCACTCCAGGAATTATAGAAGAGCACAGACAACATTTTGGAGTTCAGAGAGAGCCTTGGCCATACGAGTCATAATCACCCGAGATGATTATTTATAATCATCTGTAACTACTTGTCTCCAGCCACCCAACTCATAGAATCATAGAATTGTCTAGGTTGGAAGGGACCTTTGAGATCATCTAGTCATCTAGATCATCTAGTCCAACCATCAACCTAACTCTGATCTGCATGCAAAAATCCCATTGCTGTAGGTACTTGATGACCTTATTTGATCAGTCCCATCCTCTCCCCCAGGCATGGAGGAAATCACTCTTCTGCTGAAAGCAAAGGACAGAGACTGGAGTGATAGATTTAAAGTCATGCAGCAAAACCCTGGCAGAGCTAAGACCAGAGCTCCCACATTTGAACTCAGACCAGGCTGTGGTTTAAATTTAGTTCCAGACGTGCCCCTCCCTAACATAAATCATTGTCTGAGTCATGCTAGACATTTTTTTTTTATTTTTCCCCTTGCAGATGGCCGTACATCTCCACTCATAACTGAACCTTCCCAAGCACAGTCTGGTACTTGTGGAAGAGCTTACAAGCAGAGTAGGCAGTAAGATTGTCTTTTATTTACGTAATTGTAGAGGCTGGTGGCCAAGGAATAGAGCAGAGCTTTAAAGTGCGGGTAGATAGAGACAACCTCCTCAGTGCTTGCAGTTATAAGGTATCAGAAGCAGCTGTGTGTTATAAGCAGGGGAACTGTTTGGGGTGTCGCTTGCTGGGTGGCCTTATGTCATCTGAGTTTGGTGGGTTGATTCAGGAGTGGAGAGAAAACATGGTTTGAGATGATTTGAGAGACAAAGCTGGATGGGAAAATCCAAAAACCCTGCTCTGCTGAATTCATTGCTGCTGACAAAATTAATTTCGCTCTAATTTCAGCCACACATCATGTAGACATCAATGACAGACAGATTACTCTAGGGGGCAATTTGGAGAAGATTACCTTAAATTATGGTCATAGTGTCCTTGCCAAGGGGTACCCATAGGTCTTGGACCAAACCGTCCATGCTGGCTCAGGTCCACCTTGGATAAAGAGTCAGGACATAAGTGTGGCCTGTGCAATTGCTGGAAACTGTCCCTTCCTCGCCAGATCATTTCATTTGCTCCAAAGACACCATGTTCAGACCAATCTATATGACCAAGCATCTGGAGTCTAGTTCAAATCAGCATGTGAATCAGCTTGGTAATAAAGAGGTATCCTAATTAATTACTCTGAACCCTCTCCAGATATATTCTATCTCTCTCTTTAGTACATGGAGAAAGTAAATAGAGTCAGCATGGCTGCTTCATCAGAAACATGATTAGAAGGACAGAAATTCAGGAAAAAAAGGCTCTGGAATAGGAAAAAAGAAGTTTCATGTGGCAACCCACTCAGTCTCCAACCTGATGTTCATAAAACAGATTACTGTCTTTGGTTTGTAAGGCACACTTTGCAATTCCAAAGAGACAGGATCAGAGGTAATGGTTTTAAACTGGAAGAAGGGATATTTAGATTGGATATTAGGAAGAAATTCTTTCCTGTGAGGGTGGTGAGGCACTGGAACAGGTTGCCCACAGAAGCTGTGGCTGCCCCATCCCTGAAGGGGTTCAAGGCCAGGCTGGATGGGGCTTTGGGCAACCTGGTGTGGTGGAAGGTGTCCCTGCCCATGGCAGGGGTGTTGGAACTTGATAAGCTTTGAGGTCCCTTCCAACTCTAACCATACTATGATTCTATGATAGTCACCTTCCTAATGCTTCAGAGGCATCATCCATCTAATGCTTCCAGGAACAGGCTGCAACATTTCTCTAAACCTGGACTGGATTGAGGGTTAAATGGCTCCTCCTGAGACTGCAGAACCAATATCTCCAGTGGTCAAGCAACTAGCACTTCATGCAGAGATATATGAATGGAAAGCAAAGGCCAACTATTAAACCTGCTATGTGCTCACATGGTCGCAACAGCTGGTTAAAACACAAGTCTCCCACAGAAGCGAAAAGTGGCACCAAATCAAATACATACTGTGATTCTCACCTGATGAGGGAAGCCAGGCCAACAGCACAAAGCACCAGGGCAAATATTAGCATTACTCCCAAAATCATGACTGTAGGCTCAATCCCTGTGTGAAGAGGGGAAAAGAACTGGTGGATTAGAAAATCGCTCTGAGTTAGGGCAAAGTATTGAAAATATCAGTATCAGACCATTAGAGTATAAAGTCAAATATTCAGCCAGGAGAATGCTAGAAGTCAATTTTGATGTGATGCTAATTTGTGAATACACAAATTCGTACGGACAGTTTTTACATGAGGCTGCAACTATTTTAACTATTTATTTCCATGCACATTTTTTTTTTTACTACCAGATCTAGAGTTCTGGTTCAGTGGATTTTTTTTTTCTTCAAGTAAATAAAGACTGGACTTGCAGGGAAGAATTAAGTTTTAGAGGCTGCTTCTGCAAGGGTCATAACTTTTGAACATTTGACCCTCTTCTCTCCAGGAACTGAAACACTGAAAAAGCTTTATCATGTGGTACCAAACTGACGGCCAGCGTGAGTCACCAGCCCATCTGGGATTTTTCATTCCCTGCTGCAGATTTCTAAGTCTGAAAAGAGCAGAAGAGAAGGAGGAGAAGGCTGATGTCTTCCTCAATGGGCCCATCAAGAGAAAATACTGGAGACATACTTTGCTCATGAGTGTCTTTGCCAGAAAGCTAAGGGAAGCTGACATGAGTCTATGAACTAAATTCCAGTGGGAAGTGTTTGCCGTCTCTGTCTCTTCTGTCTTCTGTTTACTTCTGTTTTATTCTGTCTGTGGTCAAAAATCCTTGAACACAAACAAGGCTGGAGAAATTTGGGTTGATAAAAGGTTCATGACTCTAAGTCATTCTTGCACCTAAATCACAGGCCTTTTTGCAAGCACTGAGACTTAGAGGTCCAGTTTTCACTTAGAGTGAAAGATGCAGGAATTCTTGAAAAATTAATGGTGAGGCACTGGAACAGGTTGCCCAGAGAAGCTGTGGCTGCCCCATCCCTGGAGGTATTTAAGGCCAGGCTGGATGGGGCTTTGAGCAACCTGCTCTAGTGGGAGGTGTCCCTGCCCATGGCAGGGGGGTTGGAACTCGATGATCTTCAAGGTCCCTTCCAACTCTAACCATTCTATGATTCTATGATTCTATGATTCTGTGTTCTTTTCAAGAACAGAGCATTTTAGCTGAAATTTTCCTGCTGGGTTTGGACTTAATTTCCACTTCAGCCCAGGGCTCCAGTCGCTCATTGTCCTCATACTGCAACAAATTGTCCAGAGAGGTGGGAAATGGAAACTTTCAAGGTCACGTTGGACAAGGCTCTGAGTAACATGATCTAGTGAAAGATGTCCCTGCCCATGGCAGGGAGGGTGGGACTAGATGGCCTTTAAAGGTTTTTTCCAACCCTAACCTTTCTATGATTCTGCAGTACTATGTTTCTATGTAAGAAGTCACTCTGCTTTCATGCTCCAGCCTAGAACTAGTCCTGTACAACTCCATCTGAGAGGAACTTTGGGCACAGTAGAGTCAATATTTCACAACCATTTCCACACCTTGCAAACAGTGTGGAAACAGACTAAAGTTTCACTTCAGTGCTATGGAGACATAACCAGCTTTCTTCAGGAGGTGCACACCTTGAATACAGGAATGAGCAAGGCCACATCAGCCTGGACTGGAGGCTAGGATTTTTCTTCATGCAAAAACAAAGTGAGAGTACTGACTTTGGTTTTTTTGGTAAGAGCTGGTCACAGCAACCCAGTGTTCATCCCGAGGAAGCAAGGGAGCTAGAGGGATGTGTCTCCTTCCAGAAGGATGAGTGTGAAGCCAGAACATATCCCATAAAGGTCTTTCACAATGCTAGATCCATGGAAAAGGAGGGGCTGGATCAGTTTAGAGGCAGACTTGCAGGAAACCTAGTGGTCTGGACCTCTGGATACCTGCTGGGCAACACGTTACTGAAAAGGGAATGAGCTTTGAATAGCACAGTCACGGGGGCATGAACAAAAGGGTAAGGGTTGGTTCACTTGCTGGACAAAGGAGAAAATGCCTCCTGAACAAAACAGTGATGAAGCATAGGGGTATAAAAGTTTCATCTCACATCTCTGAATGGCCTTCTAACTTTTTCAGAGAGAATCTGTAACCCAGACCACAATGTGGTAGGAACAAGGTGGAGATTGTTAATGGTCCCTTCTGTTTTCTGTCAAGGATATTTTTACTGGCACTCCTGAGCTTCCTCAGGTAGTCCCCAGAGACCTTGATGTCTGAACAAATCTCCTGTAAGAAAGGGCCTCAGTGAAATTCTTTTAATTATTAACATTGCATTTTACAGCCCACAAGTACTTGACCATGCTTCAGAGGACTATAAGGCATCGTGGTATTTGAACGTGGTACCAGAAAACTGAGGAACAGCAAAGGGTCTCTCCCTGATCATGCTCTTTGCTCATAGTTTGGGCACTGTCACCCATCATGACGTGAGGACTCTTCCACAGCTGGAAAACATCCAAATCCAATTTCAGTTACTGAAGCAACATCAGATAAGCAGAGAGCAAGAGCTGGTTGGAGTACAAAATTCACTGGGGTAAACAAGAGACAGTAAAAGGACAAGAGAAGTGGAAAATAAACACCCAGATAAACAAACCCCAAGGAGTAGGAGATAGTGAAAGCAATACCAAAGATCAGAGCGCTCATGTCACTGATGGATGGGCCATTGCATGGACGATGCAAAGCCTTGAGAAAGCTCCACCAGAGCTTTATAACTAATGAGAAATGAAAGCAAGGTTATCACAGGCTCATGGGAAAAAGCAAACTTACGGCATACTTGAGGGGACTTGTGGGATTGTGTTAAACTCATTAGGGGATACTTTAAGAGGACTAGGGGAGTACACGAAACTTCTTGTGGGATGTTTAGAGCAAGGGAAAAAAAAAAGGGAAAAGGGGGGCATGGGGGTGAGTTGGGGAGGCTCAAGCGTGGGAAACTGGAGAGGATGGGGATGCTGGTCACGCATAAGCACATTGTGCATTTTTCCAGCCAAACCCTCCACCTGATCATCAAAATTTGTCCTTCATTCTTCTTAACCCCTATTTCTAATTTCTTTTTTTCCTGACTGAGTGTGCTCTCTGACTGCATGTGGCATCTGTAGGCTTCGTGCCAACCTAACCAACAGGTAAGATAAATAAGTCCTGGAGCCTGCAACCCAGGAAAAAACACAAGCCTGGAGACTAGCTTCTGCAGAGACTAGAGGGTTTGGAGCTGGCTATGGGGGAATGGCAGGTCTAGACCAGAGGATGCGTTTGTGTGTGTGCAGGAGATGGGGTTATGAGATCCAATAGTAAGCTGATGTGGTGCATAAGAAAGGGACCAGGTTGGTTGTGTTGTTCTGAGTTTTGGCAATGCTGTTTGTGGGCAGTGGTGCCTGTAAACACACATAAGTGTGTTGTTGACTGGCTGTGTCTGCACTCTATGTGTGTGTGTGCACGTGTACTGAGAGCACCCACTCAGCCCCGCTCCTGGCAGACCTCAGAGTGTTTCATGCCCCATCTCTGGAAGTGTTCAAGGCCAGGTTGGATGGGTCTTTGAGCAACCTGGCCTAGTGGGAGGTGTCCCTATCCATGGCAGGGGGATTGGAACTCAATGGTCCCTTCCAACCCAAACCATTCTATGATTCTCTGACTTGGGGTCAGGAACCCCAGCAGCCTGGCAGCTTCACATCCAAACCCCTCCAAACCTATCTCTATACGAAAGCCAGACTGAGGCCTGAATTTAATTCTGGTCATAAAATTCAGTATCTGAAATATCAGTAATAATAATAATTTATTGCTTCAATGACAAATGCACAGAGATTTATGTTTTTGTGAAGGTGTGAACATAAAATCTGATCCCTCTAAAAATCAGTGAGATTTTTCCAGAGACTGCAAAGAGATGCTAAATTGCTACGCTGTTCCTAATGGCAATGCAAAATTAGATATATGATAGCATTATATTTGTCTCTTCTATAGCTTGCCAGCTGCTGCAAGATCAGTATATCCCCAATTTCCATGGAGCGACACTGATTTAAACCAGTTATGGCTGAGCCAAGGGGAATGTTCTTCTCAGCTGTTGAATGAAATATTCTGTCGATGTGGTTAATTTTGTCTGTTTAAGTCGTATCCTGGAGCAGTAGAAGTAAATATAAGTAAATATGTCAAGTGGAGGCTAAGTATCCTGCCCTGAGATTTTGGCTTCCCTGTGGACTTTAAAACTGCACTGCAGTTGCCTCAAATTAAAAACAGTATGTAAAACCAGGGCCCAATTTTACAAACCTGGGAAGCAGCACAGATGCCTCTGCCTCTAAGTCTTTGACTATGCCTCTGTTGTCTACAGTAACTCAAATTATTCTGAGTAATGGTTATCATCTTTTCTTGATGAGGTGAGCTCTGATGATCCTTAAAGCTGCAGAGCTAACTGGGTAAAGAAGCTGGGGTTAACCAGGAGCGGTGGTGAGAGCATCTGCTGTTGTGCAGCTCTCTTGGGCTGTCTTCAACGCAAATCCTCTTATTGCTCTGTCCCTCAGAAGGACAGGGACACAGGACTGGCTGGAGCCTCTGTCATTTATTGATCACTATCAAAATAGGCAAATTGACTGTTAGACCTGGAAAACTTTCCAGCACACAACAGTGACAACACCTTATTGATCTAAAAAGCAGTAAGAGAGCTTTTGGATCAATACTGGGATCTCTGTAGAGCACTCTCATTACAAACAGCCTGATGACTTGTCATATTTATGTGAATATCTTGAGTTTGGGGTTTTCTCTTTGGGGTGCTCCCCCCTGGAGTAAGACAAATGATGAAATAAACAAGAGGCATGGACCCAATACCATTTCTTACCTCCAGTGCAGAGGACATCTGGATTAAACCAACAGCTGGAGTCTGGCTTGGGTGGAGCTCCTCTGGGAAAGTGGATGGCCTGGCCCAGGGACTTCACAGAATCTGAAGACATGTCCAGCAAGTGGGTTGGGAAGAGCTGGTTCCCACCACCATCTGTGTCTAGTATCACATAGTTGCTCAGCCCTTTCCCACAGTGGTCTGTCTCTACCAGGTGACTAAATCCAGGGAAACTGAAGTTTTTTGTGTGCTCAGCTATGTTAGCTCCAGAGATTCTGACTCCTTTCCTCCGAGCACTGTCTATAGCCATTGCCATGAAGTAAATGGCATCATAGATTGTTCCAAAAAGTGGAGAAACCTAAAAATACAGGAGAAATTGAGGTCAGGATATACTGCTGCCAACTTGTGGTTTGAGATCTGTGGCAAAAGATGTTCCACTGACTAAGCTGTAAACTCAAGAACAAACACATCTGAGCATTAAGGCTCAAAGAATAATGGGTTTGAAGAATCTTAGGTTGAAGATAGCTCTGAATCGACCCAATATATGTGTGACTGAATATCTGTCTTTTCTTATGGATGTTTCCCAAAATATGATTTAAAAATATTTTTTAAACCATGTAAAATTCCTTTATCGTGGGAAGAGCCAAAACTCTAAGCCTGATGTTCAGCTGGCATTTTGTCACAGCCTGCCTCAAAACACGGCTCTAAAACGTCTTCCACAAATAGAAAATCAAAGCCAGAGGCTCACCTCCCCACCCAAGTTGGGAAAATGTCATGCCCAAAGGATCAGTTCCCCCTGTCAGAACATTTTTTATTCCTAAGATGTAAAAACCACAATGCAGAGCCACAGCAAGCTCGTTCTCTGGGGTACCAGAGCTTTTTGTCTGTGTATTGCTCCCTTCTGTGCCAGACTTGACTTAGGAACCTATAATTGTACCCACCACTAAAAACACCCGTGGTGGCTTTTGTGATCACGTAGTCATTCACAGCTGGTATGTGTAGAGATATTATAGCCATGCACTGGTGATAAAATTAGGTGTTTGTTGGGACCCACAGAATTTGACATCTGCGTTGGGATTTGTTGACCAGATATAAGCACTTGTAATGAGGAACCTACGCTCATTATAGTTAATCTGAGCTCTCATTATAATAATGGGAAATAAATGGATGCTTTCAGGGCATGATTCATCTCCTCCTAAAGCAGACATCCTTGCAGATCTGATAAATCATGCCTTAAAAGTACTTACATTTTCTGAAAGATCATAGTGAGATTTGAAGATTAGTTCAGCTGAATCCTGCATCTCTTCACCAGTTTGGCAGATTCCCCAATTTTTCTTGCAGTGTTTCCCAGGTCACAACCAACTTTGGTTTTTTAATAGGCTACTAGTGACATGTGCTGACAATAACTTTGACTATAGTTTTGAAAAGAATAATACAACAATGATACTAAGCATTTCTCTCTAGAAATATCCAGCATTCCGTTTGTCTGTCCTATCCTCCCAAATTCTCAGGCATGTGGATATCTTATTCTGATTTCTTAAAAACTCCATGGACTGTATCCACCTTAGGAAACACCTCTTCACCTTGGGCGTACTGCAGTTAGCACATAGCAAATCAAATCCAAGAACCTCAGAGATGACTCCTGTCTCTTTGATTTACATTAGATCTCAGGAAAAAAATTCTCTACTGTGAGGGCAGTGAGACACTGGCCCACGTTGATCAGAGAAGCTGTGGCTGTCCAATCCCTGGAGGTGTTCAAGGTGACATTGGACAGATCTTTGAGCAACCTGATCTGGTGGGAAATGTCCCTGCCCATGGCAGAGGGTTTGGAACTGGATGATCTTTAAAGGTCATTTCCAACCCAAGCCGTTCACTGATTGTATAAATTCCCAGCATGGTCCTGCAGTTGAATTGAGTAAGACTGTCATATATTCAGGAGAAACATCCTTTCCAAATGAATGCAGACCACATTCAACTTTCACCATGTTTTTCTCAATATGTCTCTCAGCTGTACTTTCTCTATATCTACTGCTTGTGTCATGTCAAGGAAAGGTAGAGTGAAAGAATATTAAGGTCCCTTCCAACACTAACCATTCTATGATTCTATAATACTTACCTGTGTGGCTTCCAAATCCCTGGCTATTTCACCACTTTCTTTAGCTTCCCTCAATGCATCATAGAAAGTCCTTTCTCCAGATGCCAGTGTGATAGTCAGCACAGCATCATATGCTTCCTGGAGCTTGCTGTCATTGTCGAAGACATTGAATGAGTTGTTTTGGTAAGGAAGACTGTACAGCATAGTGTCATATGGAATGAAGACATATCTTCCATCTGCTAGTCCCATCTCCAGAGCTTTTGTGAGTAAGGAGGCCTGTTCCTCTCCTCCAATGAGCACAGAATGCATGCACAGGAGGATAACTGAAACACAAGGGTTGTAGCATTGTTAATCCACGTTTTTAGCACAAAATAGATCCCTCCCTGCAGTAAAAGAGCTGTCTGAACCACTGTGTCAGGTCAGACCCTAATTGTCCCCCATCAGTGTGATGCTCTGAGGTCTGCAACATCTGTCAAAGGAGGTCATGAGTATTACCCATTCCTGGAGCCATACAGAAGGAGAAGTGGAGAGAAATTTTGACAAAAGTGAGTCACAGGCAAACATGATGGGAAGTTATGGTCTGGTGCTGCCATCAGCTGAGAGCTTTCCCTTTGTGTGCCCTCAGCGGTCAGACACCATGCAGGTGTTGGTGGTGCCCCAGCTCAACCCATTCATTCTGTCACTATATAAATGGATTTTATGTTGGGCAATGTGTTGTGTTTCAACATCTGGTCCATGCTTGGCCCTCCCAGAGTCTGTGTCTTTGCCAGCAAAATAGCATACGGCCAAAGTCCCCATGTCTGGTGGGGAGATCTGAAATACAGGTGTATCTATTTAACAGGCTTTCCACAGTGCTCACTGATCTTTCATGAAAGGAAGCACTCCAGAGAATCACTCTCCAGTTCCTCAGGAGAAAAAATATCCTTGGCAAAGTAGAACCTGAATAAGAATATTTTCAGGTTTCTGACTTCAGGAAATAAACAAATGCTAGGCAGTGATTCATCCCACACTACAGTAGGGAGCTTAGGATGGTCAAATGGATCTTATGAAAAGCAGCTGAGGGAACTGGGGCTGTGTATCCTGGAGAAAAGGAGGCTGAGGGGAGACTTTATCACTCTCTACAAGTCCCTGAAGGGAGGGTGTAGCCAGGGGGAGTCAATCTCTTCTCCCAAGTAAGAAGTGAAAGGACTAAATGATATGGCCTCAGGTTGCACCAGGAAAACTTTAGCATGGATATTAGGGAAAAAATTCTTTGCCAAAAGGGTTATCAAGCATTGGAACAGGATGCCCAGGGAAGTCATGGAGTCACCATCCCTGAAGGTATTTAAAAGATGTGTAGGTGTTGCACTGAGGGACATGGTTTAGTGGTGGCTTTGTCAGTGTTATGATGATGGTTGGGCTCAATAATCCGTAAGGTCCCTTCCAACCTAGACATTTCTATGATTCTAATTTTGTTTGAAGAGGAACTGATTCTCTTCATTGATTATGAAAGGAGTGCATCATCTCTAACTCATGTGGAGAGCTGTGGTGGTGATGAGTTGAACCCACCCAAGGTGGGTTTGGTCTCAGGCATGGATTTGAGCACTGATAAAACTTCAAGTTACCCCGCACTTTGCTACCATTGTTAGTATTTGGCATAAAAGTCAAAGTGTTAGCTAAATTGTGTCCTCATTTGAATTCACAGTGCTGACTGCAGAGGTGTACATCTGAGATGAGAACTCCATCATAAACTTCCTAACAAGACTCTGAACCAGAAAACCATAACTATTCCTCCACTTTTTCTCAAGACAAAAAAAAGTTCATTCCTTACTATGTGCTGTACATCAACACAGGCCCTTCCACTGCTTTAGTAGGTGGTGTATAACACTGTTTTTCATTTCTGTTACCTTCACGGAAAACAGCTAGCAAGGACACAGCATCAAAGCATGAGATTTTTGATAATCCATAATCCAAACCACTATAAATATAAAACCTTGTATAAATCCCTCTTTACACTTGACAGGATCAAGCACAGACATCCATCTACTAAATACTATTTTTTCGGACAAGCTACACCCAGTCTTTCATATACAAAATGCCCATCATTCTTTTACATTAAGACATGGCTCCATTGGGGTCACAGATAAAATTCTGCTTGACTTAAATGATTTCAAAGTCTCATTCTCTAAACTATGCCCATTGGATAACAAAGTAGTCCTACCCTGGAGAAAATTAGAAGAAATGGAACGAGACTCAAATCACTTACTTTTAATGCCGACGACTGCTTTAATCTCATTCCAGGTGTCTTCAATGCCTTTTTCTCCTTTATGCACAGATGTAACAATTCCCACAGGAAGCCCCTGGTTCCTGAGTGCACTCGCTAACTTGTTGGCTGTGTCCATCCAAATACCCTCATTGGAAGCAATGATGCCAACATGAGCCCAGTTGAAATACTTCATTATTGTAAACAAAACTCGAGTTGGAGAGGGCAGTGTCCTTGCAAATGTAGGGTGATGGATGGTAGAATCCAGTTTATAATTGATGCACATCCATGAGAATATGGCTTTATTCCAGTTTTCCCCTAAAAGTGTAGCCACCTCACAGAAGCCAGGGTTCAGAGGCCCTATGAAAGCTGAGGGAAGCTTTCCAAAATCAATGAATCTAACCAGAGCTCTAGATGTCTCACATTCCTCTTGCAGGACCACATAATCCAGCCTGTGGCCAAGATCTAGTGAAGGATCTCTGCTTATTCGTCCCACTGCTAACCTGGCAGCCACATGGGGAAAAGCTTTGGAAAAGAAGGGGTCACAGTTCCAGGGGCCAAGCAGTCCAATTTTAAAAACGGAACAGTATGCTGGAGAAGAAAGTAGAATTATTCCCAACAGCAGCCACCAGAGAGCCTGGAAAAACGTCTTGAATGAATTTCTAGTATTGAACCGATGCAATCTAATGCACCTTGGCAGCACCCAGAATAAGCTCTTAGGACACAGTAGGAGAAAGGACATTGTTTTGCAGGTGGGTTGGATCTGAACTGAGCTCTTCAGGAAGCCAGGCAGTGCATTACCAGCCGCTGGAAGAAAAGTAGATTACATTTGCCTTCCTGTAAACGTGTTTGTTCAGTGTGTGTAGATACGGCTGAGTCAGCCCAAATTATGCAACGGTTCTCAAGGTGCAAGCCTATGAGGTGCCAGAACCCTGCAGAGACACGTGGACACGCACCATGCCAGCCACCACACCACAGGATGCAGACAGGCATCCAACCGGTGTCACAGCCCTTCAATGCACACCTATATAAATCTTTTTAAATGCTTCGCAATATATTCTGAAACCAGGCAGAGAAGGATGAGTCTGCTTTGTTTGCAGATGCAACCTACGGAGACACTGTAGGGTGCTTTGGAAGGATAATTCCCAAATCACATGTATAAGAAAATAAAAAGGTAAAGCACACTAAGCCATCAACTTTTCCAGTCCAAAATCCTCAGTGAGTTTTGAATATGAATCACGGTCCCCCCCAAACATAAACATACACACATATATATAGACCCATATATGCATATTCTTAGAGATGCATATACATGTGCATATGATTTAAAAACTCTCTGAAAAGGTTTTTCGAGGACAACTCATGCCAGGCTCTCTTAAACCTGGCAAAATGAAAGGTGGATAAACAGGTAATCACAAGAGGAGGGAAAAGGAGGATTATGATTTGAATTTAGATAAAGAACGGTTAAATAACTGCCGGGGCAAAAGCTTTGTGTTCACCCTTGGCTTAAAGTACTCTTGCTTAAAGACCAGGAGCAATAGGGTTTTTTGAGGAATAACAACCTCACCCTTTACACAGAAATTGCAAACCCACAACAGCCTCCCCTCCATCCGCAAGTGTCACCCCGTGGTTTAGAAAATTTGCTGATCCGGGCAGGTTTGTGCTCTAAAAATAGCAGACCTCTTACACCAGCTTACCTGTTCCTTACTGGAGAAGTATTTTTATCCTGGATCCTCAGCCACCGAGACAGGCAACGCAGAGCACTGCAATGCAGCGTGTGCTGTAAATGCACCCCCAGCTCCTCTAGCCTGATGGAGAGAGACCTCCAGAAGGAGCCACCCGCCAGCGGAGCAGCTTTTCACCGGTGGCAGTGGTTATCCCTGGGCGCGGGTCCCTCCTCAGGGATAGGTGATGCATGGTCAGCCTCCCCTGCAAGTGCACTTGGGTGCTCACCTCCTTCAATTGCTTGGTTGCAAAGGCCACGCCAGCTGGATGGGTGCTCAAGGACACTCCACACCGTATTAAAAGATTTCTATGTCCTTTTTGGTGAGAGCCATCCTTCTCCTTCAAGGTTTCACGACTTGCGGTGCATCCTCCCAAGCCCTTAGTTCCTCGATGGAGGTCTTGCAGAGCTCCAAGGCTGCCTCACTCTGAACTGCCTCAGTGCAGGGATGTACTCATATCTAACTCAGTAATTGTAGGGATGGCATCTTAAAGCTCTGCCCTTGGATTAGTGGGATTTAGCTCCTGGGATCTGCCCCTGCAGAACAGCTCCTTAAGTCTCTCTGCACCACAGCAGGGATAGCTCCTCTTCTTCCCTGTAAGCAGCAGAGACAAGAGATATTTTAGGTTTGGGGTAAGCAGAATGTTTGATTTCAGGCTTTACCACGCTGCTGATGTGTTATGTTTCTCTTTTCCCTGTTTCTTCCATGTACGCACCATGACCCACAGAGAGATTTTTGCACTTGCATTGAAGTCTTCTTGGGTATTTCCCTGGGTCCTCTAAATACCGCCCTACAGCTGAGCCCTCCAATACCCCTCTCCACACTCCCAGATACCTTCCTTCCCCAGTGGACCTGGCAATAAAACTGTCATCCTGGAAAGACCTCAGATGTCCCCATGCCTGTCCTAGTGAGGAAGATCCTTGCAATAATTTGACTGAGGTCAGAGGACCAGCATTTGTGGTCTAGAGGGAACTGTTTGTAATTCAAACTTTTAGCAGTATTAACTCCAAATACATCATATAAACTATACACATCTCATTGGGGTGTATTCACGGGCAGTCATTTATGACTAATGATTGAGGGACACCACAAATTCTTTCAGATGCAGTGGGGAGAGCAGCTCTCACCATTCATTTCATTAATTTCCTTCTATACATTGATTTCCTTTCACGGACCAGACTTGGGAAGGTTCCTGGACACGTGCTTCATTGAAGGCTGGTACAGCTCAAGATAGTTATCAGGAATTAACAAATAGCTTCTCATTTGGAAAGTGCTTTAAGAGACATGCTAACGTCAAGCCTAAACTCAGAGCATTGTTTTGTATGCCGCTGGTGCATTAGGATTTGACACCAGATTTTAATCAAAGCAGGAAATTAAATGAAGTTATTGCATCTAAGAGTCTGTTTTTTTTAACTGAACTTAAAAGTTTGATTTCTCCATATACAAATATACCTACACCTCTATCCATCTGTCATATGCTCACTGCTATCTCATTTCTTTCATTATTGAAAAGGGTGCTGCACAGCTTAATTCCAGTCAGAGCCAGCAGTCCCAAAGTTTCCTGGATTAGCTGCAAAACTCCAATGACTCACTTCCAGGGGATTTTTTTAAGCATTAGAATCTCCTGTGTTGAAAAAAAAAAACAAAACTGTGACTCAGGCCTGCAATGATGAAAGATTAAAAAATAATCCACTTGGAGATCTATTTATTAGCATAATTACTCTGACCCTTAACAATTCATTTCTTTCCATAGCTAAGTGGGTTGAAACCATTATCACTTTTTTTCCTTTTCTTCTGCTTCTTGTTTGCCAGGGGAAGAAAAGACCCTCCTGCAATCAAGTAGTAACAGTGGCAGGAATCCACCCTCCATAGAAAAAACTGGTTATCACAAGTAGCTCTGCTACATCTGTCACTTAGAGTGTCCAGGGCTGGGGACCACACTCCTACTTTCGTAAACCAAGCTCAAGTCCTGGCAATGCCTGATTTGCCTCACTAATAAACAGGCAAGGTAAATCAAGCAGCTGAGGTGAAAAAAAAAAATTGTTATTAATGCAAAAAATTAAGGTGACAGATTTGGTGGCCTTCTATGATGGGGTTACAACAATGATGGAAAAGGGAATAGCAACTGAATTCATCTGACCTGGGCATTTGACATTGTCTCACATGATATCCTTGTCTGTAAATTGGAGAGACATGGATTTGACCCATGGACTACTTGGTGGATAAGGAATTGACTGGATAGTTGCACTCAAAGGGCTGGGGTCAACCACTTGATGTCCAAGTGGTGAGCACTGACAAGTGGTGGTCCTCAGGTGGCTGGTGTTGGGACTAATGCTGTTCAACACCTTTGTTGGTGACATGGACAGTGGGATTGAGTGCACCCTCAACAAGTTTGCCAACAACACCAGGCTGTGTGGCATGGTCAACAAGCTGGAGAGAAGGGATACCAACTTGAGGGACCTGGAAAGGCTTGAGAGGTGCACCTTTGTGAACCTCATGAAGTTCAACAAGGCCAAGTGCAGCATCCTGCACGTGGGTCAGGGCAATCCCAAGTGCAAATGTAGGCTAGACAGAGAATGACTTGAGAGCAGCCCTGAGGAAAAGGACTAGAGGGTGCTGGTTGATGGGAAGCTCAACATGAGGCAGCAACATGTGCTGGCAGCCCAGAAAGCCCCCTGCATCCTGGGATGCACCCCAGGCAGTATGGCCAGCAGCTCAAGCAGGAGGATTCTGCCCCACTGCTCCACTCCAAAGAGACCTCACCTGTAGCACCCAGCTCTGAAGGTCCTAACATAAGGGCAGGATGAACATAAGGGCATGGACCTCTAGGATGAACTCCAGAGGAGACCACAAAGGTGATCTGAGGCTGGAGCCCCTCTCCTTTTCAGAACAGACTGAGAGTTGGGGGGGTTCAGTCTGGAGAAGACTCCAGGGAAATCTTAGAGCCCCTTCCAGTACCTAAAGGGGCTACAAGAGAAATGGTGAGCGACTCTAGATCAGGGAGTGGAGCAATAGGATGAGGGAGAACAGTCTTAAACTGAAAGAGGGGAGATTTAGATGAGATCTCAGGAAGCAATTCTTTCCTGTGAAGGTGTTGAGACACTGGCCCAGGTTTCCCAGAGAAGCTGTGGCTGCCCCATCCCTGGAGGTGTTCAAGGGCAGGCTGGATGGTGCTTTGAGAAACCTGGTCTGGTGGGAGGTGTCCCTGCCCAGGCTTAAACTAGGCGATACTTAAGGTCCATTCCAACCCAAACCATTCTATGATTCCATGAATTCATTTAGCTGGAATTAACACGAAAGTTTAAAGCCTTGCATATGCCTCCAAACCATGCTTTTCTCTCACACCTTAAGCTCATCATTACTACAAGAACCACATCACAGAGGCAAAGATTTCTTTGTAATGCTCTCTTATTTGGCACCATCATAATCAATTCCCAACACTGTCCCGTACCCATTGAAGTGAGTGAGAGATGCACATGTTCTGACAGCCATAACATTTCCCATGGGAAGGTTAAGCCACAACTCTATTGCTTTGCTGTAAATTTTTAGAGCAGAAGAGGGTGCTCTAATCTCTTGCTCTGACCTCCCCCATCAGCCTGGCCAAACAGCCTCCCACAAGCCGCTGCTGCTCAGAGCTCTTCAAGTGTCCTGGAAATAAAATGCGTTTTGTAATTAATTATACCAGAGGGTACCACCGAATAAAGCTGATTTCTCTGTGTAAACCTTCAGCAGCTGGCAGAGAGAGACACGGAAAAGGGCTTGGCTCCTGTTCTGACTCTCTCTGCAAAAAAGACTCGTATCTCTGCTGGTAACAGGGAAAATCAATAGAGAGCAGCATGGCAATGCTCGTGTTAGCCTTTCTTCATGTCCTCCGAGCCTTAATTAAAAGCTCCAGCCTTGGAGGATCTACCAGGTTCCCACGTCTATTATTCCAACTGTTAATTACCCTCAACATTAAAAATAGCCACTTAACGTCTAGTGTGTCTGGCTTCATCTTCCCGCAACTGGTTCTCACTCTGCCTTTGCCTGTAAAACAAAAAAAAAAACAGGAAACACAGTAAATACCACCGCCCGGTAGACATATGCACACAGTAATTAGCTCACACCCTAGTCATCCTCTGAGTAAAATAAATAAACAGCTCCTTAAGGCTTTGGCCAAAGAGAATTTCAGAATTTCATCCTTGCAATGTTCCTTTGACATTAATTTTTAATTTTCTTTCTCTTTGCTAAATTAAAAACAGTGACCATTAGTGAGCATCACTCCTTAATGCTGAATATAGGGGTGAAGGCATCTTTTATCATCTATTCGATTTTTCTCCACTTTATTTCCACACCTCAGGTGAGCACAACTGTAACATCACTGTTTTCAAGCCTATCTCTGCTTTCTTTAATGCAAAATCCACCTGGGAAGTGTGGTATGAATTCTTCACTCCCGAAGTTTACAAACCTCTCTGGTTTTAGTTTAGTGGGTTCTTTTCAAATATGCCCATTTAATGAGAGGTCCAGATCAATCCACAAGTTCTATGAATAATGTTTTCTTCTGGTTTTGTTTTTTTTTTTTTTTTCCCAGATAATGTGACACAGTCATTGAACAGCACTGGAAAAAAAAATGAGCTCCCAGAGGCTCTTCCTGAAAACAACACCAAAGGCGGCTCCTCATCTAATATTTTATTTCAAAATACTAATTAATATTTTTTTATCTCTTTATGACAAGGACACACTGGCTATGTAGCATTAATTTTCTCTCTCAGTATCACTTTTCAGTAGGATGATGACTTGTAGGGGTTTAAGAAGACAATGTCACCACTTGACTTTAAAAGCCAGACATGTGACTCGATCACAAAAATTATGTAAAGTCAGACTGACAAGATTTATTATTGCTCCAGCCTCACTGCTTGGCATTAGTTAACTTCCATCCTTTAATTCTGTACAAGTTCCTCTGCGTTTGTCCTTTCCATGACTTTGAGTAAGATTGATATCAACCTAATCTGACATCAGTTTCTTGGCCATGAAACTCGGGAAAGGTTTGATATCCCACAGTTTTGGTGGGCTGGGTTGTTTGGGGTTTTTTTGGGTTTTTTTGGGGGGGGGAGTGTTCAGCTGTGTCATATTATCCTGTTTTCAAGTTGCAGTCCAGCATGTAGAAACCCTTTTTTCTCCAGATTATTTGCTTTGTGTCACAGCATCTATATGGCAGCCCTGAAGAGTTCTGTAGAGTCAGGTTCAAGTGGGTCCACTTCTTTACCCAACTGGCTGGATTTATTTGATTTTCTTGGAAGCTGATTTTGTAAGCTGTGAGATCTGAAGTCTCTGGCACTGGTATTAGTGGAATATATGATGCTGCAGGTAGTTTGGACAGTCAATACTAGAATTGGCAGGAAATAGTCTCATAACACCGGATGAGGTATTTATATGGTGTATTTATTTAGGCATCAAAACCTGAGTGTTTAATTTGACAACCCTGTCTCCAGAAGCACATTACATAGCAATACATAGAGAAACGCTCCTCTTCCAGGGGACACTTCCAAACCTCTTAGAATCCAGCTGGGATTCAATTTAAGAAGTGGCTACTGTTCATCATTTTCTTTACATGAGGCTTAGTGAGGCTGGACTTTTAATAAGCAAGTTAAAACTAGATACTGAAGAAAATGAAGTGTATCATTATGTTAACTGAAAAAGCCCTTGTCCAACATGTTTATAATGCTTTTCTTGAAATATTACAGACTCAAAAAAAACTCTAGGCATGTCTGGATCTATGTCTGGAGACCTTAAAAAATTGCCAGGCATCTTATCTAGGAATAAAGATATCAAACAAGACTGTCTCATAGGCAGGGAAGTTGAAAGCGGATGAGCTTTTGATATATACTTTGCAAGCCTGGTCTTCATGGAGAAGCCTGGAAACCAGCTACAGCACCTCAGTGACAATGGCAGTTTCATTGATGGCTTTAACAGAAAACCTGAAGGCAACAGCAAACCTACTCAGGACTTGCAGACTTCAGGAAGCTTGTAGATCCTCGGATATTCAAAAAATAAATTGCATCATCGCAGTGCAGCCAAAAAAAAAGAAAAAAAAGACGACCAAAAACTACACTAAATGTTCTGGCAGACAAAGAATGATGGGTTTTGGCCAACCCTGTTCTCGGTGAATGGTAACAAGACATTCAAATGCGTCAACGGACTCATGAATGGCTGGCTGATGGTGTGCATGACGACTTACCCTATGCTATGTTGCAAAGTTTCCCGCAACCGCATAACCTCACTGGAGCATTCATCTGATCCTGCCAGATCTGATAAATGTCATTTATCTCTAAAACAAAGCTTCAACATGACACTGAGTTGCACTTCCTTTACGCCAAGGCTTTAAAAATGCCATGAAGGAAATAGTTCCAGAACCTCTTCTGTCCCAATAGGTCTCTCCTAGCCTCTGGCGTCTTTGGAGGCTTGAAGAAAACAGACAGTTTTACAATCTTATGTAAACATCTGAGCTTTCAAATGTTTGCAGGAGAGATTTTAACTATACTGAACCACAGCACAGGCCATACAGTACTGGTGTTATATGATCAAAGGGCTGTAGCCCTTTTCTTATGAAAACAGGCTGAGCGAGTTTGAGGTGTTCACCCTGAAGAAAAGAAGGCTCCAGGGAGACCTTAGAGTCCCTTCCAGTCCCTAAAGGGGCTACAGGAGAGATGGGGAGGGATTCTTGACCAGGGACTGTAGTAATAGGACACTGGGAAATAGTTTTAAACTTAAAGAGGGGAGACTTAGATTGGATATTAGGAAGAAATTCCTTACTCTGAGGATGGTGAGACACTGGCCCAGGTTACCCAGAGAAGCTGTGGCTGCCCCATCCCTGGAGGGGTTCAAGGCCAGGCTGGATGGGGCTTGGAGCAACCTGGTGTGGTGGGAGGTGTCCCTGCCCATGGCAGGAGGTTGGAACTTGATGATCTTTATGGTCCCTTCCAACCAAAACTGTTCTATGATTCTATCATCTTCCTCCAGCTCTGACCTTGGCTATGACAATTTATACCTTTGTCCCCTTGTTACCAGGCTACTCAAACATCTAGTCAATATTTGGTGGCAGACCAGCATCATTAACATCATTTGAAGGTTTAGAAACTGAAGACACACGATGTTTAGCTATCTAGTCTAGTCTGCATATGAAATATGTGTTCTAGACCTAAAGCTTTATGTATATTTTTAGTACTGGGATGAAACAAGACCAGAGAGGTATGTGGCCTCTGTTATTTTGAGTGTAGACTTCTAACATGGAGGATATAGGCCAGCATTTTTAAGGCAAAGTCTCAGCATGACCTGCCCGATGTTACACAGAAGGTCATACAGGAGCAAGAAAAGAAGACCCCTCAGGCTCCAACCTGCGTGTCCACTCAGCCCTAAAGCACTTCTCTGACAGCGTCTAGGCTCCCCAACACCCAACTTCTACTGCATAAGACCTCTCCTGTCGCAACATATTTTATTAATTGACCAGCAGCATAAGCAATAATACCTTATATCCCCATTTTTAACACTACTTCATCCTTACTGAGGTGTTACAATAAACAAACAAACAAATATTTACTTGTTTATATTTATTATTATTTATATTTATATTTATTATTTATTAATATTTATTTATTTAAATAAACTAATGAATTACCATGGAGCATGAGTTAGGTATGAACTTTCATGGATAGGTAGAAGGTTTTTGCAAGTAGTAGCCTCCAGCAACCTGATGGTTACGTCTCTCCTGCTTCAATTCTATATGTTTATATATATATATATATACACACACTTATATATATATTCAACTTTTCCTATATATCCTCTCGGCTGCTCTGGCAGTGTCTGGCACTGTGGCAGGAGAGTCACTGCCTGGCAGCAATCTGGCTCTGCTGAATCCCTGCAAAGCCTTCTTTCATGGAAAACCCATGGTCTTCCTGAGCCAAGAGGGTTCAGCAAGTGCCTGCTCAATTTACTGTTAATTAACTGGCTCCATTTCAGACTGGCAAAAAAGTTATTCTGGTGGAATTTGTACCGGTTTGGTTGTTGTTTTTTTTTAATTGTATTTAAAGCCTTTCTGAAAACCCTCTTTGAAGGAAGTATTTTGATCTCGCTTCATTTCTAGAGCCTGCACAAAGCTTCATGAGGGTCAACGTACCAAGTTTCAGAGCACATCTACTTTTTAGTGCTCTTTAATTATCATTCATAAAGACAACCCTTTAGATGACTATTTCAAGGGACATTCAAGCCACATGGAAGGTTGCAGATGGTTATTTTGTAGTGCTGCTCAAACCCAGCTGGAGTGATGCATCTCATAAACACACACTTTAACTCCTCAGTAAAAACTCTTCAGTAAAGCTAAGACCAGAGACAGCAGAGCAAAACATGCCCTATGTCTCTTGTGATTTCCCTCCTGCGAGTCTAGAAACAATCAGTCCTAACTGCCACCCAGCCACTCAATGTCCAGCAATACCTGCAACTGGCAGAGAGGAACCTGATGAACTTCAACAAGGGTAGGTGCAGGGTGCTGTACCTGGCAAGGAATAATCCCCTGCACCAGTACAGGTTCGGGGCTGGCCTGCTGG
Source organism: Pedionomus torquatus (assembly GCA_013398155.1). Taxonomy (NCBI): domain Eukaryota; kingdom Metazoa; phylum Chordata; class Aves; order Charadriiformes; family Pedionomidae; genus Pedionomus; species Pedionomus torquatus. The sequence continues at coordinate 1,499 of VZRU01011778.1, read as the reverse complement.
AGAGCAGCTCTATGCAAAAAGACCTGGGAGTCCTGGTGGAAAACAGGAGCACCATGAGCCAGCAATGGGCCCTTGTGGCCAAGAAGGTCAGTGGCACCCTGGGGTGCATCAAGAAGAGTGTGACCAGCTGTCATCCTGTCCCTCTAGTCTGTCATGGTGAGGCTCCACCTGGAGTACTGTGTCCAGTTCTGGGTTCCGCAGTTCAAGAAGGACAGGGAACTGCTGGAGAGGGAACAGCAGAGGACCACAAAGAAGATTACGGTCCTGGAGCATCTCTCTTAGGAGGAAAGTCTGAGGGACTTGGGCTTTTTTAGTCTGGAGAAGACTGAAGTGGCTGTCAAGTGGAAGGGGCCAGGCTTTTTTCAGTGGCGCCTCAGAGAGGACAAGAAGAAATGGGTACAAACTTGGACATAAGAAGTTCCATCTAAACATGAGGAGGAACTTCTTCACTTGGAGGGTGGCAGAGTCCTTGAAGAGGCTGCCCAGAGAGGTGGTGGAGTCTGTCTCTTGAGACATCCAAAACCCACCTGGACAAGTTCCTGTGCAATCTGCTCTAGGAGGACCTGCTTGGGAGGAGAGGTGGACTGCATGATCTCCAGAGGTCCCTTCCAACCCTATATCATTCTGTGATTCTGTAATTCAATCACCTGCAGAAGGGGGGAAAAAGGAAATAATCAATTGTTCTTACTTATCTTCATGCCAACCATGTGATAATTTTTTTTTAAATTAATTATAATTTAATGAAGATGTTGACAGAAGCAAGACAAAGGAGAAATCCCAGTGCAAACATTGCCGTATTTCAAACCCCAGAGTCTGCAGGAGTCCCAGACAAGCCCCCAGATAATAATCCCTTTATCTGAAACACGCACATCCAGGCTAAGACCTCGCTAAGTCCCCATTATCTGCTGCTGAACAGCATGGGACGTTGCAGCAGGGCAAGTGCGGCAGTGCCCTCAGAGAGAGGGAGAGGAAAAACAGATCAAAACTCCTGGTGAAATAAGCACTGACCCAGAAGGCAGGCAGGCATTTTTAAAATAGCAGCGGTTCGCTGTGTCCTGGCACAGGTTTTTGGGGTGGCTCGTCACAAAGGGTCCCTTCTGGAGAGGTGAGAGAAATAAACAGGCTGTTCCTCATGGAAAAGGAAATTCTTCAGAGAAATTGAACTTTCAAAATACATTGGCGGCCAAAGAGACTGAGCATTAAGAAAATGAAAGACTTGGGAGCTCATGGATGAGAAGCTCAACATGAGCTGGTAGTGTGTGCTGGCAGCCCAGAAAGCCAACCCCATCCTGGGCTGCATCAAAAGAAGTGTGACCAGCAGGTCATGGGAGGTGATTCTCCACCTCTACTCTGCACTTGTGAGACCCCACCTGGAGTCCTGTGTCCAGCTTTGCAGTCCTCAGCACAGGAAGGACATGAACCTGTTGGAACAGGTCCAGTGGAGGGCTATGAAGATGATGAGAGGGATGGAGCAACTCTTCTATGAGGACAGGCTGAAA
>VZRU01011776.1:44908-55251 GCA_013398155.1 Pedionomus torquatus | reverse complement strand
TTCTTTGCTGTGAGGGTGGTGAGGCACTGGAAGAGGTTGCCCAGAGAAGCTGTGGCTGCCCCATCCCTGGAGGGGTTCAAGGCCAGGCTGGATGGGGCTTGGAGCAACCTGGTGTGGTGGGAGGTGTCCCTGCCCAGGGCAGGGGGTTGGAACACGATGATCTTCAAGGTCCTTTCCAACTCTAACCATTCTATGATTCTATGACAAGAGGAAACGGCCTCAAGTTGCCCCAGGGGAGGTTCAGATTGGAGATTAGGAACAATTTTTTGCACAGAAAGTGTTCTTCAGCCTTGGACTGGGCTGCCCAGGGCTGTGGTTGAGGCACCATCCCTGGAGGGATTTAAAAGCTGGGGTGACACAGTGCTCAGTGACACGGGTGAGTGGCGGATTGTTGGGTTTTATCAGTGAGGGTGATGGTTGGACTAGATGGTCTCGGATGCCCCTTTCAACCTGGACGATTCTATGATTCTGAATGCTCTTTGGTCCATGTTTTCCCAAAGATAACCCAGTCCTGCAAAAATTTATGTGCACAGCTGTGCTGGGATCCTTTATAAATTGTATGGCCGTAGGGATATTTTCTTGCCAAGGTTTAATCTCCGTGCAAAACAATGATGCGTGCATATAGAGATTTTACAGGTTTTGGTAGAGGATCCTCAGATCTGATGGTGGTATTTGGTTTACAGAAATTTTCTTTAGGTGATGCTGCCCATCACGCAGTGAGTACTGGTAAAACAATGGCAATATTTACCTACACTAATGCATTTTATCATATTTGCTGTGTTTGTAACAGAAAACTGCAAATAGTTGTGGCAAATGGAAAGAATTCTGACTTGCAAATGTATGTTTTCTGAAGATAATTAAGTTACAGTGTAAGCTAAAGTAATACAAGTGGCACCAAGTGCTTATTTATTTGTATATTTGTGTTATGCACTGATCCCAAATGCTAATCTCAGAACCGTTCAAACATCTGATCTGCATTCAAGTTGGATAAGCAGCCTGCCAAAGCCACTGATGCACATGATTCTGTAGACCTTAATAAAATAGACTAATTTAAATACATGCTTTTCAGGCAGATTTCTCCTAAATCCCAGCTATAGTTCATTTTTTCCATGTCCTTCAGTCTCTCTTAGACCCTCAGTCCTTCCTAGCAGGTACAAAGCTTGGACCATATGTAGTTAATATGGGAGTTAATGAAGAGACAACATCTACCGAGAAGACTGTGTGAGTTTATTTTATGCCATGCAACTCAGTATATAGTCAAGACCTTGTGATGACAACTCCCTGTCAAGGGTTGTCTTCTAAGTAGAGTCCAGGCATCCTGGTGTTGCCAGTAAGTGGCAGTAATCACCTTACAGGAGTCCTTTTGGACTCTGCCAGGGCCGCTCCTTTATCAGCTGCAGAGCTTGCTCAACAGTCATTTCTTTCCCTTCCTGGCTCCTCAGCCTGATGACTGCTCAGCGTTTTTTTTTCTTCTAGAAAAAAGAAAGATACGCTGGGAGATAAGAAATAAACAAGATAAAACTGATCTGTAGCTAACAAAAATTAAGAAACCAGTAATTGTACCTCATGCAAGCTTACCTTGGCTTCAAAACGGAAGTTTAATCACAGAGCTGGAATTTTAGGAGCAAGTAAGAAGAAGCGTTGCACTCCCAAGACAAGTGATGCAGAAACAGCGTGAGCAGTAAATAGTTCCTGTATATAAAGTGGGCCCTTTCCCACAAAAGACATTGAGGGGCTGGAGCAGGTCCAGAGAAGGGCAACGGAGCTGGTGAGGAGTCTGGAGTCTTGTGAGGAGCGGTTGAGGGAGCTGGGGGTGTTCAGCCTGGAGAAGAGGAGGCTGAGGGGAGACCTTCTCCCTCTCCCCAACTCCCTGAAAGGAGGGAGTATCCAGGGGGTGTCAGTCTCTTCTCCCAAGGAACAGAAGATGGGATGAGGAAACGGCCTCAAGTTGCTCCAGGGGAGGTTCAGATTGGAAATTAGGGAACATATTTACCCTGAAAGGGTTATGCAGCCTTGGACTGGGCTGCCCAGGGAAGGGGTTGAGGCACCATCCCTGGAGGGATTTAAGAGCTGGGTTGACACAGTGCTCAGTGACATGGATTAGTGATGGGTTTTATCAGAGTTGGGTTGGTGGTTAGATTTGATCTGTAAGATCCCTTCCAACCTGGACAATTCCGTGATTCTATGATTCCAAGTGACTGCAGAGACCATGACATGTCATGGTCTCAAATTATGCCCCTTCTCCAACACACAGATGCCCCCACAGTTTTAGTCGCACTGTGTTTGCCACTCTGTTGGAATGTATCATATTCTCCAGTGGTCTTTCATACACATCTGAGAGGGAACACAGAAGTTAACCATGTCAAAACTCTTATATTTGACTTCTTCAGACAAATGAGTGCTTTTTCTCCCTCCCCGATTCATATTTTGGATAACAGTAATGCTGACTGAGACCCTGCAAGGTGAATGGGGTATTCAGGGGGTCATGGTGACACATCGATGCGTGTACCACAGGGCTCCAGGCTTCAGGAGGCCTCACGTGAAGGCTGTATTGTTTTTCAGCAATAGCTTATGGTAAACACTGCATATTTTACAGCCATTCAAATGTTTATGGACTCTAAAAGACTTTTTTATTTTCTGTTTTCAGAACTGAAAATGTCTGAAGACATAGGTGATGGCCTCCCCTCTGAAGAAGAGCCTAAATTAATGGAAAAGCCCAGCAGTGAGGTATCGCCTCTTGAGTCAGTACCACACCTCGTGGAAGCTGAGATCTTGCATGAGTCTGCACAAGATGGAAGTGGACAGGCCACTCCAAGTGCCAGGAATGGACAGGAAGGAGACGTATTTATTAATGAAAACCCTTTGGCTGGAAAAATTATTGAAAGTCTGCCTTGCGGTGGAGAGGTGACTGAAGAAGTGCCCACTGAGTGCGATGAGACCGTGAGCCTTGATGCGGAACCTGAATCTGAAGAAACACAGAATGAACAAAGCGGCCCAGTAAGTAATACTTTATTTTCCATAAAAGCCCTCCCTTCCCTACTTTGTAAGGATAGAATTTTGTCCAGTGTACGTACCGTTTTTGACAAAAACCTAAGGAGTTATGTTCAGACACCCTGCATGGGAATAAAAGAATTTAAATTGCAATGCCTAGTTTTTGGAAACTAGGAAGAGTTGAATTTCCCTTTGCCAGTAGGATATTAATTTGGTCTTTCTAGCCTGGCTGCAATAAAACTATACCCAATCCTAAATCTTATTAAGAATCTAGACTGTTTTATATAGATAAAATACTCCTGCGGTTTTCTTATCTGGTTTTCTGTACAAAACTGCTTCATTCAGTTCATGGAATGAACCTAGAAGAGGACAGAACTTAAGCTGCATATGCAGCACTGAAAAGCTTGTACTTGCTAATTCTCAAGTCATTGTCTTTACAAAAAAACAGTGTATGTTTCACAGTGCTCAGTAGTTTTTCATTTGTTCCTGGCCAGCAGTTTTTCATTTGTGATCCACAGACCTTTTGGGGTCCTGTGAGTCGTTGCAAGTAATTAATAAAAGCAAAGTAAAAATACCAAGGCTTTTTTACGGTCTGCGGATCTACACCTAACATAGCTGAAGATGTTCTCATCTCCACTGAAAAATTTTCAGGCACCCACAGACTGTAAAAGACATTGTTTTAGTCCCTCCACCAGTGCAAGGGACCTACCTCAAAGAGGTGACAAGAGATCTGTACGCTGCACAGTCCAGGGGTGTCTTGGGGTACTCCAGCTTCTGGGTTTGAGTGTGTTGTGTAGGGACGATGTGATGTTACCGGAGAACTTCTTGAGACAACAGTTTCTTAAGATGACTTAAATATAAAATACTAATAATTGCTTACCACCACCTGTTGATGTAAAATGTGAGCAGCACCTCCTATGACTGTTTTTACTGAACTTGGGAGTTCCTTGGGCACATCTACTGGGTTATGCCTCTGAGGTGACTCAGACTGAGAAGCCTCTAATTCAAGCTCCTGCTAGAACTCAGAAGGAGAAGAGCTCCCTCCTCTCCCTAACAGTAATACTTACACAATAAACTTGCATGGTCTGTAGGATCACATTCCTGAAGAAATATTAGGACATCTGTAAAGACATCTTTGGAGTTTTGGGTGCTTTCAGGAATAGGGCATCTGAGCTGAGCTTCCTATTCTGCTTGCTTGGTCACAGAGCCTCATGTAATACCCAATCTAGCACTGGCCATAAGCTTTTGGGATCCCATTAAGAGTCTGCTGCATTTTTAGGATTAAAAGGAACTTTTGTCAGTCAAAGTTCTGGGCTATTTCTCTGTGTGTTCCGTCTCTTGAGAGTCATTTCTCAGAAGGCATCACCATGATTAGGGAAGCCCAGTATTACATTACAAAATGCCTGTTTGCAGACTGTATACCCTTGTAAGCAACAGCACAACCATTTTTGCTGGTATCATCAGTTATTATTGTTGCCTGACAGGTTCTTTGTGTTTCTTCCTGCCTTTGGAAAGCATGAATTTTAGACAGTGGAGTAATATTTTTGTTCCTACAGGCTGCAGATTCCTCGACTAAAGCAAGTAGATGGGGAGCTTGGGGTACCTGGGGAAAGTCTCTCTTGTCATCAGCTTCTGCCACAGTGGGTAAGTGTTCCATCAATATAGTACAAGGAAATAAATCAGAATTTTAATGTCATTAGACACATTGGTGTTGTTTCTTAAAGATTTATAGACAGTTTTGTTCTGATGTGCTTGGCAGTCATGATTATTTTTTTTTTAATAGGAGGGAAGGAGCTTCCTAAACTGTCAAAGCACTTAAATATTTCTTCGGGTCAGATTATGGACAAGGTACTAGGCTTGTTTGTGTAGCTTGTTGTGAATTACTTCATTGTGACTTCTTCACAGAAAGGTTACATAGTCTGATATGACTAATATCAGCCAAAGGCTTACAGTTTTTGAAATCAAAGCACTCCAGCCCAGATTCTCACCTGTGCACCTTTATGGTTTATACACCAGGACTTCTACCTGTATGATATGAATTCCCTTCTCATAAGTCATTCCAGCTTCCACTGCCACTCAGTGAAACTGTGGAGCTACCACACACTGGACTTCAGGGAGAAGAACAATGGATTAAAACATGGACCCTGGAATCCTTCTCCCTATAATCTCATTTCTGATAGTATGTCAGTACAGCAAGTCCTTGTGAAGACTTTACCTAAACTTAATCATTACACGTTGAAAACTCTCCCAGGCAAAAAGCAAAGCATGGAAGTACCTCATTACCAGTGGGAAATCATTTCTCAGAAAACAGATACTAAGCTGTTAATTAATCAGTTCTCATAAAGGATGTACAAAACACCTTCAAAAGATGAGCTAGGAATTAAAATCAATTACTAAAAAAAATGGAGTCAACAAAGACAGTGGTTTTGCGATCCCATACAAGGCTAAGTGATTCTCCTTATCCTCCTTTGCTCCATGGGCAATAAATTGTTTATATCTCTTTCTCAGAGAAGGAGGGAATATCACAGAATTGTAGGGGTTTGGAGGGACCTTCAGAAATCATCTAGTCCCTAGCCCTGTCTCTATAGGAGATCGGCTACCACTGGAACAATAATTCTGTCTGTCATCTTACCCCAACAGACATCACAAGTATATTTTAACAGCAGCTTTTAGGAGAGGCACTTTAGGATTGGGCTTCAGATGAGCAACTGAGGAGCTTAAATCCTGAAATGACTTTGAGGCCCTGGGTCCTGAAATTCTTACCTGACGTTGCGTTGCACCTGTGCAGCAGACTGAAGAGTGGATTCCTTACCTCAGCCCTGCACTTGCCCACAGTCCAGTGTTGGGGGTTATTTCTTCTAGACTTCTGAAAACTAAGTGAGGCCAAACCCTACGGCATTGGGAGGACCATTGATTTCTGTTCAAACTGATTGTTACAAAACACTTAGCATTTTGAAAAGTAGGGAACCAAACTTGTGTGTGCCACTGAAACAAGTTTTACCTATCAGATCCAGAGTATTGTATTTCAGTTTTATCATTTCTAGTCAGTTAATATACTGGATTATAGTAGAATAAGTGAATCATTAACCTAGAAAAAAAATAAGCAATTGAGGTGAGTTTAATAATTATCTTGATTGTCATCATTCATGGAGTATAAAAATGCTATGCACTCTTAGTCATCAGTTTTCAAATTGTACAATCTAAAATACGCCTCTGCTGCAGGGCATGGGATAACAGCAGTAAAGGAAAAAGCAGGGACTACCCTAGGAATTCATAACGCAAGTTCAGCGTCTTCAGAAACAGCAGACCCCGCCGCAGCTGAGACACCAATTATACGTAAGTTCAAGTTCACTGAAATTGGGCAAAACTCTTTGATGCTACCAGAATAATCCAATGTACAGAATTCTAAGATTTTGGTTGCAGTTCCAGTTTACTGTAATTTGCAACTTGAAAGTATGCTGTAGCTTGCTTTTTTTTTTTCTTTTTTTTTTTTTTTTTTCTTTTGTTAGAAGCAGGAGATTCTCTGGACCAAAGCTCTTCTGAGAGTATTCCTTCTCCTTCATCCGGATCTCGTGGCATGTTGTCGGCTATCACTAACGCTGTGCAGAACACAGTGAGTCATTTTAGCAGCATCTCTGCTCTAGTTCTTCGTCATTTTTAGATGCAGTTGCACCGTAGGTCACATTTAACAGGTAAAGATTGTTAAGTTGTGGGTCGTCGTAAGAACAGTCCTGTTGTCTGTTTCGAGTCTGTTCCATGGCAAAATAACTGTATGAAATTAAAAAAAAAAAAGTCAAACACAACTAAGTCGGTTACTACTTTGACACTAGTTGCTGTGAATAAGGTCTTCTACTGAACTATATAGAAACCTGTACATTCTTTGGAAATCTTTTTTATGATTGTGTTTTTGTCGTCTAATGTCCTTCTAGAGAAAGTATGATTAAAATTTGTTACCATTTTTGAAGGCAGATAAAGTAAGAAAATACTCCATTTTCTTATTTGAAGGCTTTTACTAAAGCTGTGCCTAGCCCTTACCTTCACCTCTTTCTCTACTCTCTGCTTTCTTGCTGGCCTTTTCCAGCAGGTGGCCTGATTGCAAGCTCAGTGAGGCAAAATGTGAAGAAGATTTGGAAGTAGTAAGGTACAGGATTTTGCAGAAGCTGAAACACAGAAAAGGATGAAGTGCAACACATTGAATAATATAGAAAGCACAATAGGAAAGAACTGTGGCCAAATCTTTTTCGGTTCTTTCCTAATNGGGCTCCAGCCCTCTGAGCATCTTCATGGTCCTCCACTGGACCCGTTCTAACGGTTCTATGTTCTTTCTGTGTTGAGGAGTCCAGAGCTGGACACAGGACTCCAGGTGGGGTCTCATGAGCGCAGGGCAGAGGGGCAGAATCACCTCTCGTGACCTGCTGGTCACGCTGCTTTTGATGCAGCCCAGGATACAGTTGGCTTTCTAGGCATAGGAGACTAACTCCCCATGAGCATGTTTTACCAAGTGGCAATTCTTTATTTGTGTATATCCAGTTCACTGTGAGTGCCTCAGCTAATAATCAAAGATTTGGGGAGCAGAAGGAGATTGCTATAGACTATTCCTAAGACTTGCTGCAGAATCTGGAGCATCGTAGGGCTTGTGAGAGCTGGACACCATTAAGATTACCTGACTTTCAAATAAGAGAAATGTGCTCTTACACAAACCTGGAGAGGCTGTTATACCACAGGGATGAACGTCACCAAAGAATAATGTAAGGTGTCAGTAAGTCTCTAATGCCGTTTGAGACATTGGTAGGGTTTCAGGCTGCATCAACACGTGAGTATCAGACAGATGCATAATCCAGACTAAAATGGAAATCTTTGCCCAGTGAAAAGTTGTGGATAAGGGCTAATCTAATGCTGATACAAAGGCACAGGAAAAACGACTGCATTTCAATAGATGGTTTTGGAATCATCACAACTGTCAATGTTTTAGAAATCAGTGAGGTCAGGCAGGGTCATCCTGTTGTTATAGACTTTGGCTCTGTATTATTCACATCTAAAATGTGTTCCCGTGGACTAGAAGCCACTTGGGGTGAAATTAAAGTGGTATTATTCATAGTTTTTTATTGGCATCAAGTGTTACATTTCTTCCGGAGCAAGTCTTTCAATTAACTAGAAATATTTGCATAATTCCTTTTGTTCTTTTTGAAAATGTATTCAGAACAAGTTAACATAATTTTATAAATGTACCGGTCCCGTTGTTAAAGCATAGAAAATCTGGGGGCCTGAATGTTCAGAGATGGTGTCAACCAAAGCAATAATCTTTATGTTCATATTAGCATGAAGTGGAAAGAAAATAACCCCATTGTGTTATTTTATACAGGGGAAAAGTGTATTATCTGGCGGCTTAGATGCTTTGGAATTTATTGGGAAGACAACCATGAATGTCCTTGCAGAAAGTGATCCTGGATTTAAGAGAACCAAAACACTGATGGCACGAACAGTTTCTCTCTCTCAGGTTGGATTTGTTTAAATACAGTTGGTTTTGCTCTGTCAATGCAGTTTCACATTCTTCTTCCAGAATTTCAGATACCTCAATGCCAGACTTTATATATTGCAGTAGATACTCCAGTAGGCTTATGGAAATAAATATTGTGCTTTATATTTGCTCCACTTTCTTTTTCTTCACAGAACTACAAAAGATAATATAAAACCATCTTTCCTGCATAATCACATGTACAGTAGCTGATGTTAATAATATAGTATATGCAGTGATAAATCATGGCACTCTGGAGACAGAATCAAGTTGTTGCTGGTTTTATAACAGCTGTAGACAGATGTCTTCCAGCATAAACACCACTTTCCTTGGAAATGAGTAATAGTGGAATATGATACGTGTTTCATTAAGAATTAAATCTTAGTGTCTATTGCAACTGATGTTACCCTTACACAGTCATGACTCACACATTTCAAAGTCTGGAGACATAATAAAAGCAGAACAGCAGTATAAGTGCTGCCAGGACAGAATAATTCATCTCTCCCAGCACGGAGAGGAGGGAGGCTGTGGAAATCAATAGACATTGAAAAAAAACTTGAATTTTCCTACATGTTTACTTCCCGAGTAAGGTGTTTTTCTTTTAATGAGGCTTTTCACTTTTAGTGTTGGTCACAGGAAGTGTAAACAGTCTGCTTCTTGTATGTTGTATGATTCTATAACTCTGTAGGTTAAAATGAGCTTTTGAGAATACCTTATTAAACAATATTTATTTTTCTGTCATTGTAGTCGGTGGCTAAATTTAGGATATGATATCCATAGCTGACACTGCTTTTGAGAACATAAGCAAGATTATTTGTCTGTTCATTGTTTTTTGAAAAAAGTTGGTTAGCAATTACCACTGGGAAAAGCATACTGAGAGTACTACTTTAATATGTTATTAAATATGTTTATCAAAAAAGAAGTTAGATATTTCAGCTCTAAAATGTCAGCTCTGCAGGTGTGATATAGACCCAAATCTTATTACTACTTCTTCAAGAAGCAGAAGGTAATGAAACCTGTCATACCTACAGCGCTGCCAATAAAACAATGGAAATTGTGTCTATTTTTGCAGCTGCTGAGAGAAGCTAAAGAAAAAGAGAAACAGAGGCGGGCTCAGCAAGTTACAGTTGAAAGAACAGCACATTATGGACTTCTTTTTGATGAGTTCCAGGGTTTGTCTCATCTTGAAGCTCTGGAAATCCTGTCAAATGAAAGTGAAGCCCAGGTACAGTATGCAGACAGCATAAATCAAAATAACGGTTGGTAAAAAAAAAAATTAAAAATTCCTCTTTGCATTAATTTCACTCTGCAGGTGAAATGAAAAGCAGGTTTATCATCAGCTTCAGAGAACGCTGGATTGGTCCCATGGGCCAGTCCTGGGATTGAGAAAATCAATGTCTATACGTGTAAAATTTAACTCCAAGAGTAACTCAAAGCTGAAAGTTGTATTTGTTAGGACTATAGATCAGCTCGTGACACTCTGCGAGGGTCTTTTCGAAATACACAAGGAGGTCAATGTCTTTTGGTCTTGTATCAGGCGCTGATAATTACCTTCAGCAATTCCACACCTGCTACACCTAGAGGCTGGTGCATTAAAATGAATTCCAGGTTACTTAGGCAATTCCTAGGTCGTCTTTATTGCGTTAGGTTTTAAACTTACATCAAACTACCCCAGGATATCATGACTGGAAGTGCAGAAATGCTATATGCCTCTCTGAAGAACATGCTAAAGTTACTAAGGCCTATATAATAAATATATTTTTGAAATATATTTATAAATTTCAGCTGTGAGTAGGTCTCTGACAGTATATTAATTTTTATATTCCCAGCAGTATTT
>VZRU01011776.1:18902-44890 GCA_013398155.1 Pedionomus torquatus | reverse complement strand
ATTTTTTAATTTTTTTTTTTTTTTTTTTTCCTGTCACAAGTAAAGCTTTTTTTTGTAACAGCCAGGTACATACTGTCCACAATGGTTTGGGGGTTTTTGCCCTTACGTCTAAATGCAAAATTACAGATTCAAAACTTAAGTGTAAAAAGCTCGGGTTAATTGCACACGTGAATACTATGTTTCTTTTACTGTTGCATACCCCAGGGTAGGGAAGACTTGGGCAAGTTGTTACCATGAGAGGTGAGAGAGACTGAAGGCATTGCTCCTGTCCTCACCACCCTTTTAGAGATGCAGGGACTTGCAGGAACCTGAGACGCCCAGAGATCTGTCAGTATGTTCTTCAGAAAAACAGGTTGACTGTCTATAATTTTGGCTGCATTTTGAACCTGCAAAGAGGTTTCTTTTTCTAGCTCCTCCCAGGAGTTCTGATACTAAGCGTGAATTCTTTCCTGCTGTCTTCATCCAAGCAATCCCGAAATCCTTAGTACAGCTTGCAATTAAGCCACAATTTTATAATTCAGAACTAGTGCTCTGGGAGAAGGTAGAGACTTGATGGTCTTGCAAGACTGGTGTAATTTTTTTGTGATACTTTGTTGAAGAGAACTGAAAATGTGTCTATGTAAGTTGGAAGGTTAGAGGCAAAATTTGAGCATAATGGAAGTTTCCATTTCCTAGTCTGTTCTGGTATCAGCCCCAAAAAGAGCAATTTAAGAAAAAGACTCTGTTTTGTTTAGGAATCCCTTCTGTCCTTTCTTTTACAGATTCAGTCGTATTTAGCAGCGCTTGATGGAGAGCAGTTGGAGACTGTGAAAAATGATTTAATTGCTATAAAGGAGATTTTTGTTCCAAAGGAATCAGATGATGAAGGGGGACAGGCACAGAAAGGTAATTACAAATACTGAGACTTAACTGTATGGACAATTGTTACTTCTGCATATAGTAATTAAAAAAACTACAATCCAAACTATAATTTCTGATATCTTGATACTCTTCATAAGCAAGTCACTAAAATTAATACTGTGGAAGTTCTGGAAGCCAATCAATGCTTAATTTTGGATTTATATTGTAATTGAAGTGTGAGATAGAGAAAATGTAAGGAAGTATTTTACTTTATCATCAGTAAAAGCAGAACAAAAATAAGAGTAACTTTTTAGATAACTGAGGTTTTCTTACAGAATCCATTTATGAAATTGTATAATCTGAAACTTGCAGAGTGTTTAGTGATGCTTTTCTGTTTAGTAACTTCGTCCTTAGTTTTGCATTCTCCTTTGCTGGGTAGGGAAAAGATTAGAGTGTAATAAAGGGACTCATAAAGCTGGATCTTTTTGAGCAAAAGTCACTTTGAAACCTAGTGGCAGAACTGCTTTCTAGGTATTGCTTGGCAAGATGTGGCATGTAGAGTGGGAGAAAGAAATTAGTCCCAAAGTGGGGTCGTTCAGCCGGTGTGCGGATGCCGATATACAGGCAGAGTAGAAGTTATCATTTCTTTATTTAATTTCTGAACATCTGGACAAGTAAATAGACAAAATGCAGCTGTGGCAGAAGCGCGCCATCACTCTCACGTAGAGCACAGCATGGAAGAGAATGGGACCAGCAAAAGCAGTCCACAGATCAGCTCACAAAAGTTACAGTAAAAGGGGTGGGCCCTTTTGTTGCGGGCAAAGCAGGTGTCCTAATGAGCTCTGTGCATCTCTCTGGCCTTTCAGAATCCTTCTTGAGCTGTTCCCCAGCTGTTCAGAGGAAAGCTCAGTCTTTTGGTTATTGCAAGTGAAAAGTTCTTTTTACTAAATGCTCATTTGTTTCATAGCACTAAAGCTGGGCAGTCTTTAAATGAAAATACCCAATAAGTGAACAAAATCACCTAATGAATAAACAAAACAAAAAAGTGGGAATACAGGAAGACATGGAATGCATTTTTTGAAGTAGCAGGACATTTATCAGGCTCAGTATGGACACTTCAAACCTTTTACCTTCATCGGGCTAAAAAAAGCTGGATTTGGTATATTCCTCCAGGAACTGTTAATGAAGATTCCAAATGCAATAAGTGCAGATGGACAGAACCATGGAAAATATCATCTTTTAGGAACTTGGAGCATGTTAGAATATGGCAACTGCAAGTAGTTAAAGGGATATAGGTAATAAAGGTAAAATTTCAATACTAGTGATATTTAGTATTTCTTTGAGCAACCTGCTGTAGTGGGAGGTGTCCCTGCCCAGGGCAGGGGGGTTGGAACTCAATGATCTTTGAGGTCCTTTCCAACTCTAACCATTCTATGATTTATCTTTGCTGATAAATCTCTTGAAATGCAAGTGTAGACTCTTTAAGGATCATTACTCCTAAGCAGAAGAGAAAACATTTTTCATTTAAACAAAGCTTAATCTTAAAATAGAGAGGAAACACACCTCCTAGGTGTGGTTTAGAGACAGAGCAATGGAGAATAGGTTTTTCAGTATGTTTTCCCTGAAACATACTTGTATCTGGCCCTGCTGCCATTTTTATTCCTTGATTAAAAAAAATGAATAAGAAAAGAAAAATTAGTTTAGTATCCCTTTGTTGGTTATTTTGTGGGTCAGGTATTTTTATCAGGTGACTGGAGATCGTTCAGCTGCTTCTCCTCTTAACTGTTTTTGTGAAACTTGGTGGAATTTAGAATGGGGTGGAAAGAGCAGCTGAAGTCTCAAGCCAGCATATCTGGTTGTGCAGGTGAATCTGTTGCATTGTCTTTTCCTTGAGCATATACACGCACCCATACCCACACACCCCTCTCACTGTCACTCTTTTACAAGTGCTAGAATGCTTGGGCAAATTATTTGGATGCGTTTGAGCATGTAAAATATTACAGTGATAACAACCTAAGAAAAATGGTCTTCTTGTTTCTTGCAGCAGATATGGGAGAGGAGTTTGTCAGCGTGCTCACCGAACTGCTCTTCGAATTGCACGTTGCTGCTACTCCTGACAAACTGAATAAGGTCAGCATCTGTTAATGACCTGCCCTCTGTTTCTTGGGCACAGCCAAAGAGGGAGGGCTTTGCTCTGAAATCGGACACAGGCCAGGGCCTAGCAGTTCAGAAAAAGTTCAGGCAGTTCAGAAAGCATTTAGAGATTAGATATTTCCAAGTGAGATTCGTAAAGTATAGAATCACAGAATCATCCAGGTTGGAAGGGACCTTTCAGGTCCTCGAGTCCAACCATCAACCCAACACTGACAAAACCCATCACTAAACCTTACCTCTACGTACCACATCTGCCTGGCTTTTAAACACCAGGGATGGTGGAACAGAGGTCACAAGCCTGGTAGATTTGATCTTGCATGCTGGAAACAAGGGTCACATTCAAAATTATTTTTCTTGCTTATCACATTTATTCTCCTGGGGGATTTCTCCAGACATCAGCTAGAAACAGTCTCAGAGTTCTCTCATGTAAAAAGTTAGGTGGCTAGAAGGTAGTCACATCACTAGTCACATTTTTGCTACTGGGCCCCTTCAAAGGTGATTCACCTCCTGATCTTCGGTTTGGATCTTAACCTATTTTAATTTGACTTCGTGTTAAAAAAGAGAAATTGTCAATTTCCTGCTAACCATAACAGGAGCCTGAAGTTGTATAAAACTTCCAGGCTTCTCCACTTTGGTTGTCTTTCATGTGTAGGAAGGCAGTTGAGGATACAGTGATGTTCTAAATTTTACTATTTTTACTTTTCTTTTAAGAATTTAAAGAAAACTCTTACTTCTCCATTTTTTTAAAAGTATTGTAATTTTTTAATTTGGGAAAATTTTTCTGTGTAAATTCCTTTGCAAGATACCTCATAAAGCTGAAATGTTGCTGACTCTGGTATTAATGCCAACTGTACATGTTGGTTAGGAATACCACATCTGTAGAGAAACAATCCCTCGCTGATCCATCTTTATGCTTCTCCCTGTATTTTCTTAAATACACACTTAACTAATTGTCACCCAGAGGCTTCAAGTCTTGAAATTTTGGATTGTTAAAAATACTCAATGAATGTTCAGGAACATCATCTGATGATTTTGAAGTGAACTTCGGGGTTGATCTTTGTTTATCAGGCTAGGAAAAAAGCTCATGAATGGCTTGAAGAAACCAGTTTTTCCCCCTCGGCGGACATAGAAGAGAAGCTAAAAGAAAAATCCGAAGAACCTGGTGAAGACAAGACTGAAAAAGAAGATAAAATTGACGGTGATAAACCAGAAGTAAATAAAAACAAAACTGTGGAGGTAAAACATCTTTTGGAGGATTAAGTTTCATTAAGCACGTTGTCATACTTTGTTTGATAGCAGTACTTTATCTTTGTGTGTTGTTTTTAGATGTTGTCCTTATTTTTTAAACTCAGGGAACTGCTAAGAAATATTAATATGTAGCTACTCACTGTAGACCCACAAGGAAACTAGCTTGCTTAAATATTTTTACTGTTAATCTGGTCCCGTAAATAATCAAAGTTGCAGGCCCTCTGCCTGTCGCATAGTTTTTATTTTTTCATATCTATATTTTTGTGTGTGTGCTTGTGTATAGAATCATAGAATCATCCAGGCTGGAAGGGACCTCCAAAGGCCATCTAGTCCCACCTCCCCGCAGTCGCAGGGACACCCCCAACTAGCCCAGGTTGCCCAGGGCCTCATCCAGCCTCACCTGGAATATCTCCAGGGAAGGGGCCTCAACCACCTCCCTGGGCAACCTGCTCCAGTGCTCCACCACCCTCAGAAGAAAGAATTTTTTTCTAATATTCAACTTAAATCTACCCTTCTCCAATTTAAATCCATTGCCTGTTACAGCATTATCCTATTACAGCAGGCCTTTGCGAACGGCCCCTCCCCAGCCTTCCTGTAGCCCGCTTTAGGTACTGGAAGGCTGTGATTAGGTCTCCTGGGAGCCTTCTCTTCTCCAGGCTGAACAGCCCCAGCTCCCTCAGCATGTCCTCCTAGCAGAGGTGCTCCAGCCCTTTGATCATCTTGGTGGCCCTCCTCTGGACCCGCTCCATCAGGTCCATGTCCTTCCTCTCTTGAGGGCTCCAGCCCTGCACCCAGTGCTCCAGGTGGGGTCTCACCAGAGCAGAGCAAAGCGGCAGAATCCCCTCTCTGGCTCTGCTGGCAACACAGCTTTTGATGGAGCCCAGGATGGGATTGGCCTTCTGGGCTGCAAGTGCTCACTGCCTGCTCATCTCCAGCCTCTTGTCCATCAGCACAACATCAGCGAGCTGAGGGGTTCTGTGGTTCAGCACATTGAATGTCACATCTCGCGTTCCTTGGTATCTGTTTCTCCCTGTGACAACACATGGAAGAAACTCTCAAAACTTTATTTAAACTCAAACAGTTTAAATCACAAACAAGAGAAACCAGAAATTTTATTGAGGCAACTCACAGGTGTTAATTGTCATTATGAAAGACAGCATTTGAGGCTAAAAGTATTGTGTCTGTTTAGACAACCCCTCTTGTTGATAAGGTTAATTGTGATTGAATGTTTTATGCCAAGTTATAGCAATATTAAATGTGGTTGGTATGTTTATGAAGACATTTTAAATTAATTCTAAAAAAAAAAGAAATTATCTGTCAACATTTCCTTACAAAAAGAGGTTCAAAGGAGGAAACAGAGCTACGCTGTTTTATTGCAGATTTATATGTGATTGCAGGTTTCCAGTGGGTATCAGCCTGTGAAAGTTTTAATACCAGAGTGCTAGGTAGGATTTTTTTATCCTTGCTGGTAAACCCCATGTTTTTATTGGGAGAATTATCCATTTCTACTCTGGAGGTTCATCTGAGGAATGACACAATGCTGGTGGCTCCACATGAAAGCAGTTACGACTTAACTCCAGAGTTAAGGAATCTCTGTTAGGACTAGGTTTAAAAGTGCTGCGGTAGAAAATCTGAGAACTGACGTAGTTTCCATCCAAATAAAAGGTAAACATGTTCTCACTCCTTTTCAGGGATGAGTATAAGGTCTGTACTTTAAAATCTGTGGGTATTTCATTTTTCCAGTCCTGTTTGTGAGAATGACGCTGATGTTACTTCACCGTGTATGTGGTGCTATTTCCAAATGCAGCAGGAGGGGGCTCTCATGGGTTTCAAATTCCTGTATCTATTTATTGGTGGTGGTGTTACTGATTTTATTATTCCCTGTTTTTAATTTAAGGAAATCTACATGCTGTCCATCGAAAGTCTGGCTGAGGTGACTGCTCGTTGTATTGAACAGCTTCATAAAGTAGCAGAATTAATTCTCCATGGGCAGGAAGTAGAAAAAACAGCTCAAGATCAAGCAAAAGTACTGACAAAGTGAGTATTATATATTTCATGGGTGAGCATTTGACTGTTCCTTAAAACTTATGAAGTTCTGTTCAGCCTTTGGCACTTGAAAGCACAGTAAGTTCATGGATCAGTAACCAGCTTTGGCTTTAGGGGTCCTGGTGCCGTATTTTTTGTGTAATCAATGAAAACCTGTCAGTTTTTGACATGATTAACATATGGATGTTCACAAAAACATGCCCTATTCATGGGTTGAAAGTTGTTTCTGCTCCAGCAAGTGAATGTACATGCTAATTTTGGGTTGCATTTCCTCTGCAGGATTTGCTTAAAGAGTGTATAATGCAGTCGTACTATCTGCCAATCGTTTCCTTAGTTAGTGTTTAACTGTCAGAAGTATGCAAAAATTAATCTGTAGTTGTAAACAGTGAGACCATTTTCCTTATAACGGTTGTCAGCAACTTTGTAGTAAACCATAACAAAATATACATAAATTCAAGAAGGCACTTTATCTCTTGGGACTCAAAATTCGGGTCTCAAGCTGTCTGTAGTAATAAATTCTGCTGATTTCAGTGGGGTTTGATTTTAAAATATTGCAAGTACTTGAGTCCCAAGTAATAAAGCATTAAATCAAGTTTAAGTTGCCTCAAATAGCAAAGTCCATAGCAACGTGTCAGTCTAAAACGTGGCGCTTGAACAAGTATTCTTCCAATGGTATTTTTCGGAGTTGTGTTGTTGCAAGCATCGAGAAAATCAACAGTCAAACTAGAAGTTTAGAGTTTAAGAACTGGAAACGCTGCCCTACCAAAAAGGACTGGTGATGGAGCCAACATGACATCATTTTGCTGCTGTAGTCAACAATGGATTTTTCAGTGGAGGAATAGAAAAACTGTATCGTAAAAAAGGTCTACACCAGAATAATTAGAATATTAGTAGAAGCAAAATTGCCTTAAGAACATTCTTAGCTTCTAAGATGAAGTTTTTGCCTGGGACAGTCAAAGAGTTTTATACAGAAGACAAGGATGTATTTTTATATTTGTCTCTCTTTTTTTAAACCAGTTTAACGAGTGCCATGTGCAATGAAGTTTCATGTTTATCAAAGAAGTTTTCCGACTCTTTAACGGCAGCTGGGGTAAGATAACAGCTTTTTCTGGAGCATTCGGGCATCTTTTAAACATAGTTCACTTCTTAAAACAGAAGTTATTGCTTGAGTCTGGTGGCTTCACGTGAGGTAGGAGCAAAGAGGGCACTTCAGTCATAGAATGGTTTGGGTTGGAAGGGACCTCAAAGATCATTGAGTTCCAACCCCCCCGCCCTGGGCAGAGACACCTCCCACCACCCCAGGTTGCTCCAAGCCCCATCCAGCCTGGCCTTGAACCCCTCCAGGGATGGGGCAGCCACAGCTTCTCTGGGCAACCTCTTCCAGTGCCTCACCACCCTCACAGGAAAGAATTTCTTCCTAATATCCAATCTAAATTTCCCCTCTTCCAGTTTAAAACCATTCCCCCTTGTCCTATCACTACGCTTCCTGACCAAGAGTCCCTCTCCAGCTCTCCTGGAGCTCCCTTCAGATACTAGAAGGCTGCTAGAAGGTACTGCCTCCAGTTTGAGTTCCACCTGGTTTTCCTTCTGTGGGGGAGCTAATTTCCTCCTAACCACAGATACTTGTTAAACTTCATTGTCCTTCCTTCCAGCCTGTATTTTTCCTTCTTGCTTCCTTGAAAATTGATTTAAAAATTTTGGAGGGAGATGAAAAGAGCACTGATGGACAGATGGACAGGCACCTGCACATGAAACCAGGCAATTTGAAATTGGATGGAAAAGTAAAACCCTGGGCCCATCCTCGCTCATTTTACCCAGTGATAGAAATATGTCAGGTTTACTGAAATGTGTATGAAATATAGATGCAGTCACCAGGAAAACTGTGAAAAACAGGGTGAATAAGGATCAAGGTGAAGTGAGGCCTTTAGAGAATTCATAAAGCCACTTCTTAGATATATTTCTGATAAATGTATGTCTTGTCTTGGCATTTCATTCTATTTTCTGGTTTACAGAGTAGTATGAAGGCAGAGGCTCTTAACCCCATCATCGACAGCGTACAATTAGAGGTAAGCCTTCACTTCTTTCACATTAGTAAAGTGATTTTGAAATAAAAAGATCGTATTTATGTCTGAAGAAAAAACTATATGAAAAGTAGTGACAATATCATTCTGGCTGTTCAGTCCCGGCTCAGAAACCTCTCATTTTTGTGTTCAACTTCTACAAGTACTATACTAGTAGTATTGCAATTATTGCCATGACAGGTTTGGTGGGAGTGTTGATCTGCTTGAGGGTAGAAAGGCTTTGCAGAGGGATCTGGACAGGCTGGATTGCTGGGCCAAGGGCAGTGAGATGAGGTCCAACGAGGCCAAGTGCCAGGTCCTGCCTTTGGGTCACACCAGCCCCATGGATGCTACAGGCTGGGGCAGAGTGGCTGGAGCTGCCTGGTGAAAAGGACCTGGGGGTGTTGGTGGACTGTGGGCTGAACAGGAGCCAGCAGTGTGCCCAGGGGGGCAAGAAGGCCACCAGCATCCTGGCCTGGAGCAGGAACAGCGTGGGGAATAGGACTTGGGAGGTGAGAGTCCCCTTGTGCTGGGCATTGGTGAGGCCCCTCGAGGGCTGTGTCCAGTTTTGGGCCCCTCACTTCAAGAAAGACATTGAGGGGCTGGAGCGGGTCCAGAGAAGGGCAACGAGGGGTCTGGAGCACAAGTCACAAGAGCAGCAGCTGAGGGAGCTGGGGGTGTTCAGCCTGAGGAAGAGGAGGTTGAGGGGAGACATTCTCGCTCTGTCCAACTCCCTGAAAGGAGGTGATAGTCGAGGGGGGGTCGGTCTCTTCTCCCAAGGAACAGGAGATGGGACAAGAGGAAACATCCTCCAGTTGCCCCAGGGGAGGTTCAGATTGGAGATTAGGAGCAATTTTTACCCTGAAAGGGTTATGCAGCCTTGGACTGGGCTGCCCAGGGAAGGGGTTGAGGCACCATCCCTGGAGGGATTTAAAAGCCGATTTAAAAGCTGGGTTGACACAGTGCTCAGTGACGTGGGTTAGTGATGGGGTTTTATCAGAGTTAGGTTGGGCTCTATGATCTGAGAGGCATTGACTGCCAATTGTCATTCTGTATGTAATAGTTGCATTCCCTTGGAAATGAAGATAAGATTGTTTTACAATAAGCAATTCTGCATTGAATTAACAGTTCCTTTAAGGGAAATAATGGAAAGTTCAATAAAACTCTAGTAAAAGATGACTATACAGTTCCTTTTGTTATAGGGTAAACTTGATGTTGTAGCTGAAGTACCTTTCTGTGCTCCAGGAATTGTAAAAGGTGGGACTGTCTGGACTTGTGGAATACAGTGTTTTGTACTTTTAAAATCTTGTATATGTGTACAAATATGTCTTAGTACAACCTTGGTTCCTGGGGAGTTACAAGCTGCTACACTGTTCACTATTAGAAATTCCATAAATAGCAGTAGGTGTTAAAACTTGTTAATTTCAGTGACACTTCTTCCACCTGCAGCAACTTCAAAACTAGTTTTGTTGATGGAAAGACTGGCTGGTTTTTTTACATAAAAGTCAAATCTACTTCTGAACGCTGGCATTTTATTCTATTACTATTAATAAAACTGTCTGAGAGTTCAAACTGAGGGGAAATCAGGTTTCTATAGGATTCAGGCTGTCCCCGTTACCTGTAAATCATTCTAATTTGTCATTTTTGTTACCTAGGGGTTGTAAAATCTTTGATTCTAAAATTTAGCAAGAGGCAGACGTTAAAAAAGAAACCCAAGAGTTTATTTAAAAAGCACGGTGTAATTCCTGGAATACATGGCAGCTGTGCTGACCAACCACGTGTTTTCTCTCCCCATCAGGGTTGCAACAGCACTACTTATATCCAGGATGCTTTCCAGCTCTTGCTTCCCGTTCTGCAGATCTCCCATCTCCAGACCAGCAGTTTGAAGGCGCAGGAGTGACTGTGGCCCAGTCGTTGTCACCAGGGGGCTTAGCAGAAGCCACAGACCTCACATCTTTCGGGTCTGCAGAGAGAAGAGACGGTCCGAGGGATGTCTGGCCACCTGGAGTCCTCCGAAGACACTAAACGCGGTTTTGCACATATTGAACAACATTTTGAAACTCTTTTAGCCTTTAGTAAAGTGAGGGGTTTCTTTTCCATTAGACTATGTCCTTTGCATTAATTTAAACTGAAGTTTATTGCTCTTGGTATTGACTTAAATCCGGATTCAAAGTGTTGACCCTTTCAATTGAAGATGATGTATGAAGCAAATTAGAATACAAAGTTTTTTAAAAAAATCTTTCAGCCCAAATGACCGTTTCCGTTGCCCGCATCCTGTCAGTCAGAACGTATGTTTCCAAAGTTGGTTTCAGTATTTAATTTTAGCCAAAGTGAACAAATTATCGTAGTGTTCTCCTTGTTAAACGCTTTTTACAGGAGCAAATAATAGCATCATAATAACCTGTACTGGTCACCTGACAGTTCATGGGACAGAATTGTACAGTAATAGGCATTACCTTAACTAAATTAAAATTATGGAGGATACACATCCAGAATTATATTGAAAGGACATTTTCTGAGCCAGTTAAGACTACGGGTAAAGCTCTATATTTGCTGACCCATAATTTTATATTCATTGAGGTCTATTTCTTCCTTCCAACGGTTGAAGAACAGCTCAGGCCAAAGTAATCTTTTTAATACTCCATTAATAGAAAAATTCCCTTTTGAAACACCTCCAAAATAATCTCCTCTCTGAGGTAGGCTTTAATGTGGGCTTTAAACATTGTGAACCTTTTTATCAGCTGGAGTTACAAAATACTCAGAAACAGAATTTGGGGGGCTAAAAGGAAGTTGTGAACAGAAGGTAGGAGAGAGTTGCTATGAGAGGTCATCAGAGCCTTTTCTCTGAGGCAGTAGAGAGACAGGGTAAGTGAGCAGCTGGAGTGACACTAACAATTGGTCTCTATCCTTATTTTCAAATCCTGAGCTGTGCTTAGGAATTTGAAATATCCTGAATTTGTTCAGACTGGTTTACCTCGTACACCGGAAGAACCTGCCAGTATTTTATGTTGCCGGTTCTCCTGGATTTTCATGGTTTATTACATTTCTTTCAGGTATTTTGCACCTTTTTTCCTCTCAATACACTTATGAATTGTATTCAAATGCTTTTTAATTGTACTTAACACTTGAATATGTTTAATCATAGAACTGTAGTTCATACATCATAAAAATAATTAAATAGAGCAGGAGGAAATACTATCCTGTTTGTTAGAAAAGAGAAATCAATTATCTGTTCTGCCTATGGTAGGTTTTTGGAGTCCAAACAAGAGAGGTCAGTTTGTGTCCTACCCTGTAGTTCCTGTTCTGCTGTCACACGCGTTGTGACATTTCCACCTTTTGTTATTTGGAGATGGGATTTTCACTGTCCCTGCAATGAGGCGGGTGGTGAGCAGAATCACTAGCCCAGAGGGAGGGTACAGCTCCCACCCACCGTTACAGCCACGACGTTTCCATCTGGCAGCACTTCATTTCTTGAAAGTGTCTTTTCAAAAGCCTATTGCAAAATAACCTTTAGTTGATGCAAAAGGTTGTGTCATCCCCAGTGGCTCCTCTGGCTTCTGCACTTTGAGGGCAATAAATGTACTTTTTTCTAGTAGACCCGGCTGGAAGAGACACACATTTGGACTCACTTGAGCAGGGCTCGTTCTTATAGACACGCTATGACCCAGAAGAGCAACTGGACACCGGGGAAAGCTTGTAAAAAAGGCCTTAAAAAAGTTTGTTTCAAGCCTTTTTTTTTTTTATGTTGTTCCGTGCTGGCAAGCAGGATCCAACACCTGGTTGAAAAGCTTGTTTATTTTTCAAACAAAGACCATCAAGGAAATCCTGGTGTTTTCACCCATTGATTGTTACATCCTGGATTTATTTTTCCTTCAATTTCATTGTTACTTTTCTTCAAGAAGCCTTTCTGTCCACATCGGAGTAGAGTTCTGTGTCAGGCAAACCTGGTGGTACTGCCGTCTGAGTCACAGAACATAGCAATAGCCATTTGATATTGTTCCTATGACAAGTTAATCTTTTCAGTCATAAATTATTTTAGTTCCTTTTTACTATGGATTTCTTTTTCCTCTGAAGTGCAGTGCAGAATATATGATGCCAAACCCGTCAGAAAAAATTGTGTTGACTTATAGTGGTGCCTTTTAGCAGAGGCTGAGCAATAGAAGTGTTAGAAGCCTCAGGGGATAATGTGTGAAATCTTGAAGAGGCATTCTTAAGACAGAGATTGCTTGTCTGAGATACTTCTTACTAGAGGTTTCACTGTCTTTTGTATGTAATTAAATACGTGTTGAATAAAATACCTTACCCTAAAGTAACAGAAGTTCAAACCAGCAACGTGGACTTGAAGTATTTACATCCATACGATGTAGGAAAGGAAATAGGACAGATTGTGAGCATAGGGATACTCCATCTGATCTCAGATGCAATCATCTTTTCCTAGGAAAACTGAGTATTATATCTTTAAATCAATTTTAGGTAAATAATACTTCAGTAGAAAAGTACCACGTGGATGTAACCAGAATATTTTGTTTACATTGGTTTGTATTTTCCCGTCGGTCAAATAAATCATTTGAGATACTGGACTGAGACTATACTAAAAAAGAATGTGGTGAAGAAGAATGTGGTGGGAGGATGTACTTGGTGGAGTCTTTCACATGGTGATTTTGTGATTTGCCTTTGGAACCATGAGCGTGATTTTACTGAGAGTCTGACAAAACCAGATGTTGCCTTAAACTCTTCAGGGAGGGTGTTTCTTCTTTCATCAGCACCTTTTTCAGGTCAGTCCACTCAGCACGCCTGGGCACTTGCCAGACTGCTAGGTTTTAAGTACTACTTTCAAAAATAACCCAGATCGTGAAAATCACCCATTCTCTTGAGCAGATCTGGTTTTCACAGCATTCCATCCACTTCTGAGCAGGCCTTTTTATGCAGAGACAGAGGAAATGGGCGTCTGCGTTCATGGAGTCGAGAGATTTCTCCGGCTGAAATGTGAAAGGCAGCCTGCACACCTGCAGATGATCCACAGCTACAGGTCACCACTGAAGGAGGAGCTGGAAGTAAGCTCTTAGACAAGTCATTTGCTGTATTTTTGTACTTGAGGTATTTGATTTTATTGATTTATTTATTAAGGCAAAGGAAACAAAGCGAGCTGGAAGTTGTTTACTGCTTTTTAGGGTATAGTCTAGTCTAGTCTGCCCATGTGTAAACATCTCTTGCCTGTGATTTGCTCCCAGGCTCCAGCATCCATTGCTTGAGACAGACAAAAAAACCTGTCTCTTCCACTTTTTTTGTGCTGTTTACATCATCCACTGAAGCTGGTCCTATCTCCCTCTGTCATATAATACAAAATCACAGTCATTATCATTTGAGACGCTTTTAAATGGTATTTACGGTGTCTCCCACCAGTCAGGATCCATAACAAGTTCAGTGAGGCTGAACTGCCACAGCACTTTGAGTGACAAATACAGATTTTCACCTTTTTTTTTTTTTTTTCTGAGGCACAGAAGTGTTTTTATATTACGAATGTCTAGGATTATCTTTGAGACATTCCGCTTCTGTTTCAAATGATGGCCCCAGCCTTTCTCTTCTTCTCCAAAGAACACAAAGAGTAGAAAAGGACTTTGCTGAGGTCTTTTTAAAACCATCTCAGAGAGGGCTCTGATACCTTCAGCCAGTCTGACTTACTGTGAAATTCTCCCAGTCTGACTGGAAAGGCTCTGGACTTTAAGCAGAAAACCCCTATTTTTTTTTCTGTCTTGGGTCAACCTTTATTGCTGAGAATCTGAGGATGTAACCAGCTGCTTTTAGTCTGTGACCTGGGCGTTTTCCGTGCTCTGACTTCTGCCTCAGCACTCAGAATATTGACAACAGTGTACAAGTTTAGAATTAAAAATATGTTGAAAATTGAGCTGCATTAAAAAGATGGAAGAGGGAAAATTATTTGCAAAAGGGAAAAAAAAAAAAGGAAAAAGGAATGTGCTTTCTGGAAATAGGAATGATTTTAAGGTTGGATTAGATAAAAGGTTCTCTAAAAGAATTTTCCAGCATTGTTCAGAATAAAAAAGAGCTGACATCTCTTAGTTCCAGCAGAACAGGAACAATGGCACTTCTGAAGTTAAACAAAAATCTGCATGAACTTGAAGTCAAAGAGGAGACCATTCAAAGAGGAAGAACTCAAGGGAGTGACAAGGGCTGATGGGATGGTTCTGGATCTGTGATGCACTAGGTTGGAAGGGACATTTGAGATCGAGTCGAACCATCAACCCAATGCTGACAAAACCTATCACTAAACCACATCCCTCAGCACCACAGCTGCCTGGCTTTTAGATTCCTGCATAATTCAGATAACTTCTTGACTGCTTCAGAAGACTCTCAGCCCATTTACCAGACTGGGAAAACTGCAGCCCTGTTCTTCCTGCCCTGGCTTGTCTCAGATGCTGTATCCACAGCTTAGGAGAGGCTGGTGTTTAAGGTGATCAATGCCTTTCCTACAGTTGCCTGACCAGTTCTGCTCCGTGCCCATTTTGCATGTTTCTCTACAACATCAGTTCTGTCTTCTCCACCAGTTTTGTTCACCAACTTTGTGTTTCAGAGGTTCTTCCCTCCTGCCCATCAACTCACACATGAGAGGCTGCACCAGGACATCCTTTAATCAGAATGATTTGGTTTGGAAGGGAACTTAAAGCCCATCCAGTGCCACCCCCAGCCCTGGGCAGGGACACCTCCCACCACACCAGGTTGCTCCAAGCCCCATCCAGCCTGGCCTTGAACCCCTCCAGGGATGGGGCAGCCACAGCTTCTCTGGGCAACCTGTTCAGGTTGGACTCTGTATCTCCAAGCTGTGGAAAATGAAGGTTGGTTCAGCTGCGGCCTCAAGTCAATCTCTGAAACTGCCAGAGCTGTTTTGCTCAAAAGGTTAAGCCTGTTGGGTAGCCACAAATGAAATGTAGGGTGGCTGAAAGCAGGAAAAGTTGTGGTCAACTGAAATGAGGTACCTGTGAGGAATGGTGGCAATCTTGAACGCACAGCTTCAAAATATGTTTGTCATCAAAGCAGTGCATATATATAAAATAAAAGTCTTGAAACATAAGCTCTATAACACTATCAGTTTTTTATATAAAAACAAACTTTTGAAATGCCAAGATTTTCTGTGATTTGAAAATGCTGAATTTTGGAAGTTCTTTGTACAAATGCAGTCTCTGTTTTATAATCTTTTCTCGGAAGCTGAGCAGCAGCAAACTGCTGGCCAGTGTGGGTAAAAGTGCTTGCAGCTCAATATCCACTTACACTCTAAATGCAGTCCAGTCTTGTCCNTCGGAAGCTGAGCAGCAGCAAACTGCTGGCCAGTGTGGGTAAAAGTGCTTGCAGCTCAATATCCACTCTAAATGCAGTCCAGTCTTGTCTGTTAGAATACAGCCCTTAACCTCTGCTTAATGTAATTTGCTTACAGCAGGGAGAAAATGTCTTAAAAGGACTTTCGAGAAGGCAAGCTGAGGTTCTTGGACTCCCTTGATGGTCAGCACTGGATATTTCTGAAAAAAAAAAGGTCTTAATGACTTCAGAGATGATTTCTGCTGCCAAGAGATTACAGAAACTGTGTTATCTGCTAAGCGATTGCCAAGCACTGGCACAAATGGACATTACAGAGCAGGCAGAGAATCTTAATCAGAACTGAAGAGGTAAGAACATATCCAAGATACCAGAGTAAATCACATTGCTTTTATTTCTCAGCCTGTTTACAGAATCATCCCTCTTTTCCCAGTCTCCAGCTCTTCAACTCTCTCTGCATCATTCAAGCAAAAGCAAAGCAGGTCTTTGTCTCCCGTGCTGCTGGGAACTTCTGGAACATCCTTCTTTGGGTGTTGCAGATGGAGAACAGTGGCCAAATACAGGAGGGAAATTAAGCTTTTTTGCTCCTAGTCTTGCTCTACCCAGCTGTTAAATGCTCCCAGGGATAGTGACTCCACCACTGCCCTGGGCAGCCTGGTCCAATGCTTAACAACCCCTTCAGTGTAGAGTTTTTTCCTAATATCCATTCTAAACCTCCCCTGATGTCCTGTTGTGATTAACAGGGCTCAGGCCACTAAAGTGTAAGGCAAGGAATCAGTATCATCGTACAAATACTGTTAAGTAGTAAGTTTGCTTCAGAAGGGGCTTTGGTTTGTTTTTCAGGGAGGTCATCCCTGTCCAAGTGACTATTTAGCTGTCAAAGAGCCAGGAGATTTCACACACACCCCGAGGTTAGATGCCAGGAGTCCTTCAGGACCTGAAGAAGCTGCCCTGCCAGATTAAGGTAAAAGAGCTCACCTTTACATTTACAAAAAAAGTCTGGTTTGGATGGTTTGTGGGGAAGGGCGCTCTTGCTAACACAGTAAAAGAGAGGAGGTTGTTCATGCTCTAGAGGGCAGTCCTTCCAAAGGCAAAACTGAGGAGCATCACTCCTCTCTCCAGTCTAAGGGCTGGAGAGCTGGAGAACAAGAGTCTCTCATTTATGACAAATCACTGCTTGTGAGACAAAGGAGTTATGTTTTGTGGAGAGGACTCCTGAGAACGCCTGGGGGTGTTGGGTGATTGTGGGCTAACCATGAGCCAGCAGTGTGCCCAGGTGGCCACGGAGGCCACCAGCATCCTGGCCTGGATCAGGAACAGCGTGGGGAATAGGACTTGGGAGGTGATCGTCCCTCTCTACTCAGCACCTGTGAGGCCCCACCTCGAGGGCTGTGGCCAGTTTTGGGCCCCTCACCACAAAAAAGTCATTGAGGGGCTGGAGTGGGTCCAGAGAAGGGCAACGGAGCTAGTGAGGGGTCTGGAGCACAAGTCTTGTGAGGAGCAGCTGAGGGAGCTGGGGGTGTTCAGCCTGGAGAAGGGGAGGATGAGGGGAGACCTTCTCGCTCTGTCCAACTCCCTGAAAGGAGGTGATAGTCGAGGGGGGGTCGGTCTCTTCTCCCAAGGAACAGGAGATGGGACAAGAGGAAACATCCTCCAGTTGCCCCAGGGGAGGTTCAGATTGGAGATTAGGAGCAATTTTTACCCTGAAAGGGTTATGCAGCCTTGGACTGGGCTGCCCAGGGAAGGGGTTGAGGCACCATCCCTGGAGGGATTTAAAAGCCGGGTTGACACAGTGCTCAGTGACGTGGGTTAGGGATGGGGTTTTTTTATCAGAGTCGGGTTGATGGTTGGACTTGATGATCTGAGAGGTCTCTTGGTCTACACCAAAAACACCTAATACAGGCAGCTGAAGCCTTTCCAGAGCAGGAACTGGGCTGTGCCGTAGCCCTTTGGCCTATTTGTGAGTTAAGCTGCAGCTTTCCCTCGTTGGTTATGGTCATAAGCTGCTTTCGTTGCTGAATTCCTCGCTGTAAAACAATGTCTTTGAGCTCAAGGATTTGTTTTGCTCAGCTTCAATGTGGGCTGTAGTTTCTGCTGCTAATTAAACATTTTTGTCAAACTGGAAACAGGATTATGAGGATAGATTTCCATGGTTTAAAAAGGACTTCTTAAAAAAAAAAAAAAAGAGTGAGAAATCCTTCTTTAACTCAATATTGCATAAGCAACCGAAAGGTATTTGGACAAGGAGGACAGACCTGGGAAGGACTAAGTCTAGAAGTAGTCTGTGAGGAGATAAAACGTGTTCCTGCAAGTTCAAGGTAAAATGAATTTAGTTTAAATGCACTAACGTGAACTATTCAAGAAACACCAAGTGCAGGTAAAGGACCATCCTGACCTGTGAAGAAAAAGCTGGAGCTGGTAGGAAAGCATCGCAAGCCCAAGCGGGAAGCCTTGTCCCACCACTGTCACTTAAAGAATAAAAGAGAGGAGTTCATGCCAAGGGAGGCATTCGTATCCCAAAATCAAGACTCAACAAAAAATCCCCCTTTGAAGCAGTGACCACACATCTGAGAACACAATCTTCCAAAGCAGGACATGGTTTTGTGGGCACATCTGAAACAACCGCCATAAAGGGGAATTTCCCTTGTCTATCAGCATCTCTTCCCCTAACTCAGATGTCCCAGACCCTCCCTGGTATGCTCTCGGGGATAAGCAGACCTCACTTCCTCCTGCTTTACCATCCTGGTCTTTCAGGTGAGGATTTGGAGCCTGATACAACTTGCTTTGAGTCACTGAAAACCTGGCTGGCTCAGTCCAGTTCCGAGGGGTGGGGAGGGCTTGGTGGGGGAAAGGAATCCTGCTTTATTATAAAGCTGACCAGCACATGGGGAGTTTGCTGAACACTTTTTCTTATTCCCCAGTGGCTGTTTGCTCTGCCCGAGATGATCTAAGGAAGTACTTGTTTATGGCTGCTTGGAAAACTGCCTGTGCTTTGGTTTCTTCTCTCCTGAAGGCCTCTCGTGAGCATTGCTGGCCTCCCACGATGTGCTGCAGGGTGGCTTCCAGCCCTCTTGTAAGTGTGAATCTACTCTTGGGTTTACAACAGGATGCACAAACAAATGTGGAAACTTCACGTTTAGGCAGGTGGTCCCAGAGCAGAGACACAGCCCCAAGGACTGATGAGCTCCTGTGGCTGTCACCCAAAGAGCTGCCCTGGGGGATGAAACGCAGCCTCACCGCGACCTACTGACTTCTGATGTCACAGCACTATGGGGCTGGGGAACACCAGGGCTTGGAAGACAAAATTCAGTGAGCTTAGTATCCAACCACTGAAATACTTAGAGCCATGTCAGTAAATGGCAAGAGTCATGTCCCTCCCTTTGTGTTTTCATTTCATAGGATCACAGAATCACAGAATGGTTAGAGTTGGAAGGGACCTTCAACATTATCCAGTTCCAACCCCTCTGCCCTGGGCAGGGACACCTCCCACCACACCAGGTTGCTCCAAGCCCTGTCCAGCCTGGCCTTAAGTTCTTTGCATTGGCTGTCTTTTTGCATGAAGGAGGGGAAAAAAAGACATTTTTCTAAGTTTGTTTTCCAGAACTCTGATGTAACATCAGAATAATTTATGTCTCAGTCCTCTTCAGTCTTTTGCTTTTCAAAACTCGCCCCCCACAAGACTTCTCTTCTTTTCTTTAGGACAGCCACTCTGCATATGACTGACTAACTGCTCCTGACATGCCTTGCCTTAAAGGCACTTTTTCCAGTGGTGGGGTAAAAATCTGATCTGCGGATTGCAATTCCAAGAGCCATTCAGGGGATGTTTGGATTTTTAAACTCCGATCCTGCACTGACTCACAGGGCTTTGAAGCAGCTCAGTGATCCGAAAATCATCAATGAGTTCAGCCTCAATCTGTCATCGTTTCTGCAGGTGCATCATAATATTTCTATCCTGGTATTTCAGGAGGCTTTGCCTGTAAGTAGTTACTTAGGGAGGGCTTCTCGCTTCACAGTGAAAGAGGAAAGAATATGATTATAGACTTGGCTTTTTCTTACGAGTTCTTATTGAACTGGAATATAACACACAGACTGCTGCAGAAAAATGTTTATTTAATGTTTGCTAACAAGGCTACAATTGCAGGAATAAGGCTTTTCTTGCTGTTCTGTTACTCCAATTACGTGTGAAGCCAGATAAGGACTTTTTCAGAATAGCTAAAGGTTTTACAACCACCTTCTGACAACAGCAGCCACCCCAGAGGTAACGCTGGGCACCTCCTGTGCCCATGCCCACGATGTGCCCGAAAATACCTGCTGTAATGCATTGAAATATAAGGTGAGGTACAGAACCAGCTCCTTGATGTGGCGAGGGATTTTGGTACGAAGACAAAAAGACCACTGGTGCAAAAGAAGGATGGAATCCCTCACTAGGGTCCTGCTCTAGCAATGGAGTCACCTTCATAGTATTTCTTGAAGCTTAATGCAGAAAAAAGAAAGAGCAATTTGAGCCAAGTTGGGCTCTTTTTGTTTTTTAAATCAAGTGAACTGGGAGCAGACTTGGAAGAAGGCAGCAACATCAGTACGTAAGCATGGAAAGTGGAATATATCCAGCATGTCCTAGAAGAGTTGGTTATTCCTGGCACAGCTGAGGTCCTGGCAGCTTTGCAGAATGCTTCAGGGCGGCAGCATCTTTTGATCTTCCCTAAATATACCTGCAAACTAGAAGCCTGTGGTTGTCAAAGTGCTGGCAGGGTCTAGAATGCCCAAGTGTAAAATAACTTTGAAGTCTGAATTTTCAGTCTCCTCCTTCATCTTTTATCTCTAATATGAGTGTAAAACAGCCTTGGGTAACGGCACAAATTCTGCTAATGTAATCAAGGGGTCTTGTATGAAGGTTTTGCAGAGGGACAGATTGCTCAGGGGAGGAAGGACATGGACATTTCTGCTGATGTCCAGATGCTCAGATGAAGACCGAAGGAAGACGGACAAAAAGACAGGCTCCCCAGGGTTGTAAATCACTGCAGTTCCCTCGACACCAAGGGAATTGCTGATTTACACCCTGAGGATCTGGTCTATGGGGCGATAATGCCTGAGACAGATAATAATGGCTCTGCAAGATAGATGCTGGGGATATGAGAACAGAGTCTATGACAACCAGTAGCTGCTCTTGGGAGATGGCACTGGTCTGCTGTTGGAAAAAAAAATAGGGCTGCAAGTTGGCATTACTCTGGGAGCTGGTATTTCGGGCACTGTTGTCCAGGTATTCTGGTGTTCTACATGTATTTTTGATAGGAACACTGACCACACCAAGGCATTAGTGGAGCAGCGGATGGAGCTAATCGGCGTAGCAGGAAGCTGGCGTCAGAACCGCTGGAATTTTTCTTATCTCCCCGTGGTAGAGGAATGGGGCGGTCGTGGTGTAGCACTGGTTCCTGTCGTAGGTGTAGCAGGTCTCGGGCTCATTGCAGAAGTTGCTCTGCTGGGCCTGGTATGTCTCACCACCCAGCTCGATTTCTACGGGATCACATTTTCTGCAGCTAGAAGAGATGGAGCATAGAGTAGGCGTTAGGGGTTGTGATGGAAAGGTGCCCCTGGTGAAACCCAAATATTCCTTGCTGATCCCCAGATGTAGTTAGGAGAGTACTCTGGCCTTTCCAGGCTTTAGAGTAGAACTCCCAGCCAGGTGCTTTTAAACTTTTAAACTTTTTCAAACTGCTACTGGCAAGTCTGGTCCTTAGAAGAGAGGGTGAAACAGGCAATGTGTCATTTGCTGCTATTTTAGACATCTGAGATGAATGGGGACCGGAATGAAGCATTCCCCCTAAATATGAGACCTTTTTATGTGAATTAACCATGGAGATAATTTTTTGGCTTGCAACAGAATATGAAAGCTACGCTCTGGGACGAGTTTCCTCGGTGATCCTGCCTCACCTTCTCTACTGGCTTTCAAGCATGGTTTTGAGCTGCTGTGGGCAATCCTGCGGGGGAGGTTAATTCTTAGGCAACTAAGCCAGTAATTAAAATTACTTACAGTTCAGTCATGCGGTAGACAAAATGGGTTCTGAGTGGGGACAGAGGGTCAGAGATGTTCTCTCGAGCCTTCAGGGGGACTCTGCAAAGGAGGGAAGAGAAGCGCTGTCATGAAAACTGCTCGTTAAACAGGGGACTGCTCTGCTGTGAACAATTCTCAGCTCTTGTCTTGTTCTCCAGGTTATTTCCATTCCCACCCTTCTCCATAGCAAAGCTCAGGAACAGCAGGTCTTGGCCCTTCTGTGCCCCTAAAGGTAACAACCCTCTCAGAGAGGACTGAAAATGCCACTTTCAAGGTGAAAATGCTGATAATAATTTTTTTTTTTTTTGAGAAAAGCTCTGAGCTGGCTGACGTCTAAGAGACTTGCAGGACACAGACGGAGATGTTTAATTAGTGTTTCTCCCATTGTGAGCTCTACTGGAACTCCTGCAGCTCGGAGCCTGAATTCAGTCCATGTTTCCAAGAGAAACACACACAGTTCTGTAAGATTTGTCTCAATAAAGAGGACAAAACCCCACTCTTGAACTGAGATCTGCCTCACAGGATTAACCCTTTCTGATAGTTTAGACATTAATTAGTTTTCCCAGCCTATAAACTAGCGGGCTTGCTAACAGATTGGCAAATGAGTCCGGTGTTGTGGGCCCAGTTTGGTTTCACATGAGGTCAACTGTAGAAATGTAATGCTTGACTTCCCCAGCCTCTTTTGTAAAGTTGGGGCTGGACCACATAAAAACACAGAGATGCTTTTAGTATCTGAAGGGACAAACACCAGATAGTTTCACGTGAGCTAGAAAAACACAGAGCAAAAGGGAAATATTCACAGATACGAATATGCACAGAAAGCAGCCCACAGGAAAACTAGTTCTCTTCATCGATGCCAGGACATGGGAAATAATGTAAAGAAAAAGGAACTCCTATAACACTTCACCTCCTGTTCACCACGTAATACTCGTCTGCCACTTACATGATGCGTATGTTTCTCTCCAGGATTTCTTCATCGGGGTTGTCTTTGGAGGGGACGAACCTTGAGGTCACCGTTACGCACTGACACTTGTTGTTGACCAGCACACGCTCGTCGTCATCAGAGTTGTAGGGGTAACCTGCAAGCACAGGATATGCAGTCCCACCTTGAAACACCTTGAAACCTGCTCTAGCAGAAAGCTGAGTGATGAGAAGGCCAAGAGAGGGACATAAATGCAAGGGTTTGTCCTAAAACGTGAAGAAATTCTCTTCACAAGCCTCGAGCTACACTACTGTAGCAGTCCAAGCCCTAGTTTGGATCTGGCCTCTAAATGAATGTCTCTTACCCGGCCAGTGTGGCAGAAGTGACAGTTTTCCTTGCGTGGTATGTTGTCCTTCAAGTCCCTGAGGGAATAGAAGCCAAAAAGTGCTACAAGACCCAGCAAGAAGACAGCCTGGTGACCTGACAGCGACAGGTAAGTGGCCCTTATAACGACTGTAGCTCCCAGGGAAAACTCCAGTCCTGATTCTTTGGTCTTCTGTCTACACTGATGTTGAGTTTGGCAGCCGAGGAGCACACTCAAATAGAGAGTGCCTGTACTTTTAGCATGTTATTCAGTATGAAACTGGGTCAAAACAGGGTAAAACATCCCATCTGTCCCCCAGAGGCTTTTTGAATGTTCCTGGTGGCATGCAACGCCTACTTACTGTGCAAGTAGATGGGTTTGAAATAGCTTGATAGATCTGAAATTTAAAAATTGTTCTTTGCTAGCTGGTTTTCCCCAACCCAGAGCCTCTGATCTTTTCACCCGTAACAAGGCAGCTTTGCTTTTATATGCACACACAGTCACACCATTCTTAACTCGTTCTTACATCCTTCTGTGTTTCTAAAATGAAGTTCACAGCCAGGGTTTTGCAGCATCACTCTTCCCACAGCACCTTCAACCTGCTTAGAGGTACCAAACCCAGGGTTCCAAGAGCAGCACGTGGACTCCAGGTTGTACTGTGAATGTGCTGATTTTTAGCTGCTTAACTGTCACATAAAGCTGTCTGCAAGACCAAAAGAAGAACAGTATTGATTGTCAAAGCCCCCAGGTATCTATTCCACACATTGGACTGAAAATACCATTCCAGGTTTTCTACCTAAGGCTTCTTGGATCATCCTTCCTGCCCCTACAATCTGCTGGTCTCATCTGCTTCCATTCCACTGGGTTATTTGCAGAGATCATTACAGACCCCATAACTGGGGAAAAAAGGCACCAAAACTGTGCAAAATGATGCCCTGCCCTGCCCCTGCAATTCACCTCCTGGTTACAAATGCTGTTTCTGTGACAATTGCCAGCAGAATACCTTCTGGAACAGGTTCGCTGTGGAAATTCTTCATCGGGAAGGACATTACTTTGCTCTCTTCATTGGGGCAGTGGAGAAAGCGACTACAGGTCTCTAGGACTTGCCCTTTTTTCTGCCTCTTCAGTCTCTGCCTCCTTGAGTCTTGGTTTCTCTTTTTTCTTACAGAAATTCTCCGGCTTCTTGTCCTTCACGTAGTGCTCCTCCAGTGTCTGTCTTCTATGTAACATTGTGTGCAATTCTTTCTAAGCCCTTAACCCAAAGCCAATATTCAAGTCAGATCCTATTGGCTTTGGGATTTGTCCCCAAACCTTTGGGAGCAGGCTTTAATTAATCTTATGAAATTATATTAATATACTCTTTTACGATTCTACAGGGCTGTACTCTAAAAATATTGTCCTGATTTAATTTCTTGTGCAATACTCTTGGCTTCATTAACCATTAAAGTTCCAGGTACTCCATTTAATTATTTTTTTTAAAGTAAAATTACAAAGCTGCAAAATATAAGTTTTATGAGCAATATTTCCATGTGTCCCCCAGCCAGGTCCCTTTGGGGAAAAGGTAGTTAAATACAAAATTTTCTAATGCCCTTCTAAGTGTCTGCAGGTTGGATTTTCTGATGCATGTTTTGCTGCAAATCTGGTGTTTCCTCCTTCCCTCCTCAGCACTCGGAGTATTTTGACAAAATTTCTCATCTTCCCACATGGGGCTGTCCCATAAAACGCTGTACAGCCCAACAAAATTCAGCTGCAGCAAATGCAAAAAAATAGCTGCTCAAACTCTGCTGCAGGTGCAAGTGGCTACTTTAATTAAGCGGGAAGAGGTTCAATTAGCCCCAAAAGGCATCATTTTAGTATAATTAGTAAAAACAGCACTCTTGTAGGTTCATATAACTCAAATTCGACTTCCCCTCTAAGCTGCTTTCATGTATATAGATATATGTACCTTAAGCTGTACATATGAGTGGGGAAAACCAGCGTGGGCTCCATGTTGAAATGACAGGGTATTTCTCAACGTTTTCTGCCTTTTCAGCTCATGGATTATACAGCTGGTCGCTTTTCAGAGGAAATGAGACTTTCCAAAGACCTGCCTCAGTCTAAACCAAGAGTCTCCAAAAAATTCAGCAAAGTTACACGATAAAACTGCAGTTTAATCAGAAATAAGTTGGCCGAAGCCATACGGCAGGGCTACCAGGAAGATGTTTAGAAGCCTTTCAGCCTAACAGGTAAGAGCCTCACGAGCTTCCTAGCAGAGCAGAAAAGCAAGCATGCCTGTTTGGGGTTTGTTGCTTCAGAAAAGTGACCAGAAATGGTTAATCATAAAGTCTTAACTTTGCAGCTTAAATTTCCCTCCAGGCAGCAATTAAAACCGCAGGGCTCTGTGATGCAGAAAGACACTGAGGTGTCCCAGCACCACTGAAGCATGGCAGTTTGAGCAGGCTTTGAGGGTCGATTTTTGTTTGTTTGTTTGTTTTTGGCTATTAAAATTATTAATGGCCAATTAACACAACCCCTGTCACTGATATCTGAAGCAGTTTTCCACATCCTTCATGTCTCACCTACCTGCCACCAGGACGAAGCCCAAGGAGATGGCCAAGGCCACGCACAGCAACAAAGAGCTCCTCATCTTGCTTTCCCTTCTTTTGAAGAAGACGAGCGGAGAGCTGGTGTCTGCCTATAAGGCTGTGTGCAAATGATTTGGCTCTTTGTTTCCTAAAATAAACAGTCCGGCATGAACACGGTGGAAAATGTGGCCGGGGACTGAAACCAGGCAGGTTTAGTGAGCAGAGACCTCTGGCTTTCAGAGGTGAAGGGGGGCAGCTGGGGGTTGCGCTATTACTCTGCAGTTTTAACTCTGTTCGTCGCCAACAAGCAATAAAGCAACTACTCCACCTGGAGCCCTGTGTCCAGCTCTGGAGTCCTCAACACAGAAAGGACATAGAACTGTTGGAATGGAGGGCCAGGAAGATGCTCAGAGGG
>VZRU01011775.1:146522-186894 GCA_013398155.1 Pedionomus torquatus | reverse complement strand
TTTTTGTTTGTTTGTTTGGTTTTTTTTTAATCCCGAAGTGAGGAGATGCTGGAGTGATTTCTGAGCTGGGGACTTTTTTCTACCACAGTACTTAATTTCATACTCTCCTCCCTAAAGTACCCAGGAACTGGGTCCAATTATGCTGTTATTTGATTTAGTTTGTGTTTTTTGATATGGGGAGCAGGAGGAAGGAGAGACTGTATAGTTTGGGCTCTTGTGCTTGATAGCTCTAATGGAGAAGTCACAGCTTGGACTTCCCTGCAAATTGGCACCTGTGTATGCTCAGAAATGCAGTGCATAAATGAATGGCTTCCTTAAAACACCGCTGTATTTTAAGCTCATCTCTTTTTTTATATGTATGTCTGTTCATGTTTAAAATTAGGGGTTGCTGGAGAAATTTAAAGAGCGATTTCTCAATGCCTTTCAGCTGAATCCCGAGTTTTTTACTCGCTACAGCTTACATATAGCTGCTTCTTTCACTGCTGCTGAGTTTTCTCCATACGTTTCTAACAGGCTTCAACAGTGACAGGGGGAGGTTGGTCTGGAGTAAAGGAGAGTGTTCTGTGTCTGATGCTCTGACTTCAATTAAGGTCCAGTGTGGCCGCCCTGAGCTCTTACTCTGATGCAGGGTTATCAGCTGCAAAGCCAGTGCTTGCTTTGCCAGCGTGAGCTCTTGTTTCCTGGGTGAGGTGTCTGCAGCTCACCCGAAGGAGCAGCGCTGAAACTCTCAGGCGCAATAGGAAATCATCAGTGGTTAATTACTGAGCGTCCTCTGGCTTAAAGCTCCCCCAGAGATGAAGCAGCGGAAGCATGTGGTGTGGCTGGCTGATGTGGGGGGGTGGCACCGTGGGCTATGTGGGTTTATAGCACGAAAGGGAAGGGGGAATCTGATCGTGTTGCCCTCCTCGTTTCAGTCCTGCTTGGGTCCGTTCTCTCCTTGTGCCTGAAGTGTGGGGAAGAGGAGTGAGGAAGGTTAAGAGGGCTTAAATAGTTTCCTTCCTTCCTTCCTTCTTACATGGGCTGGTTGTTACCTGTGACACGACTGATAAATTCCTTCCCTCATATTGAAATCCGCCCTGTTCAAAAGTATGCAAGTCATCTGAAGTGCTGTAATTAACTCATGTGGTATTGATGCCAAATTAGGAGGGCCTAGCTCAGTTAGGCTGACAAATTGGAAAGTATAAACTCGAGCACAGATGCCCTGACAGACAAACCTACAGCTGTTGTATGCGCAGTGTGTGAATATCAGATAAAGAGGGAATCTGCTTGAATTTGTTGCCTTTTTGAGGGCTTCCCAGTGTTTCTAATGATTTTATGACTAGCAGTGCTCATGTAAAGGATGCTCTTCCTCCTCATCTCAGATATGACAGCGATAGCGACAGTAGTTGTTTATCACAGGAGTTAGGTAGAAAATTATTACAGACCACATTTGTGGTGATCAGGAGGTGATGTGTTGTGTAGACTTCTGTCGAGTACTAGTTTTCTTCTTGGGTTTAGAAAACATGTGTTTTTCATGTTATCATAACTGTAGTTTCTGGAAGCTCTCCTTAGACCAGCAGAATTGAGAATCTGTACAATTCTTTAAAATGTTTTTTTTTTGGGGGGGGGAGGGAACACATGATAGGACAGAGGGACAGATCAATAAAATGTTCTAAGTGTGTGGGTTTTGGCAAATAACTAGATCAGAAAGAACTGTGTAGCCTTTTACAATTTTGCACTTCCTCATGTCTTTAAGTTTGTAATGCTGAAGTACGTATCTTGCTGATTATCTCTCCTTCAAAATAGTTTTTCTGACACACACCCACCCATCTCTTTCTCTGCAAATGTGCACTACTCAGTGACTGGCAAACTTGGGAGTGGAAAAGTAACTTGTTCTTGGAGGCAAAAGGGATAATGCAAAGCTCTGTGGTCCGTGAAGCCACAGGAGGAGAGCTAGGTTTTGTAGAACTGCCTACTATTTGGTAGGAATATGATTTCTTTCCAGCACAAACACTGTAAAAACTGATATTCCTTAGCAGGGGTGGTGATGCAAATCCCCCAGCCTTTGACTCTGGTTCTTTTGCCCAAGTACTCTTTGAAAATAAAACAGGCAGAGTAGGACTAACATGGTTTCAGTGTCAGACTTGAACTACTTCAAAATCTGCTTTCTCAAGCTGCTGCCAGTCCAAAGCAGTATGTGTAATACAGTTATGGTTTGATTTCTTTAAAAGCAGAAACAACTTTAATGTCCAGTCAGAACTTAGTAGCTTTGCCTTCTTTTGCCGGTAGTTGACATGCAGCCTTATTTTGAGTTTTATCTCTTCAGAAGTCTTTGCAAGATACCTTCTATTTTTTATTTTTTTTTTTTAATTTTTATTTTAAAATGCATTATTTTGAAATGCACCTGCATTTGCCAGCTGGTTTCAAATGAAACATTTTGAGATTTTTTTATATGTTATTATGTGGGGACTGGATACAAATGTTTCCACTGAAAGTACTTTAAATATAAGCTGTTCCCTTCACTTCTAGGCATTGGAAAGTGTCGAAAGTAAGGAATGCCAAAGGGGGGGGGGGGGGGAAGGCAAAGCTAAGGAAAGCCAGGTTCATTGTAACTCACCAAGTGTGAATGTGTCAAAACGGATATCAAGTTTAAAATGTACAGCGACTCAATACTTAGCACAGTACTACTTGAAAAGCTAATGCATCATTGTATGGAAGTAGCACTACACTACTATGTAAATGGCAAAAGTATTCCCATGGTAGAGAGGAGATAATTCAACACTATTTTTTTTCTTTTTTTTTTTCTTTTTTTTTTTTTTTCCTTAACAAAAAAAGTTTACTATGGTAATTCATTAGGAAAGGATTCCTTGTGCCTGTGCTAAAGTGGAATTTTAACCATTTCCTCAGTATCATATATTCACTTCCAAACTGCTAATAGATGTATTCAGGGATCATGAATATAATAGTAGGCTAGACTTGCAGTACAGGATAATGATACGGTAGTTATTGTTGCCGTCATGTAAAAAGTATGGCAGACGCTTTCAGAAGCTTTTGTGTGTTATTTGAATTGCTGAGAGATACCCAAAGCATCAGGTCAGATCCACAGCTTTCCAGGAAAAGATAGAACAGCCAATAAATAATTTTTGTTGTTGTTGTTTGTTCACAAGACCCATGTCCAAATTTATGCTAAAAAAGGCAAAGCAACCTCACCACCACCACTTTAGGTGATGAGTATTCTAACTCATTACAGCATTCCATGAAGTACTGGATTGATTTCACTGGGTGCTTCTTTTTGTTTGGTTTTTACTGCAGGGTTGTGATCTTACCAATTATGTTAGTTGCTGTAAAATGCTCAGGTGTGGTGTTTTTTCTGCCATTCTTCTGTGAAGATTTCCAGTGACAGAGATGCAATGACTGCCCAGCTACTCTAGCCTTCCCAGCAGCAGCATCTCGTTGGACGCGGGGGGGTGGCTGAGTCCTGTGTGGCCTCATCCTTTCCATGGGGAGGGAGTTTGGGCTGCAGCACAAACAAACTTCACCCCTTGAGCCGCAACCATGCAGGGAGGCTGGACATCACTACTGACAGCCTGTGGCTCCAGGCTCATTGGGTCTTCTCAGGTTTTCCTCCAAAAAAGTAAAGTAATACTGTAAGGGAAAAAATTTTTATTTCCCGCCTCCCGTCCAGCTCTTTATAAAACCAAAAAGCTCCAAAACAAGCCCCACTCTGAAAACCTTTTATTCTCTTTAATATAAATGGCAATAATGTAATGAAATAGCTATTACCTCCTTTATCTGAAGGGACTAGATATTTAGGTGGAGAGGAGAGCAGAGGTGAGCCTGCCAACCTATCTGGAGGTCAGAAAGCAGGACTTAAATTACTGCGCTAGCACAGCATTTTGAAGAGAGAACATAAGAATTTTGTGAGAAAAGATCTGGAAATAAGTTGAAATGGAGAATAATGAGAGGGAAAGCAGGATAAGAAAATGTTAGCAAGTATCTTGTTGTAGCATGTGAAGTTTGGAAACCAGATTAATTTCTGTATGCCAGTGTGCTTCTGTTGGATTAGTGAAATGGATTCAAGGGGTGGGAAATAATGCTTCTGTTTGGAGAGGGACTAAAATTGGAAGAAGAAATTAGGGTTTAAAAAAAAAAATCCTTCTCTAATGCTAAATAACAGAGGTAGTAGGTGCACTGAAGCAAAATTTCAACAAAAAAAAATAGACCCAGAGAGATGGCAAAGAAGAATTGTACTTTTATTTTTTTTTCATTTGAAGTAGAAATGCTACAGAAAATGTAAAAGAACAGTGAAGGTATGAGAGTCTCAGTTTTCTCCAATTAAAGTTTGTTTAAAAAAAAATAGTATGACTTAATTGAAGTATATTATTGCCTTTTATGGGAACTAGAATCTAAAGATTGTTTTCCTTAACCTTAAAAAAAGTGACGTTTTAACTAGTGGTTTCCTATAGACTTTTGTGTCAGAGAAAGTGTTGGTTCTTGAAAGAAACACTTGAAAGTGTTGGTATCCTGAAAGAAATCCACTGTCAGCACTGTGGCAGAGTGGCTTATAAGCATTGTGTGTGTTTTTATGCCTAATAGGCAGTAAACTAGCTTCCTCAAGCTACTTGAAATACTCCTTGTAAACTAAAGTGTCCGGATCAATTTCTCATTCACATCATATTAAAACTCTGTGAGGAACTTGAGAAAACATGCTTTTGATCAAAGCACTGCATAAACTAGTCATCTAATGCATTAATCGTTAAGCTACTTCATAAAAGCCTTGAGAAGAACCTCAGAGGGTTCAGTGCTTTCAGTGACAGTGTTATCCCACCTGGATGCCAACCAGAGAGAAAGGGCAGCTCCACTGCATGATGGGAGGGCGTGCAGGAGGTTTACAGGCTCTAGAGGAGAGGAGACAATTGGAGAATCTTGTTTTTCTCATTTTTATCTGTCTTGCAGGTTCCTAGTGAAATACTAGGGTTTTTTTACTTTTTCCATGAGTAGCTGCCTGCATCCAGAATGACTTCTGTATTCTAGTCTATTCTGTATGTTACTGCCTGGTTGTTTTTTTGATGGTATTTGGGTTGGTTTTGGGGTTTTTTGTGTGTTGGGTAGTCTGTTCATGTTATATATGAGAACCTTAAATGCCTCAGTAGTGTCCTTGATCAACACACATTTTTTCCCCTAAGGAAACAAACGTAGGGTCAAAGTTCTGAGAAGTCAGGAATTTTCGTTGGTTCTGGCGGTAGATGGCTGGCTGCTAGCTTTCAGCAACCCATTCTTGGGAAGAAGTTAAGCTGCTATCATACTGTACTCCACTTTTTCATAAATATATTTTAAACTTCTGTATAGGTTCTTGTTGGATCTCTCTTCTATCAAGTTTCTGCTTGTGTATCTTAATAAGTAAAGACCTCAGATCGCTATTCCCAGTATGTGCTTCCATGCTGTATATATGCAGTTACATCAGGGTGCACGGTCATGCACTCTAAGAAATTTACTCAAGGAGAAATGTTCATTTGATCAGCAATATCTATCTATTGTCAATGACAGGGGGATGCTTTGAGCGCTCTTGTAAAAGCAGTGGTATTGTGTTTTGGAGATGCTGTTTAATATGCTGGTTTTGTCTTCCTTGAAAATAAGAGCTCTGTGTTTTTCGGGGCGGGGGATCGTAGAAGTGGCCACCATAAGATGTGGCCTCCCTGGAGCAAGAAGTATGTTGGCTGCGTGCCAGCAGGACAGTGATATGAGAGTAAGAAGTTGGTGCTTGGAGAGATAGGAGATGGCAGTGTTGGAGAAGGTGTACCAGCTGATTAAAGGCTGTAAGGAGGAGACAGGCTGGGAAGAGATGTTCATCTGGTTGCACCAGCAATCTAGCCCAAAAGAGGAAGTGGGAAGAAAGTGCTCATCTGTAGTAATTGAAAGACCTTAGTTATTCTTAAAGCAGTTCAGTTTGGGTTTTTTGTGACTTAGGTGAAAACTAGTGGTCTCAGTTGGATCCTAGTAGATGAATGTCCTCACAGGGGAGGAGGCCACCAAAACTGACACTAATTTTCCATCCTGTTGGCAGCCTGAGTGCTGCAGTAGGGAAAAGGTGCCCTCACATCAGACGTGAGCTCTTGACCATCAGGACAGGCTGAGGCCATATGAGAAAGCTTGCTCTGCTGGTGCTGCATTTGCTGTCTGGATGGTCTGCTGGGCTGTGAATGCGATGTTATCTAAAAGTAGCAGACTCCTGTACCAATTTAAGTGGAATACCAAGACTAATGGCCAAATTCATACTCTCTGTGTGTTTCACTAATTGTGAAAAATCTCATTTTGCTTCTCCATTCTCCTGGCTTTACTGTCATCTTCATATAACTGTGCTGACATTTACCAATGGCTTCTCGTGTCTAATAATTTCTTAATGAAGCAAGCAAGTATATTTTATTTTATCCCACATGGGCTTCTTTTTGTCACTCATTCTCTTTTTTCCCTCTGCTCCATTTCCACTCCAGGCAAAAATTATTTCCAGCTGAGAAGGGCTGGATGCGTGTCATTCCAGAGCAATTGTAAATGACCCTACAGATCCACTTGCAGAAAGCAGATCATACTTCCCATTGGTGCGCAGCCTCTTTTCTCACCTATAGTGCATGCAAGGAAGGTCATATGGGGCAGACTCGAAGGGGTGTTTATCCCTATACCCCATCTCCAGAGCAGTGGCCAAGAGCAGATGTCTGTGGAAGAGAACAGGCACAGGCAAATAGGTGATGCTTCTCACATGGGTCTTG
Source organism: Pedionomus torquatus (assembly GCA_013398155.1). NCBI lineage: Eukaryota > Metazoa > Chordata > Aves > Charadriiformes > Pedionomidae > Pedionomus > Pedionomus torquatus. The sequence goes on along the minus strand of VZRU01011775.1, from coordinate 180,151 downwards.
CAAAGATGTTTGCAGGTCCCCCTCTGAGGTGTAAGTGATGTGGCAGAAGCATATTAATCATTAAAAAGCAGATATTGACATATCTGTGGGATGAATAGACCCCTCTACATTTTCATCTCAAACATTTTTGATGGGAATGTTGATTACAGACAAGGTAAACTTGTTTGTACTTTATTCATTAATAACAAACTATAAACTGCCCTGCCTCCCCTCCCCACAGGCAAGGCACTTGAGATGCCAGGCAATTAAAGTACTTAAGACAGTAATTATCATCAAATATACAACAAAAATAAAATCACTGCACATTATTATTTTTTTTTATGCTGGGTTTTGTTCTCTGCACTTATTAAACCACAATTCTTGCTTCACAATTGAGCAGGAACCTCTCAACTGGCAATACCAAAGTGTGCAACAAGTTTGCTTTGTTTCAGCTGGGCATTCAGTGACCTCTTTGAAGGTCTTACTATTGAATTTGCCGTGGCTCTAAAACTCCTGTTTTTCAGATGCACTTAGATGTATTTTAGATGCTACTTAGTATATAGAGCTGACGGGCGTACCTCTGAGTCTTTGCATGGATCAGTAGGAACACGATACCAATAGTCTCTTGAAACTTCTTTCTTGCCTTTCTTGCTACTTTTCCTATTCTACAGGGAGTAGCATCTCTCTTATTACTGTGATACTCAGGAGGGAGAGACTGAAATAGCCTGTTGTTCAGTTCATAACTTGTGCTTGACTGCAAATATTTAAACTTAGCTGATGCATCTTAAACTTCAGAAGTGTCCCCAAACTTGACTTGTGAACCTTTTAACTGAGTGTCCCACAGTAGAAACTTGTGTGCATGCCAGCTCAGCATATTTTCAAGTGAAATTCTTAGTGACTTCCATATTCCATATAAAGTACACTTTAAGAAGAGAGAAACTTAACCATAATAAGATCCAGCTGGTGTGCATAAACCTTTCACATTACATTACATAATTAAGTTCGTAAGTAATGTATGGGGAAAAGTTCTTGTTGCTTATTCTTTTGTATTGGAGTTTTACAAGGCTATATAAATACTGTAAGTATTTAATGGGGGAAATTCAGGATTAAAAGCAAACAGCAGATGATGTATGGTACAAAAGTGTCATAAACCAAATGTGTAATATTACCCTTTCAGTATTTAATATTAAATGACTGAAATTTGACAGTTTTCTGAATGTCACTTATGAAATTGGTTAAAATAGATCTATAAGGAACAATTTCCAATTTATTAGCTTAATTAATGCTTAAAGTTAGGTCATTTAGAAGTTTAGGTAGATCAAGAAGTTTAAAGGTAGATTGTTTTATGCTGGATGATATCAGAGTGTGGATTCCTTCTGAGTAATGTTTTGACCAGTCTTTTTATTAGGTAAAATCTGCATTGCTGTGGTATTCAAATCAGGTTACAAGCTCACAGACTCCTTACCATAACTTAACAACCCGTTCTCCTTTTGACAAACAGTAATTACAGAAACATAAACTACATCTGCATTTATTTCAATGGGAGGGGAATGTGGGAAGGCGTTCTTTGTGCCTGCCATCAATTTAGTTGCCTGCCTTGCAGTTGTTTCATAAACATCCTAGAAAGCTCCTGAAAATACTGAATATGGAATGTGCCAAAAATGGTTAAAATGCAAGACTTCACCCTCTGAGGGACAAGCCCTGGCAAATTGTAGCTTGATGTTACTGGCCTCGGTTGCTCTCCTACTTTGCAGAAGGCTTTTACTCCCTTGTGGAGTCAGCAGAAGGAACCGTGTGCCTGCGCTTCAGCAGCTACAACAACCCTTGGTCAAGGGATTGTTATTTCGTGGGTCCTGTCATCATCAACAGGAATTCCAGTTGCTGTGTTCAGCCTGTGAACAGGAACACAGGAGGCATGGGTATATGGTCTGTTTTGCCAACTTTGCAACAGGGGTGGTAGCCTTGGGGAGAGGAGTGGTTTTAAAAAGGAGTCCTAAATTGCACAGCTGTTTGCTGCATGAGGGTGAGTCTGAGCCCTCAGCTATCCTCATTTAAAATGAATGGTCAGGCAGGTAACATAATGTGTTTAAATTTTAGGCTGCTCTTCTTGTAAGGAGTGTAATTTACAGTAATTGTAAATCACTTCTAATGATGAACAGATCTATGTGAGAAATCTCAATGCCCACTAAACAGTTAAAATGACAACTACATTTTGGGATGCTGTTACCCATATTGACCTCCAGTTGTTCAAGGGGGTTATTGTGGAGTGACCTCTGTATAAAAGGTATATGACATTTATGTTCCTTTCTACAGAAGGGAAACTGAATTTTGAACTAGAAGTAAACTTTCACTTGCTTGAGAATTAATTCAACAAGAGGTGAAAGGAACATTCTGAATGTAAGTGAATAAGAAATATCTTTTGGTTTTGTGTGTTTGTAAGTTTCCATAAATCAGTCAGCAAGTTCCCAGTCGTGACAACCACGTCCCGTGCTCTGACATTACAGCCACCACAAAACTCTAGTGAAGGGTGCAATCAACACGTAATAAGAGTGGCAAGTCAAATGAGTAGCATTAAAAAAAACCAGGATACTCTCTTGCAGACTTCTGACTTTACTTTTTGCAGGCTGTCAGTACACTGGCAGACTTTAAATTGACCTCCCTTTTCTCTGCAGGCCCTCACTTGGCCTCTTGCTACTTAGTTGAAGCAGCAAGCGAAAATCCATTATGGGACTCTGTGTGTGTTGTGGTGAAACAGGCTGAAGACCTTTAATGGATTGTTCCTAAGGCTTAATAAATCCTAATGCATTTATTCCTAAGGATAGGTCAGTATTTTGTGATCCTTGTTTTTAAGGAAACACTCATGTAAATGATCATTTGTTGTAAAATATGGAAAAAGAAATGGGTACAAAGTTGAAGTAGTGAGGGTGAGTGGTTCTATGTGTTTTTTCTCTCCCTGCTGCAGGGGACTGAGGTTCCCACTGCTCCTGGTAAAGCCAAGGTGAGGAGCGGGGCTACACTGTGGGGCAACTGGCCTGTCTCAGAGTTTCCAGCAAGGGTGAGCTCTGGACATGCAGCCCGGTGCCACCCTTATGTCCCCAATTAAAAAGTGAGGCTAGGAAGCAGTGCTGTGTGGCAGGGCCATGCTCCTTGACAGCCTCTTGCCGTGTACAGGGCTTGTGAATAGCCAGAAGACCTGCCAAAGAGATGGGAGTAGTGGTGGTAGGTGGTGATGGGGATGTCTGCAAGCAACCAACACCTTGAGTGCTCTGACCATGTGGAGCAGCCTCACCAGGAGCAAGGTGTGAGCTGGCCTTGGAGCGGCCACTTCCAGTGCTCTGCCAGATTCCGGCCAAATGCTGGCTCCAACTGACCCTACTTGGCCTGTGATCCGCTGGGATCATGGTACAGCCAGGAATAAGAGGCACTTTGTTCTCCACCGTAGCTGCACAGCGATTAAACTCGGTAGTCATAAGGCTAGATTTACTGCTGTGCTCTCGCTGTTTTGCATTGCACAACAGCACAAACACCCACAGAGGGGGCGAATTTGATCCACATTTTCTAAGGATTGTGAAATTCTCCTTCTGTATAAATTTGCTGGCTGAATTCTAAGCGTGATTTATAAAAGGGGCCTTTCCTCTTATAGTAAATGTTACTGCCCTTTCTGTAGGGCTGTAAGACAAATGTTCTTCATCTGCAAGGTAACATTGTCAGTGTGCTTTCCTTAACGTCGTTTTGGTTCATCTTTCCTGCTGCACGCTTACTTACTGAAGCTATTTAAGTGAGACGCAGAAGAAAAATACTGTTTCTTTAGCAGTATTGGCTTACAAGAAACATAAAGCAAGAAAGGCATTTGTTTTGCATCATTCAGAAGCTTTCTAAAATTCTCTGCTGTGGTTCTTGGTTTTGGTCTGTTTCCTCGGCCTGCCATTGCAAGTAGACTTTCTCTTGCTAATCTGCTGCCTGAAATACTCTTTGTTCAGGAAAGCAAGTCTCTTTCTGTTGTAATCAGGGCTAGGAATTCAGCTGCAGGGTCACTCTTGGTGCTGTAGAGTTCACTGACCATGTTTTGCTTCTGGCAGTCCTAGCTTTGGCCCCTTTACACAGATCAATGCCAGGCTAACCCCATTTATTACTACTACAGAATCAAAACTCTGCTTCTCCTATTTAATTTAGCTCAAAATAGATGTAATGCAAACAAGCATCGGCATGGCAAAAGAGCTGGAAGAAGGAGAGGAAATAAAAAGGCACTCAGGGTTTTTCTGAATTAAAGATACCAAATGATACCAGATGGGAGAAATCAGCTTGCACCCTATCACTAGACCCTTTATAAAAATCAATTTTCATCATTGGTTCTAATTTGCACGTGAGTATTAGAGTTTATCTGTTTGTCTTCAGTTCCCCTTTGTGTTTAAAACCATTGCTAATGTAAAAGCTACTACTTAAGCTCAGTCACACATTCAGATTTCTTCTGGGTTTTGTAGTCATAGGGGTGAATCTCCTGGTTTGCTTTGCTTTGCCCCTACTAGGTGAACCCCCATCCTTTTTGCTTGATGCCTTCTACCAGTCTCCATGGCTTCAGCCTCCTAGAAACTTCCTGACTTGCTTGTGGCCAAGTGAAATTCCTGTTGGCAGGATTATATTATTCTCAGTGAAGGTACTCGATGTTGAGCACTTTGTAAGGGCTTATCATTGTGGAGGGGTTAAGAGGTTTTGTTAAAGCAAGCACATGGCAGGTAAGATTCCTGTAGCTATCAAACCCTGTGACTGCAATATATGGGTTTTTTTCTGTATCTGTGATAAACCTCATTATCCTGAGGATCCTGACATTTTCTCATGTTACTTGAAGTTTAGATGATGGGACCTTTATGGTGTGGTTGGCATCCAGCCACCATTCCCGACCAGGGCTGGAGTTACAAATTCCAGTCGCCACACCTCGTACCAAACTGCTTGTCAAATATGTGGAATAAGGTGCACACGTACTCTCACCCGTTGTTGTCTTCTGGATTGAAGCTCTGCAAGGCAATGCTGGTAGAAATCATGATGTTTAATGTTCCTGCTGAAAAACAAAAGAATGCACGGTAAGATTGTTCCACTCTACTCCCTCTCCCACCCCAGAGAAACCTCTCCCCTACCTAATCCTCTTCAGTTCTTCAAGGTGGAGTTCATCAAAATCAAATGCTGTCAAGCATGTCTGTAATGGGATGGAGAATGACTGCCATGAGATAAACCATAATTTAGGAGTTGTTGCTGAGGTTAATTTCTGCTGTCCTCTACTAGATGATCACCACAAGACTCCTGAAACTTTCCTTGTTTGTTTCAAATGCTCTTTTCTTTCTGACGTGACAAATTCATCTGTTCCTGAAGGCAAACTTTTTGAGTACTTGTTCCAGAGGGGAGACCAAAGTCTGTCAAATGTGTTTGGTTGGTTTTTGTTTGGGGTGTTTGTTTTGTTTTTTAATCGCCCTTCTCTACACCCTTACTGATTAAATGCTCCCTCCTTTTTCTGCTTGCTCTTTTTCTTACAGGGCTTTGTTCCAATGGGGGATGCATCAATTTCTCATGCGTTATATCTCTGTTGCCTCCTTTCCTTGCTTCTTGCAGGAACAGTAGTGCTTCAGCCTCTCTTTCTTCCCCTTTCATGTCAGGGAGGGAGCTGATGGTGTCTTGCACTGCTCCTCTGAGCAGGAGACAAGCCTCAAGTAAAATGACAGGAAATGAGCATCAGTTAAGACACAAGCTCTAAGACCTTCCTGATGTTCCCCTCAAACTTCCCTGGTTCCAGATAAAATCGTTTGAAGGCACTATCTCCCATACTTTATCTGGTATTGGTCTTTTAAAGACTCTGGGTATACCGCTGTGTGCGGCTGTTCCTTTATTTGCTCCTTTACCTGTCAAGTCCTTCTCTAGTGAAGGTTTCTTCCACTTTGCAGGTCTCTATTGGGATATAGTGGAATTTTTGCACGTGATTTTTAAAATTATTATTTCATTGTAGTTGGTGGTTTTCTCTATCTGTCACCTTGTCCTATGTTTGCTCAAAGTACTCTTTAAAAATATTTGTTGTTTGTTGGGGTTTTTTTTCCTACTTCCAGATCTTTTATTCTTGATGCTTTTTAAAAGTTGTTGGTTTGGTTTTTTTTTTCTCTGTTGGGAAAGCTAGGTGTACTTCAGAATTGTTAGTTTGAACCTGTAGAGGATGTTTTCCCTTATTGGCATGGTTACTGTTTATTACCACTAAAGATACTTGGTGGGTTTGTTATCTCTAATTTTATTTAGTGATGTCTTCCTCCCTATCTCAACAAAAGATTTATTCAAGTATTATTTAGTATCAGGATAGTTTCAAATTAATCTACTGATGAGGCAGTGAGCTTTTGCTGAGCTGAGCATCTTGGCCGGGGCCAGCTTCTCCAAGAGCCTTGTTATGGAACAGCCTACCAAAAGAGAAATTTCATACTGAAGTGCTTTACCCCATGGTGATTGGTTCAGCTGCAGCCTTGGTTGTCTCACTCAACTTCTATATGTTTTAATAATTAACTGTGTGGTTTTTTTAGCTTTCATTTTCTTGGTGAAGCTGCTGGTTGTCTTTTTAATTTCAAGTTGTCCCTCCCAATCATCTAATGATGGCATTCTTCAGTGTTGGCTTCTGTGTCATAACGCAGCTATATGTACTATCAGTTTATGTTAATGGGTCTTTATTTCGTACTTTTCAGTTTTATTGAAATGTGTTGTATGTTGGAGGCAATAAAAGCCAATAGCTAGAAAAAGTGAGATAGGCATTTCTTGTTGATTGGCAGGAATAGTCTTATCTGCTTCTTTAAACATTTTTGGGTCCTTTTGTTGTCCAAGCACTGGTGCTTTGTGTGTTAGTAATGACCAGAGAAGCACAAAGGCTGACTGAAAAGCAGGCCATGCCATCCAAAGAAATGTGCGTTGTATAAGGTTTTACCCACTATTCTAAGGTTATTTGCATGGTCGTTTGTGGTGTCAGGTCAAGAAAAAGCCTTTTAATATAAACCCAAGAGTTGTCTGAGCTGGTTAGCAGAAGTCATTCTGTCTACACCTAGATAGTGGATAGCTGCTTCTTGGGGTTGGCAGTGATGACTTCTGTTAGCAGTATAGTTATATAGATTTGGGGTTAGTCTACCCATGTGGTCTAATACTAGCTGCCAAATGAATGTTTTTATCATACAAACTACAATGACTACTTGGAGAAATCCCTACAGGTCTGAAAACAATAATAAATACTTCTTAGTCTTGGATCCTAGCGTGTCTTTTACACATAATGGAATCAAATGAACCAAATCTAAAATATGCTTTGTTCATATGCCATATGGTTGTCGTCTTGCCAAGCACTCTTCTTGCCTTCCAGAGCAGACTCCTGTGTTCTCCTTTCCTCAAATCCTGCCCTTCACACTAACCAAGAAAATCGCTACTTGACCCCATAGTCATATACCTATCACTCCTTTTTTCCCTTTGTCCCTAAGTGCTTTCCCAGGATCTAAAAAAACCTCAAGTACCAGAAAAGAGATAAAATGAATGAAAAACTTTCACACAATACTGCATTGAAGGAGTCTTCTGGATTTAACCTGGATTTAGCTTAATTTAGAACTTTAGCCCTTTCCTACCAGCCACTAAAAAGCATACCTATTCCTCTAAGGGACTTAAAATCCAAAGGTGGTCTGATTTTTAGTATGGGGCAGGGTGGGGAAGTATCTGAGTCGTAGATGGTTTTCTCTTCAGGTTGCTTATGCTGAGTGCATAGCCCATTTTGGGACCCCTGGGGACCCCTCCATCGTTGTGTGCTGCCCCGTATACAAATTTTTTTTATCAGAAGGCTGTTTCCTGTCCCCACACTGGGAGCAGCTCTTTGGTGTTGTGCCACCTGTCCTGAGGTGTTAAGTAACCCACGTGCATTTTGAAATAGCTAATGATAATATGATTTCTCTCGTGATAGTGTTCGGACTTTCTCATTCTCCTGCTTGTTATGAAATCTGTAGGCTGATAATTTTAATGGGAGTTACAGTAGGAGAGGAAAAAGTCCCAGCTGGCCCTGGAAATGCATAGGATTGTGGTAGTGCTGAGTAAATGCTCCTTCTTGCAGTCTTGTCTTAACAAGGACTTCCAAAAAGCCTGTCGTTTCAGTAAGTTCAGCTTTTATCCTTTCCTTGCACTGTCCTCCCTCTTGGCAGCCTCTGTCCCACTGGTGGGGTTTCAGTAGATCATAATTTTGGAGAGGAGAGGGTCATTGCTTTGCTAAGTTCAGCTTCAGAGAGCTTCTGGGATGGGAGGTGGATGGGAGAGGAGAAAAACCTGGTGATGACACAGGGCTTCTAAAAGGTGGTCCTTCTTTCCTGTTACATTGCATTGATGCTACAGCGAGGATGTATAATTTAAGACTACAATTGCAGACCATATTTCTACAGCCTGAACTGTAACTGTCAAAATTGCAGTTCTGTTTACATCTTTGTCGTAAATTAGATAATTATGAATGTATGGCTTTAAAGCCCTTTCATCCTTCTTTTTCTGCAGTTAGGTTACAGATGAAGCTATTGTCTGTTTTATTGTCTGGTCTTGTAATCACTAAGTGGACGCAATGTCTTCAGAATTACAATTCCATCTGAGAATATTTTATTATTGGTTGCTGCAAGAAACATCTGGAGAGTGCTTGGAGCTGTCGTGTGTTACAGAGTTTCAGAGACATAGTTTTATTGGATTGTTATAATTTGTCCCTTTCCTTTTTCCTCTTCATATGGTAGGAAGAGCTAATACAGGCTTTTGTGTGTTTTTAAGTCTGGTGAGGTGACTCCAGATATAACATTCTTCAGATAGTCCGAACGTGGGGTTTTTTTGTTGTTTACATGCTCAGTCTGAAGTAGATAATGTTCTGTTGATATGTCCAAAACCGCATCTTCTCTAGATGGGTTAGTATTATCTCTTTCTGCTCCCAGGCAAATTAATAAACCAAATTTAAAAAGTGCTAAGGAAAGCAGGCGGCTGGCTGATTCAAAGGGAGAGGCTATGTTTTTCATCACCACCCTTTCAAAGCCTCTCTGAATCAAAAGAACCATTGGATTGCGAAGGCAAGACCTATGCCACACCAGAAGCTCCCAGTTCAGCAATTTTCCCAGGGTAAAATTATAACTCATGTTTCCTCAGCACAGGCTGTAACTGGCAGCGTTCCTTCTACTTCTAAGGGTGAAATTGCTAGGGGGGGAACAGACATCTAATGTGCCTCTGGAAGTTTTACAATGGGTGTTAGCCTCCCTTTGTGGAAAGGTAGACATTCTTCTGGAACATACCCAAGGGCAGGTGCTATTCAAACTGGAGTGTAAATTAACTTCAAATAAGGCAGTGCAGGCTTATTTTTGTTCAGTTTGAGAGTCAAATTTAAAGAAGAAAACCTCATTTCTCAAATTCTGACAGTTCATTATGATCTTCCAGTTATCCCACTGAAGTCTGCATTTTTATGGGTCTTTAAAATCTGCAGATATGACTGCAATTCAAGATGTTAATCTTTATTCATGTGCTACTGATAGGATCTTAACTCACAAACAAAACAGACAGATTTTAGCAATGCTTGTGTTTTGGTGTTGCTTCTCACCAGAAGATTATCGGACAAATTGCAAACTCGGTCCGAGAAGAATGTAACCACTTGGTTTCTTTCTCACTCAAATTTTGACACCATCTTTAAGGATTTGTTTAACTTTGCATTCAAATATACCAGCATGGTCCTGGCAAACAGAAGTTCTTTCCTTTTAAACCCAGGAGGGAGTGTTGTGTGGGTTTTTTTTTTCTTGTCCTTTTCTTATGTAAAGACTCTTACAAAATATGCGCCTGCTAGAAGTGGATAAAAGGCAACAACACTTGAGTGAGAAGTCTGACAAAAAATTACGTTATTAATATATCTCAACTTACAAGGCGTCCACCTGGGAACAGTTAGAAGATGGATTCCAGTATTTGGAGCTCCTCTGCCTCTTCCCATGTTCACTCCTGTCCTGAATACCACCTGCATAGTGTGGAGGTGGCTGTTGTATGCCTGTCTTCACTGGTGCAGGAGATGAGCTGGGAGATCCTCCATCACTCATGGAGGCAACAGGAGCTGTTGGCTGCTTGGGACTGGGCTATTCCCAGCAACTGGGGAGAGCTGGTGCTCTCCTCAGGGAGAAGGTATGGACTCTGGACGGTGGCCTAGAGTACACAGGTACTATCACAGGTGTGATATCTGCAAAGGTGCTGGCAAGACATACCTCCTGTAGCAGGGAAAAAGTGGTCCAAGGTGTTTGGGTCAGTGCTGCTGCTCACCAGAATGAATGAAGCCTTGTACAGAGGAGAACTGGTCTGTTATCTCTGTCCTTCAGCAAAAGGTGAAACTCCCTTTGTGTGCTTGCTTTCCTATGAGGTATGGGTAAACTTACCTTGTCTCTGCTACCTGAGGTTTGATAGAAGTAAGAGAAAAAAAAGCGGCGTATTTTCCAGGTTTAAAAGAAAGTAAATGAAACTGTCCTCAGGGCAGCAGAAGCAAAGACTTTTGTCTTTGCTGTAGTGTTGTGGGCAGGGCTCCCAAGCTGCTAAAGGCTCTTCAGACCTGGCAGCCTCTTTCCCAGGGACTGTTCATCTTTTTAATAGTGTTTCCCTTTTGAAAAAGCATTTACAATGACTGCTGCCTTTCTCTGCTGAGACAGAGGGATCTGTTGGCACTTACTGTCTTGTAATAGTTTCTGCAGTGTCTGGCAGGACCCCCCCACACTTTTGCCTGTGAGAATGAAGGCAGCCGAGTGAAGGTCACTGAGGTGCCTTGCTTTGCACCTCATGAAATATTTTGAGCTGGGCACATCTAGTTAGTGAAGGCTGAGGCTGGGGAATTACACCTCTTTTGGGTCACTCCTAAATCAATTTTATTGCTAGTTTGAGTAAGAAGCCAGTTCAGAACAGGCAAGCCCCTGGTGAAGCAAGTGAATTCCAGGTATCCAGTCCACCCCTATCACAGGACACCATTAGAAGCAGCTCAACTCTGTTGATCTTAGGTCTCGTGTCCTCCTGCATCTAAAGACTGCATTTTCCAGCATGATTCCATGCATCTTTTTGCCAGCTGCATCTTGGGATAAATACCCTATGATTATACAGTGTTGGGTGGGCAGTGGTGTGCTGTGCGGTAATTGAGAGCAGCTTTCTAATCCGGTTTTGCTTGTAAATTAAGTGGCTGCTTTTACTGAGCGAGAATTGAATCTGCAGCATGTCTGAAGACTGTAGAAGCCATCTACTTCCACTACAAAAGCAAAAGTGGCTAGTGGAAGTGTGTGTGTTTGAGGGGTAGTCAGTCTGGGCTGGATACGCAGGTTATACGTCAATTTTTGCAACGGGTTGGATACATGCCAAAGATCCTGCTTGCGTTGTGGGCTTAAGTGAAGTCCTGCGTCAGCCACATTCACCACTTGCTTGACCAAAGCATAGAGGGTGTGCACAGGAAGAAACAGGTAGACACTGCAGAAGAACAGAACTTTACTTACAGGTCTTGAATGTAATAAATGAAAACATTTGGGCGAGGGGATGAGTTAATCTTCCAGAAAGAGTACAAATTTATAGAATATCTTGAGGGAGGTATTAAACTTTTGTCTGCTGTTTCAAGTCTTAGGGGAATCTTCAGAGAAGTACGTAAGCACTTGAGAAGATACATCCTGTCTCTGTAAACTTGACCTTTTCCAGATTTTGGCCTTGTCTTTATTGCTGTACTGGTATAAGCACAGGTCCTTATTTGACTCCTGCCCTTATGCATAGGTCTTTTTTCCTCTAGTTAGAGATTTTTCTTAAACTCTTAGTGGCCAATTCCTGATGAAGGGTTGGTTAGAGCTGTTCTGCTAAAGTTAGGTGTGTGCTGCAGTCTCAGCTACTGGGTACTAGGATTTTCAAAGTGCCTTCAGGCTCTTGTCCAAGGGCAATTTTATCTGTCCTGCCTTTCCAGGTAGGCAGCTCTTTCCATCCAGCACAAATACCTCGCTTCCCTCAGCCCCTGGCCTTGCATTTGGTTCTCTGCACCTGTGGCATTTATTCTAGGTCCTGATCAGCTCTGATGAAATCCCAGCAAGGCTTGTTCTACCAAGGAAATGCAGCCACAATCTTTCCAGCACTCACAGCACTGGGCGGGTGTACGTGCTCAGCAGCGCCAGCATCTCGAGGAGGAGGAGGCAGCTGTGAGCAGCCAACGTGCAGGATGTAGAACAAGGGAACCTCATCTTTAGGGGCCAGATCGGTGCTCCACCCTGGGGCCAGTGCCTCTGGGACACAGAGGATGTAGCGGTTAAAATTATCCTGTCAGGTAAGTGCTCCAGTCACCACTGCTGTAGCCACTCTGGTGTGACAAGAGGTCCATCATTGCCTTGGTTGGCTTGATCTGTATTTGGGCTATTGCAGGTTACAGAAGACAGCCTAACACAGTTTGAAAAAATATCGTGGCGCCTCCAGGAAAAGGTTTCAGCCAAAGCTTTGTTTCATGATGGCCTATACCTAACACCCTGGCTATGATGGACCCCTTTGGGTATCTGTGTCCCCTCTCTCAGGCAGCCCTCTGGCATCCGCCTTTCTAAAATGCATTGGTGCGTGATTTCTGTAAATAATACCGAGTGCTGCAAACATGGCACTGGTGGTGGGAGCTGCTTGGAATAGTAGCAGGTCTGCTGCTGCACTTGGGTGCTTCAGCATCTTCAAAACCTTGCTAAATTCTCAAGCTCTCCATTGTATTTGACTGTCTTGTACAGGATAATTTGACCCTATGTCACATGTTGACAGACATTCAGGATTTAAAATGAGACTTTCTCTCCAGAGGTCTAAAGCAATAATTCTGGTACTACTGCTGAGTCTCAGAGGACCTGATATCTCTGCTTACCGTGGCACTAAATTGCAGCTGATAGTGTTTTGAGCCTGCTTCTCACACAGCACTCAAACGCAATTGTTTTAGAGTTTTGCTTTATAAACATAATTTCTGATGTTCAGAGTCAGCAGTCCTAATAAAGCTTGCAGCTGCAAGGAAAAGAGCACTTGGATTATATTGATGAAAGGCAAAACATGACAGTGCAGTCGGCATATTTTCACTGGGGAAAACGATGCACTATTTCTTTGTTTTGCAGACCCAGCAGCACCAGTACAGCCCAACTATCTCCTCAGAGAGCTACCATCATCAGTATGAGGGTGAAGAAGCAGAAGAAAGGGCATGGATGTGCTCATGTGTAAAGACTCTTTGCCAAAGATCTGGGCAACTTCGTGCTTATGGGCTCTTGGGAGTGAAGGTGGAGAGAAGGCAGTGCAGTGGCACACACACCTTAAGAGACCGAGATGCAGCTCGCACACTCTGCGCTGTGCATGTGGTCCTCTTTGACCACCTTGCAGGGCTTTGTCTGAGAGGTCAGCACAACCTGGTGTCATCTCTGGATGTAGCATACTACAGCTGAGGTCAGAGACTTCGGTGTGAGGACATCACCAGCCCACAGAGGTGCCCAGTATGGGGCTTTCCACTTCCAGGAAGAGGAGTACATGGGCTTCCTGAACACGTAGCTCTGTATCTCTGCTTGCTACACCTTCCAGAAGTGCTGTTTGTACTGTACTGATATTGTTTATGTTGAATAAATGCCTTCTCCAGCCTCTTTGTTGTGGTGACTGTTTTTGATGAATTGAAAAAAAAAGTGGGGGGTACTTGTTAAAGCATTGTGGCGAGACAAGATTGTGATTATTTTTTTTCTTTAAATCTTTAATGAAATGTTTGTATTGAAAATGTACATCCTCGAAATGGGGCACACTTGTGTGGGAGCTGAATCTGAGAGTAGTCCTGATGTTCCTGGTTAGGATGAGGGACCTGAACTAGGCTTTGACATATCCCACAAGCGCTGCCGATCATCAACCTGTTGTTTATTTTGGAGCTGGGCACATAGCTATCCATGACACTAGAGTGATTTCTGCTTTGTACTGAAGGAAAAGGGATTTGTGCCTCCAGCTTTCAAAGTCAGTTCGCTGTTTGGGTTCATTCTCTGTACGGTTCATGTGTTCAGAGGAGACTTTTCTGCCAGAGATGGGTGATGTTGGTGTGCTGACTGCTGTTGTCAGTTGTTCCTGGGCACCAGGCTTTTGTGAGGAGAAAGATCTTTCTTGTGGCTTGCTATTGTAAAAATACATATATCATGAACATAGACGGATTCGGTGCTTTACAATAAACTGCTGCATGATTATCATTTCTAATGTCTAGACTAGGTAAGACAAGCTTGTCCTCGCATCCCCCAAAAAATCCAAGAAAGTTTGAAATACCTAAATTTGAGTTTCTCAGAAGTGATAATTGCTAATGCTGTGGCAGGGAGCATCCAATTGTTTTAGAATTTGATACAAAGTCTAGAACCACAGTATATTCAGTAGCTGATACACACTCCTGCTTCAGCTGGGCTGGCTCACAGGGAATATTGTTGGCTGTGATAATCCTAGCCAGCAGTGCCTGGGCCTGCACCCTAAAATTGTCCCCACAGTTCTATGAGTCAAAAAGATGTTTTGTATTTGAATGTTGGTCCTCTGGTAAGTAAGCTTGGGTTGTCTTATTAGTGGTGTAGTTTTTGTCAAGGTTTCTGGCTGAAGAAGGGAACTGGAATGACTTTACTCAGGACTGCAGAGTGTAAATAATACTTCTGAAACCACTGCTAATCATAGCAATCTAACATGAGCAAATATTCTGAGGGGAGGACGAAGCCTCCTGTCTCTTTATTTTTTTTTTAACTTTTTTTTTTGTACACTTGGCAGCATGTTGTAATAACTGATGTTCTTCAGATAACTCTTATTTCTTCCATTTGCTACCAGAAGATCAACATGGTTCCTGTGGTGTTCTTTGGTAGACCAGCTGCATGGGTCTGCATCTCGACCATACAGCTACTGTGGTTTTTCAGCCCAAATGTGAAGGCTTATTCTTGAGCAATATTCCTGAATGGAATGGGGGAGAAGTTGATATAGAAGACTAGAAGAAAAAGGCAGGGGGAAGAGATCTGAAAGCCCTCCTCCATGATCCTCAACCACCTCTTTGGCAGAAAGACTTCTAAATCCTAAGGATTTTTGTAAATCTCAGAGAGGAGGAGTTCAGGCAGGGCTGCTTTTTCTTCTGTTGACCCTACAGGAAGGCTTGCCTAGAGCAGAAAATGAGAGAAGCAAGGTCAAAAGACCTGGGCACACCAACTGCTTGTTGAAAGGCTCTTTCAAATATCAGCAAGAAAATGGAGAAGATCCAAACTGTTTACAGTTCACTCTAGTAGAGCAGAGTTTTTGTGTGCTGAACCAAAACTTGAAATGTTTTATAAGACCTAAGTGTCTTTAACCTGACTAGCACATAGATTTTTAGCACTTTTGAGTACATAGTTTCAGTAATAAATTAATTTTGATTTTAAAATCAGAAGTCATTATTTTGCAAAGTTGTTGGGGGGGTGGGGTGGAAATCTTTGCTAATACTGCTGAATGTTTTACAGGGCGTTTCAAATATTTTGGTCCAGAGGAAGATTCGTAAATCCTGGGATTTCCTGTTCATAATTTTTTGTAGGGTAAATATTCAGATAATTGAGAAGAAAAGACACAAAGTGAAAAGCAGACTGTTGAGAGATCAGGAAGGTTGCTGCCTATCCAGCCTGCACAGGCTCTAGCTGTGCTTTGTGTCCCACTCGTGAATAAAGTTGGTGTGGGTCCTGAGGCAGATGACAACCTCTGTGGTCTCCCATATGGAAACAGCCATGGCTATAACCCTTCCTGGGCGCAGGTCTCACTTGCCTGACACCAAGCACAGCAAGGAAGGCTTCTAAAGAGCTTTTTGATCCTTTTTGTCATCAGCTGTTCTAGATAACTTGCTGGATTCCATTGAGCTTCATTTCTATGACTCCCTTCTTTCCTCTTGTAATTGTTTCTTGGGAATTATATTTGTAATCAGTTTAGGTAGCAGAAGCTTAATTAGCCAGCAGTGCCTTGCTCTAACCACTCTCGTGGTTAACCTAAGCTCATTCACTTCCATGATTGCAATAATCTAATGCAAAGCCGTGTATTATTTCAGCGAGACTGTTTACCTCTGTGTTATCCTGTCCATAGCTGAACAAATACTGTGATTTAACTAATGCAATGACTTGATTTTGATCTGTTAAACAAATGTCAGTGGTCTTAGTGCTGTACCCACTAGATGGTGACCTTCTGTGCTGTGGTTGTGCTAGTGGGTAGTGCCACATAAAAGAAACTGGTTGTTAAGCACCCAGTTCCCTGAATCCCATTTCTGCTTTAATTTCTCTGGGGCAACTGCAGTAGAAATATCATTGCCTAATTTCAAAGTGGTCTCCAAAACAGCGAACTGGTTTTATCCAGGGAAATGTGCTTTGTGAGCTAGGGCTGGAGCAAGGCTAGCATTATTGTATTTAATATCTAAACACTGAGCAGATGGGTGTTGTTTCTTGAGGCACAATAAACGCAGGTAACTTGAAGGGGAAATGTTGAAAAGGAGGAGGGTGAAATAAGAAATAAGGTTTTGTTATAAATCATAGAATACCAGGTTGGAAGTGTTTTTATTTCTTGGGTTTTTGTAAGTAAACTGTGTAAATGGCAGCTTAGTTATATTTTGTTTTGGAAAACTAGTTCCCTTTTCTTATGTTTTTGAGTCAGTTGTTGGTGTTGGTTTGTTGTTTGGTTGGGTTTTTTTCCCTGTAAAATGCCCGCAGTCCTTTGACCCATCTCCCATCCTGGCAGGGATGTTTATACTAAACATTCTTCGTACCTTTTCATGCAGCCAGCGCTATCACAGCTATGCTGAATGAGGTCCCAGCCTAACTACAATATTAACCCTGCAAATCTGTTCATTTTCTCCCGAGCAGCCCCAGGCTGGGTATACAGGAGAATGTGTCCAATTGAAAAACTATTACAGGCTCGGTGGTGCTGCAGTGTGCTAAATTGCAACAGGGCTGTGTTTTTCTGCCAGAGAAGATCCTGCTAAGGGAGGTGGTGGTGTCTGCCACATACAAGTTACAGGATTTGTTTTTCATTTGAGTCTCAGCCTTTGTTGGTGATTTTATTTAAATTTTTGTTTTTCAAATTGTCTGCTTTTAAGCACTGAAATGTATTCCCTTCCTCACGCCCGCTGCTCTCTTCCCGCTAATCATCCAATGTGTGGTTGCTTTGGGTTTTTTTTTTCCCTCAGTTTGTATTGCTCCTTGCCTTCTTACTTTCGCCTTTCCAGTTGTTTTTAATTTTTTCTTCATTATTTTACTGAGTATCACACTGCAGATCAGTAGCATCTTGGGTGGTGGTTGTGCCGCATAGCATTTATAGCAGACATTAGTTTTGCATAGCGTGTGTACCTTATTTTGTCTGGACTTGTCTTCATTGCGCTGCAGGCTCCTCCTCGAGCAATTGTAGTGATTAAGCCTGGTATTTCTGCAGATTTATATTAACTTCTGCTTATAAAGAAACAGAAGAAAACCCAACCCTCCTTTCCCCCTGCCCCTCCAACATCTAAACTAGATGTTTTTCTTCATCCCCTTCGTTTTTATCAGTATTTGACCTAAGCTTGCTTTTGTGTATGAAAGAAAATTAGTTAAGTACCTTGTGGTTTTTAGATGCCTTTTGTTGCATATTACTTGGATTTATTGTGCAACACTGGCCTGTAAATCATTTCAGTTAGACGTTTACCTGGCTCATGTTGCCTTTATGGTTTGAATCTTTTTAAAAGCCATGAGAAATGGAGAAATGATGTTCTCAGTGGTGCAGGACTTTGCTCTTCCAAGTACCCTGTAATGCCCTCTCACCACCGTGCTTCACTTCTATGAGCTTTGCTGCCTGGCTCTGCAGAGATGTTTACAAGGAATCCATTACCTTTAAGGACTGAGAGACGTGTTGAAAGAACAAAGAGAGTTTTGTGATGAAGTGTATCTGACTTCTTGCTGCTTTGCTTACCTTTTAAATGTAAAACTTAGCAATTTGCAAAGGGCTCTTTTCGCTCTCAAGGCATCCCTTGTGAGATGCCACCCCGTATGGAGCTTTCCTTCAGTCGCAAGAGGAGTTGTCTCCAAAACGGCTCTCGAATGCATTTCTATTTTAATCCCCGACTTTGAATGCAGCCTTGCCTTACTGGCTCCAGCGCATCGCCCTGCCCTGCCCCACCCGCCGCGCGCGCAGGCTGGGGCTGCTCTTCGCTGGCGTTCCGGCTCTTCCTTTTGTGACTAAAAGTTGGTTTCATCAGCAAAGCATCGGCTCGGGCTGCCGCTCGGCTCGGGGAGCTCGCCTGCCTTGGGGAAAGTCGCTCAGACCTGCAGCCTATGTGGGGCACGCGGGGGCATCTGTCGCCATACGTATAACTTTTAAATGGAAAATGTCTCTCTCAAAGGCTGTCGATGTCCAGTGGTCTGCAGTCCATGAGCAGTTGACTAGTCCAGGTGTTTCTGCTTCTGTTTCCGTGCTATGTGAATTGGGAATTCGAGAGAAGAGTGTGCAGGATGGAGGAGTTGAGGGTTTGTATTTCTGTTCTGACTGTACGGCAGTGACGGAGGGCTTGGGAAGGAACAGAAAGTCTACCTGGGGTCACCTTCATTATGGGAAATAGTAATTCCGCTCGGTCTTTCTGTCTGGGGCTCTTTCTTTCAGAGCCTCTATCAGCTCTTAAATACGAGAATGAGTTTTCTGGGGTTTTTTTTGGTATGGGTTGTCTGTCATGAGCAGTATTCAGGAAGAACTTGTTTCATTGAACGTGAGTTCTACTTTGTGGGTTTTATCACTGTATTTCACCCCACTTATTTAAAACGTAGCTGGATTTTAGAGCTGGATTGACTTTTAAAAATTGCCAATTATTTGTCTGTGCTTAAATAAGATGAAAATCAAAAGCTGAGACTGTGAGACAGTGCTATTGACTCGAGACTGAGAGGTTTTTAAGGGGATCATTAACCCAGGTCTATCTCTTCACAGGACAGTCGGCCCAATATGTCAAGACCTCTGATCACTAGATCCCCTGCATCTCCATTGAACAATCAAGGCATCCCCACTCCAGCACAGCTCACAAAATCCAACGCGCCAGTTCACATTGATGTGGGTGGGCACATGTATACCAGCAGCTTGGCCACGCTTACAAAATACCCCGATTCCAGGTAATTTTAAAAAGCTTGTTCTGCATGTCTTTGGCAACTCCTTTTCTTCCATTTCATGCTTGGACGTCCTGGGGCTGTCTTAGAATGATAAATTTAGTTTCTTTTGTTTCAAAATTAAATTAGGTTTCTTTGTTCGTAAGAGGTTAGAGACTGACTTTTCTTTCCCTGCTCCGCTGTGTTTCAGACAAATGGCACTCCTGCAAATCCCTATGTGTATGTGCTAGAACCAAGTCAATGGTAAAGAGCACTTACTTTCTACCTCCTAGAATTCTGGTTTTATGCCAGGGTACCCGTTTTGTGGTTTACTACATTGGAAAACTGTAGCGACACTGCACTTAAACCTGAAGGTGGGGGTGTTAGGATATTTGGTTTGTTTCTTTTGGAGCAGTAACTGCTCTCCCGTAGTATCAATGTGTAATCTCAGATGTGTCACTTGAGGTAAAAGCAAGGTTGTGTCTAACAAAATATAGGACAGCATTAACTGAACGCTTTTAATAGAATCTTAGGACTTTTCAAATAATTAGATTCTAACAGTCATGTACCTTCTAAATGAAACATTTGGGACCGTGGTAGCTAACTGCTCTTAAACAGAAAACTTCCACGTGCATGAGCAAGTGGTGCATGTAGAGCACATGAAATAAGAGTGCAGCTTTAAGAAAAGAACAGTGCATTGAGCACTCCATGTGTGAATGATGGTGGTGATGGCAGGTAAACACTGTAGTGATATTGTTATTCTAAGAGCAGGTGTTGATTGTGCTCACAGTATTACTCTATACCTTGCCCTTCACTGCCCGATCCTGCTCTAGAGGGAAGGCGTTGTTACCTTCATGGACATTCCAGCATTTGAGGGGGGAGGTTTTGTGTTTCTTGGTCCTGCAACTCTGACTTGCTTTTCCGAAGGGTACAAGACATGCTTTGTGATATGTGATTTTGTTCTAAACATGGGTTTCATTGGTACTGCTGCCTCTGCAGGGATGCCTAGATAGTTTTAGGTGGGACAGGAGTGGTGCTTGTAACACAAACAGCTGACAGTGTTGGCAGAAGAGAACAGTAAATAAAGGCATATGAAAGGGAAGTAGCTGGACATATGGCCTTTCTTATGACAACCTCCTCAAGGAAAGCCAGGTAGAGGGAAGTAATAGAAGCCAAAGCACAGACCTGCTAGGAGGGGTTGAAGCAATGTTTTGAAAAAATTGAACTGTCCTTCTAAAATCAAATCTGTCATTTTGGGGAACCTTGTTTAGGACCTGCTTGTATTCAGCTTGTAGGAGTTGTGATTACTTAGCGTTTTTTCAGTAGCTGGAGTACTGATGGTGTCTGGAACTGTTGAGTGTGCAGTACGAGAGGCTGCTGCTATTAGTACGTGCAGCTTCTGTTTCCGTGTCAAATTCACTGGGACAGCATATTACTTTAAGTGGAGAAATGCTAAAATGTCTTTCATAAGTGTGTATATTGTGGCAGTAGAATTTAAGCTTAATGTATTCTGTGTTCAACTGAGCCATTGTAGCACTTGAAAGTGGAAGCTACGACTGTAGTATCAAAGCCAGTTTAATAAATTAAACATTTTAAAGCTCTTCAAACATAATTTAAAGAAAACCCAAAGTCTGAGTTATAGTCATTCTGTTTCAAGTCGTTCTGACATGCGTTTGTGTTTCAGTTCTGACATTAAGTGTCTTTTGAACCCCTTGATGAGCGAATATTTCCAGTGTAGCTGTTAGAACCTGGAATTCACAGTCGCTTCCAGAACTTGAGATTTATTTTTTTTTAACATTAGCAGCTTCAGAAGAACAATTACTAAACTCGTTTGGATGTCAAGACAGTAGCATGAAGCAATAAGTTGGCTATCACAATATAGTTGTTTTGGTTTTATCTGTGGGATTTTACCTTAATGTTTTTGGGTTTTTTTCCTGATGTGTATATCGATCTGTCTATCTGTATTTATATATAGGGTCAGTGCTGGATACAAATTACTCATTGGAGCCTGACCCAATCAGTCTGTATCTACAGCCTAACTTTGTTACTCTTAGTTAATCCAAAGTTTTGACCAACGTTGCTTGTACGTTCTCTTTTTCTACCAATATCACGTGTGAATGAGATCAAAACTAAAGCAGGGTCTCATAGATATCTTTGGGCCAGTTAAAGCCTCCTGAGGCTTATTATCATATGAAGTATTGTCTTTGAAAAATAAGGTCTTGATTATCTTGCCTGAAAGAGCACTGCTCCAGGGATGAGTCAAGGCATAGGTTGCAGTCTCCAGCATCTAACAGGTTGAAACATGAAAGTCATTAGGCTTCTGACTCGTATTACATGCAGTCTAAGGGCCAGAAGCCTAATATGAACCTTTCATCTGTGGGCCAGGTACTAGAGTCATCTTTCTTTGAGAGATTGAAAAAGTGATATCCAAACCAGCAGCTTAAGAGTCACAGCGACTTGCTGGTGTGAAGGAGATCTGTCCTGATAGAGCAATCTCTGTTTTGGAGCAAGTGTATTTTATTTTTTCTTCTTTTGGGTTTAGTAGCTTCTGGTGGTTCTCTTTTTTTTTTTCCTTCTTGGGCAGTAGAGTAGAAATTGGAAAGAGTACTTTGAAAAGGGTTCCTTATATGATATCAGGTAAAGACTTGTAGCTTGCAGGAGTCATTTTCCATAATTC
Source organism: Pedionomus torquatus (assembly GCA_013398155.1). Lineage (NCBI taxonomy): Eukaryota > Metazoa > Chordata > Aves > Charadriiformes > Pedionomidae > Pedionomus > Pedionomus torquatus. The sequence goes on along the minus strand of VZRU01011775.1, from coordinate 158,404 downwards.
TTTTGTTAGATCCCCCAAACTGTTTTGTGATTTGATGTGCAAAAAAACCTGCTGACAGGTATCCATTCATTCCTCCAATGAAACCCAGGTGAGACTTTAAAAGCATCTTGTGACTGATGCTGGGTCCCTGCTCTTTGCTATGGAAAGGCTATTGATGGCTTCATCAATCACAAGAGTGTTTGAAAGAAAACAAGGAATTGAAGACTATCTGCCAAAGGTTGACACAGTGAAGCAATCAGCAGACAAGCAGCTTATCTAACAGATGGTTTGAATTGAGTAATCTTAGAATTTTAATTTCTGAAGCTAAAATAATCCTAAGAAAACCCAATCCAAAATTCATTTTAAAAATCCGGTAGCATAGAATTCATAGGAGCTCAGTTATATTCCAGACCAGGAAATACCTACTGTTTTCTCAAGAAAGATGCCATATGATTATTTTATCTCATCAGCAAGCTTCAGGTTCTTCCAAGCCACTAGTGAGACCATGCCTCAGACGTGATCTCATGCAGCTAAATAATACAATTTGCCAGACTTGGCTTCAAGAATAGGCAATTTGAATTAGTATATCTATGAAGAAGACCTAATGTAAGGTCAGTCTGCTGAAAGAAACAGAAATTTCCTTTAGATGCCTGAGGAGGGGGCAGCCATCCTTTTGTGCAGCTCTCTCCACCAAGATGGTAGACCTTGATGCATTCACCTTTATTGTTCCTCATGCTTTTGAGCTGTTGAGTGGTGGTTGTTCTTCAGTTGTCCATATGAATGGACCAGACAGTTTCTATTTTGTGAGGAGTCTTACTGTTTTGGAGTTTCATCTGTTTTGAACTAGATCATCCCCTCCTCTTTTCAAGAACCTCTGGTTTGCTGGAAGGTTCTAGATCTGCAGGATGCTATATGGCAACACAAAGTTGTCTGTTAAAGGTTTGGTTTCACTAATGTTTTTTATTATTTTGTTTTTGCAAGTGAAGATTTTTTTTAAAAGTGTGCTTTCCACTGCTCAGAAAAAAACCTCAATTTTTTTATTCCAGGAGAGATAGATACAAGATGAGGGTCTGCTAAAGGAGCCTTTCTCCTCTGAGAGCTGACGCACGTTCATGCTGTTCCTTATGGTCACCAGAGAGTCTGAGGAAAATGGGTTGAGGCTTTAGGATTTATGATTATGAGTAGGAGAAGCACAGGACTGTTAGCTCTGATATTTGAACCTGAGCAGCCTACTTTCCTTCTTGCAGTGTGTTATCATCTCACAGTAGGGCTGAACCCTTTGCTTGGAGTCAAGATTCCTATGTCTCTCAGCCTTAAGGCAGTCTGTATGGTATCTACCAAAAGTTACTGTGCACCAGCTAAGACAACCTCAACTGACTATCAGAACTAAATGGGAAGATATTTAACTTTGGTTGTATGAGCATCAGCTGCCTGATATCTTGGATATCAGCAATATCAGCAGTGTTGTCTGTCTCATAGGTTCAAAGCATCTAGACTTGTAATTAGTTCTGTCCAAGTCACCTGGTACGAATATTTGCATAACACTGTGGCACTGGATTGCCACATCCTGTATTCCCACCACAGAATGGGAAGATTTCATTAAAACCCTGGTATATGTTTCCTTGTAGAACCTTTTGGGGTATCTCTTTGCATTGCTACATCTCCCATCTTGAGTTAGTCCCTGCATATAAGGATGGATTCTTCTTATATGGTATTTTGCAATACTTCCAAATTTCTGCCCAGGGCTGTTTCAGGTTTTCATATGTACCAATCCATTCGTGTCCCAGTTTTCTTACCCAATCTTCACTCTCAGCCCTCAGGGAAATTAAATTTCACACACTTGGATCCAGTTAGGACACTGGTATTTTTTTGTTGGTAAGGGTTTCTTTTGCATCAGAACACAGAAATAGGAGAATTAGGAGAATGCCCAGACTGTCCTTGTCCTTTTTTCACAGTTTGTGAGCAAGACTTAACCTTCATAGGTTATGTAGATGGACCTCCAAGGACATGTTATGAATTAGGGAGGTTAGCACTGTTCACCTGTTTCAGAGCGTTGGCAGTTTCTGTTGTCTGTAGACTGTCCCCAGTTCCAAAATAAGACACCGGTGTGGCCCTTAATTCAAACTTCTGTAGGTCGCACCACCATGCTAGACACTTCTGGTTTGGTAGGAAGTCTGTTGTGGTGGGAGTGTTCTGTAAAACCTCCATGACAGCAGCCCCGCCAACCTGATTCCTACATACTTTGGATAGTACTTCTGAAATTGCTAGAAGTGATGCTAATGGTTTAAAGAAATAAATTCAAAGTTTTGTAACTAGTGAACATTTGGGGATTTATTTTTTTAAGGAAGTGCTGTCAGAGGCACATCTCTGTCGGAGGAGGTATTAGGTGGTATTTCCAGAGTAGCAACATCAAAGCCTGATGAGGTGGTAGCTCTTAAATCACTGTGGTGCTGCAGTAGCTAGACTACAGCAGGCTTGCACTTTTTGAGAACTGATGTTGTGTTGTGAGTTGTAAAGACTAAGCTTCCTTGAGAGTTCTCAATATTGCTTTGCACTAGCTCAGTCTGCTGTGTTAGCATGAATGGTTCAGGTTGCAGACTTTTAATATTTTGTAACATTCCTGGCGGGTGGGGGAATAGGCAGAAGAACCTGACAGAGGCTCAGTTTAATCTTTGTTACCTATCCTGGTTTGCTCATCTATTTATTCATCTTCTATATTTCATCATTTGATTGCCACACGGTCATGCAGCGAAGGAAAGAGGGCTTGGGACAGGGAAATACATCGACACTGTCACTGACCTGTTCTGTAACCCAAGATAACCAATTTAACTTCTAGTTTTTTGCTTCCTACCAAGGTTAACAGAAAAGCAATTTGTGAAATGCTTTGGGATAATGGCTGAAAGTGTAAAATATTACTGTCTCTAAGCATAAATATTTATAGATGCCAGTAAATGAGATAAAAACACTTGATGACATTGGTATCATCAGTTAAATGTATAATAAAAAATGAAGTGTTGATTCATGAGCACCAGACTCAATGTGGTTAGGTAGTACAGTTGTTTTGGTATAACTGCATATACAAACTTGGGGGAAAAATAGAACTGTGAATCATAGTATACTTTATGCCTATTTCAAGAAATTCAGACAATTTACGCAACTGATGCTGTAAAGAGAAATCTTTTGTAACACACTTCTGTCAATAAAGAGCTCAGAGGGGCCTTTCTTGGTCCTGGCTGAACCAAGATTAATTGTATCTCTAGGTACATCTATTGAGCTTAGGGTATATATTGACCTTATTTTGCCTCAATTAACAATCACCACAGGTCAGTCATCACTGTTGCCTCATTAGAAGTGACTATTTTCTGAATCTTAGCCCTGTAGTATGTCTCACTTGCAAGGTCAGCAAGTCGTTGCTGTTGCTTGTGGCTGGTGACTAGGTGAAAGAAATAGCACGATCAGATTAGCAGGTTCTCACATCGTGTGGTCAGTAGCTGGTGGTGAGTCATCACTGGAAGGGGCCACGGAGATGTCATCTTCCTGTTCTAACTGTCAGTAGAAATGGTTTTATTTATCATTTGGAGGATAAAAAGCAGGGTTTTCTACTTAATGCTTTTGTACTCATGTGTAAATCAACAGCAAAATCAAGATAGTGGATTGTCAGAGTACTGCTCACACATCTACAGACCCAGAGAAAGTAGACGTTTGGACTTGCTGTCGCAGGGGTTCATGCCATGCTCAACTATGTCTGCATGGCAATGACAGCATGGATGGAAATATTCAGTGGAAAAACTTCTATGCTCAGGAGTGTTACAAAGCTAAAGGATTCAGCTACTGAGACTAGTAGTCCTCTGAAGTAACAAACATTTTTCTTGAGGGGAAAGAAGAAAATCCATATCTGTATTGTCAGTATTGCTCATAGATCCTGCTGCCGGTAGGCTCCTGTGTGATTGTATGGGTTGGATCTGTCTGTAAGTCAGGGAGAGGGGAGGTTGTCAATAAGTAGTTGAAGGGTCTGTGCTCTGGGAAATCCTTTCATTACAAAGGCTGCTTGATATCAGCTCCGTAGATGGAGATTTGTCAGTGAGAAACATCTTGTTGTAGTGGTTGCACTTTTCTACCCAATAGCGTGGCGAAAGCACCCAAACAGTCTTTCTCATTCTATCTGACCACAAAAATACTCAGGGGAAGGAAGAAAGGAGTTCTGAGTCTGTGGGTCTTGCTGGTCTGACAAGGAAAATCCCATTAGAAACTAAAGTGGCACTGAAGTATTCTGCTTATTGGTCATTTCTGACTAGGTTTGAACGTGGTCCTTGGATTCAGTGGTTTGTGTTGCCTTTTGCTGTATTGTCCTTGCACTCAGGAACCTCTCTGTGTTAGCACTGGCTTCTCCTCCTGCTCCCGCATAAACAGTTTGTACTTCCTTGATCTTTCATAAATTGCAATGTAGTTGCTAAGCAAATTGGCATCTAGTACGTAAGTGATTGCAGAAGTAAACATTTGGCTTCCAGTTTTACTGTCAACACCCGGCCACCTCTTGGGTGTGTTTGGAGCTTTAGGATATAGATTCCAATTTCTGGCTTACATCTTTTCTGGTAATGATCAGCCTTCTGGCTGAGTTTCACACATACAAGTCTGTTTGCCATTTGGGAATGTATCTGCAAGGGTTGCACAGAAGATGGTGAAGACTGCTTAGGACCCAATGGTTATCTACCCTTGTTTTATTGCAAATAATGCTGTGTCGGCCAGGGGAAAGTCACCAGTTCCTGGTACATGGACGTGTCCTCTGATTTAACTGGTGTGCTGTTTGTTCAAATGTGGTCATGTCATAACCACACAACTGTTTTCTGGGAAGCTTTATTTCTCCTTTACTGTTTGTTTCCCATCTTTATTTCTTTCTTCTAGGTCTTCTGCTGTCGGGATGTTGCTATCTCTTTGAAACTTGCCCCTCAGTACCTTTTTTTCTCTCCCCATTCTGCTCTAAGCATCGATCCTACTTCAGTCATTTGAATTCCCTCATTGCTTTGGGTTCAGATCTTTTTCATCTACGCTTTTGTATCTCTGTTGGAAGGAGCTGGAGCTCAGAAAGGTCACGAGTGATCTTTGCCAGGCCAGATTAAGGCATATTGCTTGCTTCTTGTCCCTTTCTCCCCACACACCCTTGGTTTTCTGGCTGCCGTTAAGAGTGAACTTCCTTTGAGTAGTTAAGCAGCCAGCGTATTTTATAGATATCTCAGATGATGCTTTCACTGTTAGTGCCATCAGTTGAAAGGATGCTCTGAGAGTCATTGATATTGATCTCTTTCATTGAGTCTTTCAACCGGTAATCAAATAAAGCATTTCCAGCTGTGATGTATACATTAGCTTGGATCTGGAAGAGTCCTCCAGCACAGTTCTCTCTACACCTCATTTGGGCAATTTTCTAAGCACTTGCAAGGTGCTTGCTGCCTGCTTTAGGGAGCCAAGGGCTCCTGTGACAGTTTGAAAGCATTTAAGCTGAGCTTGTAGCTACTTCTTGTGTCACACTTTGTAGGGGCATGCCTTGAGGAAAGCAGTGGTCTCACTGTCGCCTTCCCACGCGGTCCTTCTGCGGTGCGGTGCTGTGTTGTAGACACTTGGGCAAGCTCAGATGCTCAGAGCAATATAGCTCAGTGCTCCACCTGGACTCGTTTATCCTGCTTCCAGCTAGCTCAGCTGTGCCACGTCTGGTACCCAAGCTAATTACTGAAGACCTATCTTTTATATTTCTACATGCCGCTGCATTTTGCAGAACAGGCACTCAGTGAAGGAGAGCAACACTGGCAAGGCAGTTTCTATGGATTATTTTTCTGTTTATGAAGGATTAAAAAGAGAAAAGGGGAAGGTAATAGAAAAGGAAAGTAATAGAAAGATTATAGGGCTTTTGCTCATAAGATGAGGTGGTTGAGCGTAGCAGTATTAAATGCAATGGGGTATACCTCAGTAGTTCATCAATTTATAAAGATAAAGATTAATTTTACCTCTTAAACCCCGGTGGGGTTTTCATGTTAAAATGTGACATGCCTGTCAGTCAAACGGTAGACATAATTGTTCTTCAGGTGACCTTTTAAAATCCCATCCCTTTTAATTAAAAATTGTATATGTGTTCTCGCGCAGGCTGTATTTGAAGGGTAAAAACTCTTTTCACAGGCGGCAGGTTGCAGGTAGAGAGCTGTCACCGGCTGTGTGACACACGCCTGAAACAGGAGGAGTGACTGAAGTCCCAGTGCAGCAACATGTGGCTTTGCCTTCGGCTCCCGCTGACAGGGGAGGGAGGAGAGAGATGGAGGGATAAGCAGCATCTCCCAGGAACACACCCAAACCCTTTGCATTCCTTGCCTAAGAAGTTGCTTGTAGTTACTTATTGTAGCATAGAAAGTTATAATGTGCAGCATTTGCCATAAGTGTGTCACTTCAGAGCAAATGATGGATTATGTCCTTCCACACCCCAAAAGTCCTCTTTGTGCTGTAATTAAAAAATAAATGTTGCAACGTTGAATTGGAAATATTTTTCTCCCATACAACGAATTTGTTTTGTTAGGTTGCCTGGATGTAATTGCAACAATGTCAGTGTATTAAAACCCTGTCACAGGGTAATGGTTTCCTGCCACTGCGCCAGTGCCAAGGACTGCTTTGCTTTGCAGCTCTATTGCTGTTTATCATGGGTGATTATTTTGCTTCTGCAAAACTTCCTTCCCCCACCTCCCCCTTATTTTCATCCCCGTATGCATACTATAAATTACGGTTCGGTGCAAAAGTTAACCACAAATCCTAAATAGTAGGAAGCGCTGCCCTGCCGGAGAGCGGCTCCGCTGGGAGCTGGGTTTAGGTTCGCCCCAACTTGTCAGCCATCCGAGGGGAAGGCGTTCCAAACCGGGAAGCTCTGCCCGGGCCCCTTCTAACTGTCTGAAAATTGATCCCTCTTAAACAGTTTAGAGGGCCCCTGGGGTCTTACAGCCTACATAAAAAATGAAAGCCCTTCCTGTCTTAGAGCGGCGCAAGCAGTCAATACAAAAGAGAAAAACGATCTTTTAAGTGTATCCCGTTGAATCCATTATCTCGAGGGCCCGCGTGTGATGCTTCATCAAAACATCATCGGCTCAGCGATACGTGGGGGAGAGGGTGAGGTGGCATTCGGGGGATTTCAGAGAAAATGCTGCAGTACTCCCAGTGCCACAGGACAGGCTAAATATGATACAAGCCATAAAATGAGCGCTGCAGAAAAACTAGTATGTTCCTCCTGATAACAAATTGATTTCATATTTTACATGTTTGAAACAAGCAATTCATTCAGCAAAAGTTTTGAATATTTCTTTTGTGGGTATCTCGTACAATAATTGCTTTGCTTTTGATCCAAATACAAGCTTTCCTTCACCTTTTTTTTTTTTTAGTGTTACAATGATAAAGAAAATAAGGGAAGAAAGAAAAATCAGTGTTTGTACCATCAGTGCATTCTAGCTGTGTTTTGGGAGATTTTGAAAGGATTGGACTGCACTATCATGAGCTGAATTAAGTACTGAATTTCTGGTTCTTGTGAGCAAGCGTGCAGAACTGCTAGCTTTTCAATGCTGAAGTTTTCAGAATCTCTTGTATTAGTGATTTGTATGTTTTTCTTAGACTAACATGAAAGAGAGGTCTTTGATTTCTGCTGTTCTGAGTTTGCAGTTAATGGCATAGTGGAGTTATTTTACCAGATTATGTGGTTAAGAGCTGATCTCTTCCTATCAGCATTTCCTTACTGCAAGTAATAAGGATGTTGTTCTTTGGTAGATTATATGCAATAAAACAGAGAAGAGATCAGTTTTATTTTCAATAATCAGTATAATTTTCAAATATCAGTAATTCAAAATGCGGTCAGAAAAAAAACCCAAACCAGGCATTTTTGGAAGACAAAGAGAAGAATGAAGAAATATTTTAGAATGCAGCTGAGCTGTCAAACTGGCATCCTTTGGGGTGTCCTCCATTTCCTTTGGTGAAAGGTTTGCTTAAATAAACTGAGTAGTAGGCAGTGGGTGTGTGCTTTTGCACAACAACATACACCCAGGTGCCTTGTTGGCCAGGATGATCCTAAACGCAGAGTGCTGTCAACATTCCTAATTGGTTATTACCCAATAACGCACACCCTCCAGTGTCTTGGGACTACAAAACACTTTTTACCTAGCCTTCCTACATGAATAATGAAGCACTTCAAATATTCATCCAATTATAGTCAGCCTCTCTCTTGACTAAGGGTTGCCAAATGCAATTGGACATAGTTCTGACATAGAATTTCAGGCTGTATCTATGTTGGAAGGGTTTAGTCATAATTCTTGACTTCTGGGGAGAGATTAGATAATGATGGTAATTTCTCCAGCCTCAAAAACTATTGTTTATTCACTTTCATTGTTAAATTCTCGTTCATTAGCAGTATAATTTCAGAATTTTAGAAAGATGTTTGGGGTTTGGGTTTTTTGTATATTTTTAATTTTATATTTGGAATTTGTCATGTGAAACTGCTCCTGTTCTGTTTGAAACAGTAGGAAGGTTTGCCTGATCTCCAAATGCTGTGGATACAGCTGCATATGACTGAAGTCACCATCAAGCATATGAAAAGCAGACAGTTAGCGCATGTACTTTTCAAACATTTGGACTGTGTTTACTTTTGTCTTCTACTGTTTCAAAACATTTTGCTGCCCTTCATGATTGGCTCCTGATATGCTAGTGCCTGACAGTTAAATGGATTTTTCTCATGTCTTGCAAATGCTTTCAAAAACAGTGTCCTCATCCTTTGCAGAATACGAAGGTTTCATTTCACTTTACTAGCTTCTTCTGTGAATAAACACCCCTGAATGCTCGTCTTCCCTCTGGCCTCCCAAAATCTTAATGAAGATGTTGTGCCATACCCTGCTCATGGCAGTTTCCAGCCCTAATGCCGTAGGGAGTCATGTTGGCTCTGACGTGCTGCCGTGGAGGAAAACCCCGTCACAGTGTCCATCCTTTTGATGCAAAGGAGATTCACAAGTAGGGAAGTGGTGGTAGATGTTATTCTAGGAAGATGTGAGCTGAGGGAATGGTGGCAGCAAATGTGCCTCCATGCTTGTATTTCCCCCATGAAAGACCTAATTCACAGGAAAGGGAGAGGAGAAAAACGGCTGCTTTTCTGTAGCTGAAGCGTATTTGGAAGCTCCACTTTTTATCAGGCATTCTCATTTTCCCAGCTTCTAATATTGTTGTCTCACAAAGCTGGGCCTTGGGCCATGCCTTTCATACCAGCCTTTTCTTGCTTAGCAGCTAACCCCGATAAACTCATCAGCAGAGCTACAATTGCGCTTCCCTGCTTCTGCTTTGGATTAATGATGTAGTGCTCTGAAAACGAATGGATGCTGCTCTGTGGACCACAGAGGTCTGGTTCCAAGTGAGCATTTAATTCCTCGCTTGGGAAGCAGAAATAAAACCCCTAATCTGGTATGTTTCATGCTTCTGGTTTCAGTAGGCTCAACAAAAGGAGAGGTGAGAAGGATGGTATCGCAAGCCGCTGCTTGTCTGGGTTTTTCATAAGGCACAAAGCATTAGTTTGAAAATAGAAACAGCTGGTATGCCTGTGACTTTCAATTTCATTTAACTTCCATGTGGGCCTCTTTATTTACTATTAAAATGCTAAGTAGTTAAATCTGAAGTGTGAGTCCTTCCTTCTCTTTGTTAGTGAAGTCCTGAAAATATGAAGGACCATAGGAGTGATGAAGAACATATAACAGGCTTCTGTAACAAGCAAAAACCATAAAGCTGGTAGTGCAGTTCTCGTTTGTAGAATTATTAATCGGGTTGTTCTCCAAACCTGTCCCTGAGCCTGCAGAAAGAGCTTCTGCAAGGCTGTTCCTAAGCGGGATAGCTTGGCTGTGGCTCCTCTGGGAGCATTTCTTCCAAGGGCCCCTTCTGTTTCTATGAAGGGACTGCAGGAAGGGGAAGGAATCTGTCCCTTGGTCTTGCATATCTGATTATTTTTCTTTGCAGCATGCTTCTGCTGGGAAAGGCGAGTGCTGATGAAAGCTTTATCAACTGGAAATTGCAGAGGCTGTAGATGAAATAAAGGGGGTGAGGTCCCAAAAAAAAACCCCCAGGGTCACTGAAATCTAGTCCCCATAAAGGTCAAGTTTGTAGCATGTTGCTGAGTATATGTATGAAATGAGGGTGCATCCATCATAGCAGAGAGCATTTATTTTCTTCGTTGCTGCCCTAATATTATTCTGCTGTAGTAACACAACACTGGCAGTGGCATGGCAAGGGCAGGGAGGGACCAGGGCAGGAGGACGGGTAGCACAGGAAAGATCTTTTCCCCCGGTAAGAAGACTGCACAGTTCAGCCAGCAGGAATGTGTTCCTGTCAGCTGTCCCTGCTTCTGAGACTAAGGTGAAACCCCTTCTTTGTCTTGTTTAAGTGTCCAGGAAGAATCATAGAATGGTTTGGGTTGGAAGGGACTTTTAAGGTCATCTAGTTCCAACCCCCCTGCCATTGGCAGGGACACTTCCTACTAAGACCAGGTTGCTGAAATGCTAAATAGTAAGATGGGGATGTGCTCTCAAAATTAGACATAGAATATAATTTTGCCTGTGACTTTAAGGAGCAAACACGTCTTGTATGACTTTGATCCTTCAAAGAAGCCTTAGCTGCTATCTGCAGTTATACAGTGGCTTTTTCTATAGCCCTCAGTATTGTTTAGCAGAGGATTTTCCACGATGAGCAACCAGCCCTGGAAGCACAGTGGAGAAACACTCCTTCCTTTTTGTTATGAGGCTCAAGTCTTAGTCAACACTTCTCACTGATCCCTGCAAAGCCATCACTAACTGCCTTGGCATTAACAGCATAGATGTGGCAGACTCCTTCCTTCCTTCCTTCCAGCAGTGTAAATCCCTGGGGCATATCCCTGCCAGAGGTCTTTTAACATCAAAGTGGGTAGGTATCACCTGGTGGCAATTAAGAGGCAGCAAAGATCACTTGTGTGTTTGTGCTGCTGCTGCCCACTGTGGCTGGAACTCTGCGTGGGCAGCTGGAATTGGGGTAGAGTGGGGCTTATGGGCACAGCAGGGCTTGGGGCAAGGATCTCACAGGGGAAGCTGCAAACAAGTCTCAGTCCTCTTTCTGCTTTTCTATTGACTGCCTTGCTGCAATATCAGTGGTAATATCGTAGAGCCCAGTCTGTCCTCAGGTGCATTCTCCCTCCTGTTGAAACCCATCGTGAAGTTGGTGCTCAACAGCAGGTTCTGCCTTCTGCTTCACAACTGGGTACCTGGGACCACTTTGTCTTCTGAGGTCTGTTTGGTTTTTTTTGTTAGGCACCTTGCAATCTTCCCTTCGGAGGGAAGGATATGGTGTAGGGGAGAACTTTGTAGAGCGGGGTTGGTGGTTGGACTTGACGATCCCAAGGGTCTTTTCCAACCTGAATGATTCTACAATTCTAAGAAAAGCTGTGCAAAAGCAAATGGCTGAGGACTGCACCGTAGGTTTGCCCCACAAAGGGCTACTTGATTAATGCAAATAAATGCAGACTTCTGTGCATGTGGTGGTTAGCAAGGGAATACAGTTTTGTGGTCTGGCTTCACAGAGTTGGTTGTTTTAAGCCATTCTTTTTCCAGACCCCTTTCTTTCGTTGAACTAATTGGCTTCTGCCTGTCTCCAAACATTAAAAAAGTAGTTTTTAGGAAGGTAATGGAAAATAATCTGAATCATCCCATAACCCTAAATTTTTTATTGTAGCACCAGTGACTTCTGGAGAAGTAGGAGTGGAGAGCTTTGATGAAGAAGTGCAGCTCTTGATTGCCTCAAACTATTTTCAGGCTTCTGTACCTTTTGAGAATGTGGTTCTGTAGATTTCCTGTAAAGATAGTAAAAACAATTATCTGTGCCTTGTGACG
>VZRU01011775.1:125467-136086 GCA_013398155.1 Pedionomus torquatus | reverse complement strand
TGTTTTCATGAGCTTTGCCCTTGCCAGCCACTGAATACCTGCCCTCAGAGGAGTCTTAGGCAGTTCCTTCCCCTGCCATGAGCATGGGCTTGTGGCTGCCAGGGCATTGCCGATGTTCCCCCTGCTGCACAGTTCCCTCTGGCAGGTTATTGAACACCAGGAGTTTGCTTCTCTTTTTGTTGTTCTGCAAAAGACACAGAGAGAGCTGATGACTTAGAACCCTTGAAAATAGCTTATTGTAAAAAAAAAATTAAAATCTCAGTTTTGAGATTTTGTCCTCTGATCATTATAGTAGTATGAGAATAGTATACTGAATATATTAAAAAAATAAGGAATCTGTGTTATACTGGGGAATAAAAAAGTGCTAGGTTTACTTCTGCCTTAGATTGAAAGTAATGCAATATTCTGCATGCTTGCAGACACCAAGGCTTGCTCCTTTTCCATGTTCCTTGTATCACTTTGATGACAAAAGGGAAGAATTTTAGCACTGTCCACAGAAGCTTCTAAAACAATCTGCGGAACCATGTAATTTTTCTTAGCTTAAAGTTGACGTATTTAATTAGCATTAGCCATCTTGTTCCTAATTATTGCTACTTGCCTAAATTCTTAAGTGAGGTAGAATATATTAAAGGGAAGTCTTTTTCTTTATGTGTATAATAATATATATAACGACTTATACACTGAGACAGCAAGGTTATAAACATTTACACTATATATACACATTTGCTGCAGACTGAGTATATTTTTATACTTGACAAACAGGATTTGTTTCTGAAAAATGTGAAAAATCCTGTATGCAGTGTCATCTTCCCATGCTAGCTTTTTGGTCTAGAAATGCTGGTGTGGGAGTGCCGGTCTGTGGGGAGAAGGATCCCTATAGTATTTTTATGGAAGCAACATATCAATCTCTTCTCTATCCTGTTGTTTTCTCCCCATTAAAACCAAGCTTGCGGCTGTACCTGTTTTGTGTCCTTAAAGTAAAACCAAATTCTGTGACAGAAGCTGAGTTTTCCACTGGTTGTATTTTCAGTCCTTGAAGCATTCAATTTCTGACAGTGGAATATGATACTTAAAGCCATAGACATTAATTATTACCCATTGGAGGTCGTACTTTCAACCCATGGGACATTAATTTTCCTCATATACAGAAAATTCCAGCCTGTTAGTTTTAATTAAATATTTCTGAAGTACATTTTCTTGTAAATGGACTACATTTTCTTATCCTTTACCCTTGATATTTGGCTAATTCTGCATATAATTATCAGCTTGCTTTGAAAGCCTCCTTTTAAGCACTTTCCTGTTTGGAAATCTGTTCAACTGTTATGTATCATGAGAAAAGAAAAGTTGCCTTTGCCAATCATCAGCCAATGTTGTCTAGAAGGAGATGGCGGAAAAAACATCTTTCATGTTTCCTTAGGAAGTGAAATTATAATAAATGTGACTTAGCAGTCCCGTGTGCCAGTGGATTGATGTCTCTTAGGCACTTAAAATTGCCATGAGACCAAGCTGGAGTAACAGTGGAGCTATAGGTGACATGGAGGATGGTTACTCCAGTATTATTGTATAGAAAATTTGCCAAGCGAGGCATGGCCGAGAGCTTGTTGCTGTGCTTCCAGAAGTTAGAGGGGAAGGCTGGAGGGTGAAGTTGTTGGTCCTTCCCCATGTCCTGGCATAGCCCAGTCTCCTCTCCTGATAGGTGCAGAAAATGCAGCTCAGAAGGACCATGCCACCAGATTTGGGTGCCATGTTATCTCAAGTCTTTCCCCGGAGGCCATGTGAAAGAAGCTGGAATCTACATTTTTTTCCATCTGAAAAGGAAAAAAGGCTTTAATTTTGTTTACAGAGGTCTTTCTGCTGGGTGTCTGCCCTTCCAAAGCTGTTTTCATATGTAAAAGTGCAGTTGTGGCTTATTGTGGGACCTTGAGGGGCATTGGGAGGGAAATGGGATTTGGCAATTCCTTGTTTTTTCCTGCTGCTGCAAAGCAGGAGTGCACTAAGGCAGCGCTTTCTGGTCACTCTTCCAGCCCGTACCCAAAGGCTTTCAGGTCCCAGGTAGCACTCCTGCTGGCTGTGCACACTTGTCAGCATTATGGTTTTGTCAGAAGGCTCCATCCTCTGATACTATCTTGTTCTTCTCCTATACAATTAATAAAATGAAGACAAAAAGCCTAGAGGTTTAAAATGTGTAATTATAGCAGTAATTTAGAACTAGGAAAATGCTGCAGAAACCAATTACCATTATACGTTTCAGTAATGACTGACTTGGCCAAATATATATGTTTTGTGTGTGGGTTCCATGATAGATTCCAAGATGACATGTTTGGGTATAGGGGAAAATTAATTCTAAATTCCGAGTGCATCCATATTAGACATAAATGTTGCTCATCCACCTAGTGAAGAGGAACCTGTATTATATGGCCTGTCACAGCTTAAATTTTGAGCAGCAGGGCAGGCAGTAGCAAGTATCCAAGGAAGAAAGCTTGAATTGTTCTATGGGATGGCTCTGAAAAAAATAAATTTTGTACCTGATTCTGCAAAACAAATTCAATTCCTTATGTGTTATAGATTCCATGCGTCTTAAATGAATTCAGGCATTTCCTACAGAATTGTAAATGGCCAGCTGAGGTTAATGGGGTTTCTTATCTTTCCTGGTCTTCATCTCTCCTAGCTGATGAGAAAGACTAGATGAGACCTGTATTCTATCCACAGCTTAGTAATAAGTGTACTACCGAGGTCCCTGCTGCAGGCACAGACACTACTTTGAAATCCATTAGGGTTGGCTGTGCCATTTTCAAAGGGAGGGTGTATGGCTGTGGGTGTGAAGTGTGTGGTCGCCTGAAGTCCTATCCCTCTAGAGTTCCCCAAAATCCCCACTGCAAGCTCTGTCATCTACCCTTCTTTGGGAACCACTTCGGTCTTATGCTTCTTGAACTTTTGCTGGAGATCCACATCTCCTGTCTAATGGATGGGACATCTCAGCCTGGGACTGTTTTGCGCAGCCACAAGGGCAGGTCACCCCTGAGGTTTTGGTGTGTTACTTTCTCCTAGTAGTGGGGAATAGTTGTTCCTTCCCTTCTTTTAAAACATGAGTAGTGGGCTGTGACTGTTCATTGTGCTTGCCCTATGTTTTTTGGGAGGAGACAGACATGTACTTTACCTATGCCACAAACTGATTGTGATCAGGGAATAAAAGTGCCTTTCAGCCCCCTAGCTCCATCCTTATGTACTGTGATACTGTTGTGTGCTCTTTAGTAACCTGCAGAGGTTTTACTGTGCTGGTTCCCAAAACAGGTTGGTTATACTGGGACAAAAAGCTATGTACAAATGAGCCTTTTCATTAAAATAATGAAAAAATGGAACTGCGGAATATTGCAGAATGTAACAGGTTGCGAAAAGGCTCTGAAATTGCATCCCAGGCCTTCAGCTGTATTCCTGCAGAGGACCCGTGTGACGTACCGCAAGCAAGCTATTTTGAGGCTGTTTTGTTTACAGTTCTGGTGTTGGAAAGAATCAGAGTACCTCCACCTCACCTGTGCAGCCGCAGGAACAGGCACACGAAGTGAAGCCTACCCGCCCCTCCTGGTGATTGTGCTGGGAAACCGCCAGTGGACTCAGGAGCATTTTGCAAACGCCCTGGTGCAGAAACACAACATGTGTCTTGTGTTGCTTTGCCAAGGGTTTTGTTAAGACTTTTCAGGCCTTCCTGTTGCTCTAACTAAAGCAGGTTTGTGGGGCATGCATCTAGAAAACCCTTGCGTGCCCAGCAGTCGGTGTTGCAATAACTAATGGCGAGCGGAGGAGGCTCTGCTGCGAGGTTCTGGTGGTCAGTGGGTGGTCTCTAAAAACTGAGGCATTTCTTCTGATTGTTTCAGCGTGGACTAATTGATACCTGCCAAAACCAGTTAATTTTTACTGTGAAAGTGCTGCCTCACCTTGAAAAGTTATAAACTTTGCATCCCCAGCTTCATGTTCACACAATGGGCTGCCCCCTCAGCTGGGCCTGTCCAAGCACTGGTTGCAGCAAACAGCATCAAACAGCATCTGGGTTTAAAAAACAAACAAAACTCAAGCAAGCAACCAAAAAAACCCTTGGATTTCCCAAGTGCAATTTCCAAACTAAATCAAGTTCACCATACAGTCCCCAGGAAAGCAGAATGAAGTCAATCCAAGGGGGTTGGTGCATCCTGGGGGGACGGGGTCTGCTGGTGGGGGGCTATTGAGAGAGATGTTTTGCAGTGTGGAGCTGTTTGAGTGGCTGCTGAGCCCAGCTTGGTCTGACCCTGATGTTCCCCTCTTGTTTCCTCTCCAGGATCGGCCGGCTGTTCGATGGCACAGAGCCCATTGTCCTCGACAGTCTCAAGCAGCATTATTTCATCGACAGAGATGGGCAGATGTTCAGATATATCTTGAATTTTTTAAGGACATCGAAACTCCTCATTCCTGATGATTTCAAGGTGAGATTTCAGGGGACTTAGGTGTTTTGCATGTACCTTAGTAAAGCAAGCATCTGATGTGTAGTCAAAACAGAGCCCTAGATGGGGGGGACTTGTAGGTTATGGTCTTTGATTTCAGGTATGTTGTTGCAAAAGTAAGCATGGGGTTGCTGGAGTGGCATCTCTCAGCTTTTCCTGGAGTGGTATTAATATTAAATTTTCATGTCCTGCTATAGTGTCATGGAGCAACCTCACCATGTTTGACCCCGGGGAAGTTAAATGTTGTAGGATGCTGATGAAGACAGAAAGGATGTTACAATTTGGAATTGACTGCTTGTGAGCTTTGCTGCTTACTTGTCCTCTCATCTGCTTTTATGCTTCCCCTCTAATTGCAGCAGCTTCAGATTCCACTCCCACGCTGAAATTCAGAGAATGGTGTAGGAATCACAGTATTGACAAAATAAACTGCACACATGGTAATTTTTGAGTATTAAGTCATAGAATATTTTCTCTGACTCTTGAATGCATACTGCAAGTTTAAATTTGGAGTTTTGGTGAAATCAGGGATGAATATCTCCATGTTTATTGATTAAACTTTATTAAAGAGCCTGCTTTTTTTTCTTTTTAATAACAAATTGCATTTGTGGTAGTTCACCACAGAGGTAGATCTTCAGACTCCATGTGATGTTCTGTGCTTACGCTCCTGTAGATGGACAGGTGTGTACGTGGTGTCAGCAAAGAGCACTGGAGACCGTGGTTGCAATCAGAACAGATCGTTATTGTTACTTAATGAACGTGTATCAGCATAGCTGACTGTGCTATTAGTTCCCTGCAGGAAACACAGCAATTCAGACTGACCAGGAGAGGTGATGGGGAAGGGTTAGAGCAGTTCGTCCTGGTGTGCTGTCTTTTATCCCTCCCACCTGAGACAGGCGTTTAGGGCATAATAGGTGTGAGGTTGAGTTGAAGAGCTGTATTGCAGCAACCTTTGAATCATCTGCTGTAGACTCATACTTACTTCTCCTGTAAGGTAGACCTCCCTGAATAATGTGAAAGTTTGGAACTGGCTGATAAGCATCATATTCTTCTTTTGAAGCCTTGGCATGGCTTTGTGCTGCTCTCGGCATTTGTCCTGAAGGTAATCAGGAATACAGAGAAAGGAAAAGCCACCTTCCATGCTCTTTTAAGAAGTTATATATGCAGAGCCTTTTAAACACATAAATATACTGTAGCTGTGCTGAAATTAAAAATGTAACTTCTGGCAAGTTTGCCCAACCGACATGATGTTCAAAGGGATGTCCTTTCCAGTTATGCTTTAAGGCATCCAAAACATCAGCACTTAAAATGAAAAGCCGTCCTTGTTTCTTAGAAATATATAGATTAGATGACTCTTCTGTTCCATGTTAAATTTAAGCAGTAGTTCGGACATGATTTAGATGTCTCATTCTTGTAAAACATTCTGTCTGTAGCTCAAATTCAGGGGCCATACTGAGTGTTAGCAGGCTTTTGTCGCTGTCATTCTGTTCCTCTGTCTTCCCTAATTCTCATGTATTGGTTGTCTCTGTATAAATATTTTCCAAATGGTCTTATGATATTAAACCTAGAAAAATAAGATATTTTTTTTTTTAATTTAAAAAATTGCAGCAGACAGATTCCAGATCATCAGTTCTAAATTACTTCTGTACTAGCTATGCTTAGAAATGCATTCTCTCTGCTCTGGCACTTGAGACAATGTAGTAAACAATACTGTTGGCAAAATGGGGAGGTATTAAAAAAGACTTAATTTTAAAAATGCTGTAATATATGCAATTCATTATGCAAATATCGGAATCATTTTACACTTAGAACTGTCACAGGCTCCCTCATTTACATTCTTATACCTGTTACAATGCCTGCTAGTATTGCTGTAAGACGCGATGGATCCTAGTGATGAATTCTCTGAATCCTGATTGAATTCTGTTCCATCTGTTCAATGAGGTCATTATTCTATGACATCACTATGGGGATAAAATAGGGGGAAAAGAGGGATATTTTTTTAATTTTTTTTTTCTTTTTGCCTGAATTATTCCGTAGCAGAAGGGAGTTGAACAAGCAGAGCCTCTCCCTCCCCTTCCAAACACTGCTATACCCAGTCTGTCTCAAGTGGTGGGTGGTTATTTTTTACATGCACTGTTATTTTATTACACCTTCCTACACCGTAATTATAAACTATATTGACGGGTTCCAGAGCAGCATTAGCTTGAATAACCATATACGTTAAGCAGTACATTAGCAATGCCTCTTTCTTAATTTTGCACAGTAATGTATGTGTCTTTCAGGACTACAGTTTGTTATATGAAGAAGCAAAGTATTTCCAGCTTCAGCCCATGCTAGGAGAGATGGAAAGGTGGAAACAGGACCGGGAGAGTGGCCGATTCTCAAAGTCTTGTGAATGCCTGGTGGTGCGAGTTGCCCCAGATCTTGGAGAGAGGATTACACTGAGTGGCGATAAGTCATTGATAGAAGAAGTGTTTCCAGAAATCGGTGACGTGATGTGTAATTCTGTCAATGCTGGCTGGAATCATGACTCAACGCACGTTATCCGATTTCCACTGAACGGATACTGTCACCTCAACTCAGTTCAGGTAGGAAGTGACACGTATTTTTTTGGAAGAGGGTTTGCTGACCAGGGACTGGTCACTGGACAAAGTTGATGAACAAAGTCAGCTGGAGGCTTTGAGCTAGTTATTTACTTCTGTGGGTCAGGACTGCTTTCTCAACTCACACTTATCACCACCAAATCTCTTTGCAAGCCAACTACAGTAGTGTTAAAAATCTGCTTTAAGAGGTAGATGTTGGCCTCAATATAAAGATATTGTATATTTAGAGAAACATTTCATGTCATTTGAATATAGGGTGACCATTTAAGCCCATTTCCAGTCTCTTGCCTTGCTTGTTATTAATTTTTTCTGAATTGATGAGGGAGTACAAGGACATCTCAAGCCAGGGAGGGAAGATGCCACATCTCCAGAGAACTGTTGAGAGCATTGTGCTCTGGCCCCTCGCCTGAGCAAAGTTGTGAAGAAGCTCTGATTTCCCAGAGTCCACGAGAGCTCTGAAACAAAGTAGGAAGAATGGAGGAGGAAAAAGATGAAGCCTTGGTCTCTTGTTGTGAGAGAGCGAGGGGAAAGAGAAAGTGAGAAGCGAGGGGAAAGAGAAATAAATGTAAGACACAACTGGACAGTAGCAGTCATAGCTACTGAAAGGAGGATCGCACTTCCACAGAGGTAGAACACAGCCAGCCACCTCCTCCTTCCTCCTGAAATGGGACCCAGTATTTCTGGAAAAGGAAGCAGCCTGTAGCCACAAAAGGCATCTGATGGGTCTTACCATCAGAAGGGACTTTGCCTCATCCCCCTTTGCTGCCCCTCCAACTGGGGCATCCTAGGAGGGCTTTGGCCCTTCAACGAAACTGTCAGACAAGGTGTGTAATGTGGAGGGTACAGTAGAGGGGAAAGTTATCACAGGTGTGGATAAAAACTAATGTATCATTTTTCCGGGTCTTTTGCATTTGATAAAGTCCTCCCTAGTACTTTTTGAATAAATCACCATACGTATTTTACTTTGGATGAAAACAACATGTTCAGTCTTCCTCCCTGCTGAGGTAACAAAAACAAAGGCACATCTGCTTATTGCAAATATGAACCCATCTGCTTCTGTGGTCTCAGGGAAGACCCTCTTCTTTCACTTTCAGCATTTTTTTCTAATTTATTATGGCATAGTAAATGATGTAGCAATATCCCAAATCAGTAGCTGTTATGAAATGGGGAAGAAAAAATCTGGGAGACAAATGCATGTAATTTCTGGAACAATTATAACTTAATGTCATTGGTTTTATCCTCTATCAGTTAAAAACAACCAACCTCACACACCTGTCTCCACCTAGTTAGCACATCCTGCACAGCCAGCACTTTGGAATGAAAGCACTTTTCCACATCTGGAAAAGCATTAGCACTATTGATGCTGTTTGGTTTAAAAACGCCTCCTAAATCCTCCAGGCTCACGAGCGAGTCCTTACAGAGAAGAGACTGAGCTGAGCTTGGCAGCTTTCCATCTGCTGGGACCTGCTGTCCAGGTGGAGAAGGTCTGCTCTGCTCCCTCCTCAGAGGGATGCATGGAGGGATCACCAGGCACTGCATGTGTTCCTAACGCTTAACACGGCAGTCTGGAGAGACCTACCTAGACCTATCAAGATATAGTTAACCCATGTTATGCTTGGACAGTTGTGTCTCTTACAGGCCTTCACTGTCATGCTGAAACAGAAGTTTTGTCCTAGGGACTAATGCAAATTTAGCGCAACCTTACTGTAAGATTACAGCTGAAAAGAGATAGGACTTTCAAGGAGGGTTGTTTAGCCGCACATCGTATGATAGTTGTCAAAGCAGTTGTATCCTTTAGAAGCTTATCTTTTATCCTGATATTTACATTTGTGTCACTAAATAAGAATTGCCAAGTGTATTTACTGACATGAAAAACCCAAGTTAGAGTGGCAAAATATGCACAGGCTTCAAGAGGGATGATGATCCCCCATTTATGATGCTGTATCTTTTCTTTCTGGGGGACATAAGCACCTCCCCATCCTAATACCATTGTGAGGAGGAGCAGGGACTACCAGTAGACCTGGAGAATGAGGTACAGATGAACTAATTTGCCCAGGGCTGGACTAGTTTCCTAATAACTGCTACCATCACATTTTTTTCATGACCTAAGTTATCCTACTGTTTTTCAGTGGCTTGCAGAGACATATTTGGGGGATTTTGGCCAATATTGTTAAAAACTAAGAATCAGAAAAAATAAAAATTGCACAGATGTTTTATGCTTGCTTCTGAGTCTCTTTTCCCACCCCCTTCTTTTTGACATTTGTCTGCTGTGCAATTAACCATGCTCAGGTATTTTGGAAACACTTTTGCCGACCTGAAGCAATACATGTAAAGACATGGCATATCTTGTTTTAGGCATTTTTTTAAACCACAGGTTGCTGCTCTCCCCACCCCAATCCTCTGCAGCTTTCTGCCACTTGTGTTTGTCCTTGCTGTCCCAGACAATTTGCTAATTGCTGAAATAGCTGGGAAAGACTCGGTAAGCACTCACTCCCAGTGAGATCCAATCACAATGGACAAGAAGATTCCATGTCCTGTGGGGTGCAGGGATGTCTGCCTCCCATTGGGGCTGGTGGCCATCACAGCTGACCCTTGTGGAGCCCTGGCAAGTGTCTCCCTCGCAGGTGAGGTGAAGGAAGCCCAGGTATCAGAACACAGATAAAGAAGATAAAAGTAACAAAGGGTATAAACAAGGGAAAGAACGCCTCAGCCCTGCAGTTACGGTGAAACAACATGATTACAGGCAATTAAAATAAAATAGCGGGATAGTGGTGTGTGGAGGGAGACAGGGCTTGTAGCAACCTGGAGCCAGTGCTGGGAGCTGAGGTCTTCGCACCATCACTCACTGGATGAGCTGCCTGGGTATCTCACTTTGCCGCTCCAGGAGCACCACCTGAATCCTTGTTTCTTTTTTTTTTTTTTTTTTTTCTTATTGCCATTGTATTTCCCACTGGAAATACATTCAGGTTGTGAAAAGGGAGGAAAGAAGGTGAATAAGCAGAACTCATTTGTCCATAATGGAAGTTAAAAGGTTGCAGGTTTTACCACAGGTAACTGTAGCCACAGATCCTTGAGACCACGGTTGGGTTTTAAGTGTCTAGAAAATAGTAACTTTTCTGAAATTATGACCACAGTATCTGCATTATCATCATTCACTTGAGGTGTTTGCTCAGCAATTCCCAATGTCTGCTGTGGAATCCTGTTTTGGCCCTGTTGTATTGTAAATCTTGTGAAGCAGAGAATGAGCTTTTTTAGGCATGTTCAGTAGCCAAAAGAAATCTGTATTTAACAGTACTAAAAAAAAACCAAAACTACTTTTGTTTTATCTCTTACTGCACAGTGACCAAAATCAGCAAAAATCAGTCCAATACAATGAAACTGAGAAAAACAGTTAGTGGGTCTGTGTAACCACTTTTGTGTCCTAGCTGGATCCATTTTAAAAACATCAGTTATTATCCTGGCACAGCAAATAATCTGGTTTATTTACTTATACACTGGTGTTTGTTTCCTCTTTTTTTTTTTTTTTTTTTTTTTTTTTTACGGGTCT
>VZRU01011775.1:108721-125079 GCA_013398155.1 Pedionomus torquatus | reverse complement strand
GGGAAAGAGAGAGGAAAAAAAAAAGAAAAAAAAAAAGGGGACGTTTCATGTGCAGTTTGGACTCCAAACAAGTCCTGGAACTAAAATTGAATAAAAGACACATTTATATCAAATATAGAGACCACACCTGAATTCATATGGGAACATTTGGAATAGTAGTAATAATAATAATGACCTCAAGGTGTAAAAGAAAACACACAAACACACGCATATATAAAAAATATGTATGTATATGTATGTATGTATGTATGTACATATATATATGTATGTATATGTCAAAGGGTAGGAAATACAACAACAAAAAAAGTGGTAGATGAGGTTGGTGCTGTGATGGCCATTAAGTATTCTTGGCCTTATTGGGGCCCACTTAACGGTGTACAAGCCATGACCATTGGGGGATACATAGACAACTCTCCACCCATTTTCCATTGGCAAACAGCCACCCACTTTTTGATGTGTACACACCTTGACTCAACTTTATTTGCATATGGAGGTTTATGTCTGTCTGTCTTAGAGGTGGACGGGCAGGTGTTCAGGGGACGACCACCCATTGCATTGGAAAGCTAGTCAACTGAAATTTTAAACATAGTTTGTACAGAAGTCGCACAGTTTTTGTCTGCCCTCACAGATGTGAAAGGTTAACTATTCTTTTGAATGAGGTTTATTTTGTTGGTTTTGTTTTGTTTTGTGTTTTTTTTTTCTAAGGGGGCCAGAATAATTAATATTTGGTAGAGATGCTCTGGTTTGAATCTGCTGCTTTCCTACAATTTTTTCAAATTTTATAATGTATGAAATACAATAAACTCTGTTTAAAATAATGAGGGTCTGGTTTAAGCCAACAGAAGCAGAGAGGTGGGATTTAGCTCACTCACTACACCCCGGCAGGCAGTGCTGCCCACACATGGGGGAGTGAGTTAAAGGCAGCAGAGGCCATTGCGGCATCTGTCTGGCATGTTGCAGGTTGCTGGTCTTCCTTCAGTGCTGGCCTTTTTAAGAAGCTTCATCCCAGTTTGAAGAGAGGGCATTGCTCAGACTGAAAAAAATAACACCAGCTCAGCCCAGGGAAACCTGTGAAAAAAGATGACGCCTGGTTCTTGTAACCTTCAATGTAACAGTGGGTAGTTGCATCCTTCCCTCTTGACTAAGGAGTTGGCAGCTTCAACTTTCCAAGCCCTTGCCCTGCTGGGTGTTAGTCAGCCTGTTTGTTTTTAATGTCATTCATTTCCCTCGTTTACAGCTAGTGTCCTTCTGCCTAGAGAGTGAGATGGTCAGCCCCTGGTGTTATGCCATTGGCTGCATTGCCCTTGGTAGCAGGCGGTAAGATGATGATGTCCTGCGAGTTCTTCTCTTGCAGTGTCTCACCAAGGCCACCTCTGCAGCCACCTGGCTCAGGCCGGTGAAATTTTGCAAAGGTGCCACAGTACGACACTGCTGCACCACGGACCGTTCACAGGTTGAGGCTTTCACCACCTAAATTGCACCAGCAACCACCACCTTTCCTCCAAAGTAACTTTTTATGCAATATTCCAAATATGACTCTGTATTGATCCTAGTATGGAAGTTTCTATTGACACAATGGTGCCGGCGTTCCTTTCATTTTGGTGACACTTTGCTATTTATTTAAGAAAAGGAAAAAAAAAAAAGAAATTGTTAAATACATGTAACAAGGTTTTTAATATAGTCTGATAACTCAAAAAAAAAAAGCTATCATTTTTCTGGTTTTTATTAAAATATGTCAGAGGGCACACAAATAACTCTCTGGCAGTACATATCAATGGTTTTGAAATTGTTGAAATGTGAAAATGGGGGAGGGGGGGCTCCAAAAATTAAGGTTCATTAGTGGGTTATTAGATCTCCAGCGTGACACTGATCTGTCTATTCACGGTACTGAAGCAGCTGCGCCATTGAAAAGGCTTGTTTTCAATTAGCAGCAAGTAGTCCTCTTACAAAATAAACAAATGCTTGCTCTTACTGCCCACAATTTGGTTGTTAGTTTGCACAGAAGTCAGAAAGCTAAAACCCTGGGAAATAAATAGTTTTAACAGATCTTCAAGCTGTTGGAAGTGGTTTGAAACTTATGATGTTGAAAAAGATGCCGGTCCCCAGCGCTGGGCTGAGAGTACATGGGTGCTGGTCCGCATGGGTTGAGAGTACATGAGGACCAGTATGGGTTGAAAGTACACAGGTACTGGTGGAAGGCCACATGATGTTTCAGAGACTGTTCACTGAAGAAACCTCTCCTGAGCTTCCAGGTGGATCCTCACTTTCTGGGGCCTCCACAGTGTATCTGGGAATATGTTTACACTCTATCAAGCCCAAAGGTAGTCTCGCTTCCGGATCTGTCCTGCCAGGCGCTGTGTTTTACGTACAGGCATATGCTCCCAAAGCTGGCAGGTTGTGCGTAGCCGGTGGTTTTGCCTGCACAGCATGTACTTGTCCAACTGAACGACACCTTTGTGCTCCTTCTAAATCACCAGCTGGCTGGTCACCCTCACACGGAGCCCACGTTCCTTGTTGATGGGGTCAGAAATCACCCCAGCACCCTGAATGTAGATGTTGATGTGAATACAGTGTGGTTGTGGAGTAAGAGGTCATGAATGAAAAAAGCAATGGCTGATGAAAAAATATATGCAGGAATAGGCTAGATAGAGATTTTTAGAGAGCCAATTAGTCCTGTTTGTAATTCAGGCTTTTAACCATGTGTTTTTAAAATGTTCTTTAGAAAAACTGATCAACAGACAAAGAGTAATTTATCCAGGAAGAGGGAAGTGGGGGGAAACAAGAAGGACCAGATTGCAGTCAGCTCTCTTCTGGAGGTTAATAATTTTGACATGTACAGTAGTTTAAATTTATCTAATTTTTTTATTAAAAAGTATAACTCCATTTTATGGTATCAGTGGTGCTGTATTTAATAACAAGAAGAGCTGCAGTGAACAGTAGCTGCCAACGTTGTACTTCAGAAACGTGGTTAAGCAGCTGCCAGGAGAAGCTGCATGCTGTGGGCACGCAGAGATTGCAGATGCCACCTAACACCCCATCGCACAGTGAGACACAGGCAGAGGAACTTCACCCTTTCTTTTGACAACACAAACACTGGATTTCTGTGATAACCATCAACACAGGGTATAATTCTTCCCCTATTGCCTCCTTAATGTACCTAACAGCTACGTAGAGTAAGTATGGATCCTGGCACCTTTGGATGAACCTTCACACTCTGAGTTCCCCATTGAAGACTGAGTTAATTTATCCTGCTTTGGAGAAAGTGAAGTCCCGCTTAGTCACTAGGTTAATCTCTCTTTCCAGAAGCCCTATTTGTAAATAAGGGTTGTTAATTTATTGTATTGGCCAGGTAGACTGACCCAGAGAATGTTTTTCCTCTCCATGGCCACATATCTAGAAGCAAGCTGATCGCTTCCATGGTCAAGTCGCACAAGCAGGTGTACCTGAGGCATTGGCTTTTGATGCCCAATAGAATCTGTGACAAAATCCAATGGTGACAACCTGCTACCCTCTGAAAATGTGAAAGTTGAGGCACCCATTCAGTTAGTTTTTCTTTACGCTAAACAGGCACTGATTTCAATTTTCAGAGAAACATTTTGTTCATGAGCATAATTTTTTGCAGCAGCCTTTAAAAATTGATTGCTATACTAATTACAGGGTTTTTACTATCACCCAGATGACTCGTCAAGTGTGTATTTCTGTAGCATTCACATTTTTGGTAACTTTGTGGAGGAAGAGTTTGATTATGAGAGGTGAGAAAAGAATTTTTATTGACCAATGGTCAATTTTTCAGCGAAATAAAAACATTTATTTCCATCTGTCATTTCTTGACTGTGGTGTTCCATATTATGAATTATTTCTAGGGACAACTGGTATTTGTATGTAGGCATTCTTGCTGCCTGAGGTTTATTTACAGTGGAAATGAAACCAAGACATCCTCAGGGCTTGTAGACCAGTTGCTTTTTCTCAAACTTCAGTTTGAGTGGTTTATTATCTCTTGAGGGTCTGGAGGGATCGCCACCACCAAAAATCAATACACTGCATCAGGTCCCTGTGTTGGATTTGGCTGCTACCTCATTGATCTAGTTATTGAAGACCCCCAAACTGACAGCATTAGGGATCCTTTATTTGAGACTGAAACTGCTAAAATCGCATACCTACCCCTTTTCCAAAAAAGATGCAAGCATATAACACAGAAGTTCATCCCCTTGTAAGCTGCTAGCACTACTAGCTGGTGACTAGGCTGCTAATGTCCATGGCTGAGGGGAACCCAGTGCCAACCTGCTAAAGTGTCCTCTCTTTGTACAAGGATGAGCTCCAGAAACAGAGGTGTCCTCTGGCAGTTGGGGACAAATCGGCTTTTTCTTGAGTGTCTGAATTTTTCCATGTTTCCTTAGTTTTTCACTAAGGCTAGGAGCTTAGTATGTTACTGAGTCCCCTAAAATAATGAAGAGTGTATTATTTTTCAACTGTTTTCAGATGTTATGGGCTGGATCATATTTTCTGCCCTCTGTATTCATGGTGAGCTTGCCCCACACTCAAATTATGAACTGAATTACAGATTAGTGTAATTTGGGGATTATGACAAGCGGTCAGTATTCTTGCATTGACAGCAATTGTTCATCATCTCTATTATGTGTTGCTTCTAAGAATACAGCTTTTTCCTATTGCAAGTTAGAGGAAATGTGGTTTGATCAGACTCTTCTCTCTCAGCCCCCTTGAAACTATATGTCCATGAGCTCTTCTCCCCAGAGAGCCCATTGCTGATGTGAATGGGCTGGGTTTGTGCCCCTCAGGGAGCACGGGGTGTTGGTGCCCTCACATAGCCTAGCAAGCCCCATCTCCTGGTCTTTGGAGCGCAGCTCTGGCTTGCTGGTCCAGGGGGAGAGAGAGAGAGGGGAGGAGATCTATCTCTCTGCTCTGGAGTTTGGACTGATAAATGATCTCATCTATAACCACAAATGGTATTCTTGTTTCTGTTCTATTATGTAGCTTGTCAGTGTTGTTATTATTTTTTCCTGAGAAAGCACATAGTGTGGGAAGGCTGGCCTTGCCTGCTCACCATTAGGATGCAGTCTAAAGGGCAGGGCAATGCCCTGTCGAGTGCACACCTCACTTTGGGCATTGACTTAAAACAAAAACGCCACATGCTGGAGTCTCTGAAACTCATTTTGGCTTTAGTACAAGCCAGGGAGCTTAGCAGGGATCACCAATGGATGGTTGATACTTCATTTGATTAACAGCCAAGCAATTACACTCAATACAAAAACAAAAGACAAAGCAACTAGAGTGTGAACACTAGTTCTGAAGATCTGTAGCCATGATTTCACTAATCCCTGCTGCTCCTGAATAAATACTTCAGCTCTGGGTGGCTCACGTTAAAAACATTTATTGTCAGATAAGTAACAAAAGTAGTTGTGCATTTCTTTCCCTCACTTTCTCCAGTTCAGGAGGTTTGTTTTTCTTCTGCTTGGGGCTGTGTCTGGGCAGCTCAAGACTAATAGTTTTGGCCCTAACACAGTGCTTGGTCTCTTCAAAGCATTGCACAAACCTTCAATTAAGCATCTCTCTACCTGTAAGAGAAGGTAGCAATAAGCTCATCTTGCAGCTGGAGAGGCTGCAGAGGCTTGGCTTCCAACCACTCAGGTGGTAAGCTGCTCTTCAAGAGCCACGCTTGGCTGCCACCCTCCTTCACAACCCCTCCTGCAGTACAGAAAGAGGCTGGAATCAGTGAGGTGCTGTGACACGTTTTTTTTTAAACTGAGAGTTGCAAGCTATTCAAGCATCCCTGAGATGTCTGACCATGCTTGAGTAACACTACAGCCTTGTTAGGCTTGATGTACCTTAGAGATTATTTTTTTTTAATTCCTCCCCAAGTGTGAGAAAGATAAACGAAATAGAATTCCCTTTAGCATTCATGCTTTAAGTAGGGTCTACTGATGTCTTCCTAGTGACTATAATTTTGTTTCTGATGTTTTAGTTCCTTACCACGGAACTCAGGTATTATGGGAGCAAGGGAAGAAACAAAATTAAAAAAAAAAAACCAACCTCTAGTGCAATCTGTGTAAGAGCTTTGGTCATTCATATAGCTATCACAACAAAATCCTGACACGCACCAGGATGGTCGCTGGCAGGAACACTTTTCAGGTGTGGTTGCTGAGACAGGGCAAAGCACAGCTGGCTCCTGCCTTTAAACTCTCCAAAATAAAAATGACAACAGCGGGAAACTAGAGCTCAAACCCTCACAGATTATCTTCCTCCTTAAGCATCTGCTCCTCTTTCTCACAGTTGTAGCCTTTAGATGAGTAGTTTAAAAGCTGTGCTATCATCTCAGCTGTAACCAGTGCAGCTATTGCAGGCAAAAGCTGCTTGGCTCAGGGACAGCTGTTCTGCAGAAAAATTCTCTTCTGATGCATTATTGATAGATGTAAGTTAAAGCCATAAAGCTTGCAGCTTTATCAGGCAATATCTACTAAATCCTGGAAGCATGTAAGATAACCTAAATGTAATCTACTGCATACCAGCTCCCTCAGTGATGGATAGCACAACAAAAGCAGGACTAATGAAAAATTAATGAAAACAGTTACTTCCATAAGAAAAATGATCTGTTTTCTCCCACCTTTGTATTGATTTTAACTGGCCCTGTAATTGGAAGTGTATAATTTTTTCCTAAGGTAAAGAGGATTGAGGGCGAAGGAGAGCGAGCGTATAATTCTATTCATGTTTGTGACATACTTTCAGGCTACAAAAACAAAGCATTTTCCTTAGGATGTTGAAGCCGCCTGTGAATGCAGACTTCAAGCATATTTTCTCAGCTCAGGCAAACTGCCACGCTGGTTGCCTGAAACCAGATATTGCATGAGCAGAGTACTTCGAGTACTTTGAAGGCTAGTGAGGAAGTACAAAGAAACACTAAGAAAAATCAAATGCAGTGCGTGTAACTTGGTGGGTTTAACGTGTTTCATGCATTCAAGTTCATTCCTGATCTGCCACTTTCTGAAATGGAAAAATCATCCAGTTGCTCCTTGGAGAACGTCTGGCTCAGAGGAAGGACCTTCTCTGCGAGACCAAACCAATTGCATCACATTGCTCATGCACCAGCTTGACAGTGAATTCACCGCCACGTGTAGTCTCACCACCTTCTCACTGACACCTTTAAACACAAATATCTAAATCTAGTAAAGCATTTCTGGTTTTTTTCACCATAAACCAGCATAAATCAGTCTGATCTGCAACTCTGCTGTAAGTTCAATTTTAAATTATTCTTAAGTCTTTACCTGCTTAATGTTAATTTATCCACTGAGCCCCAAGGGCACTGCTGAGATAATAAATCAATCAGAATAAGATATAGTTTGTTTTGTTAGGGAACAAAAAATGCATTCCTCAAAGCATTTAGGAGAAGCCTCTTTCCTGTTCCTTGATGTGAATGGATCTTTTCCTAATCTCTTCCATAAGAGCTATCAAAGACATGATATGGGGCCATATTGTGACGAGGAGCTGAGAAGGAAAATGTTTCTGCGTGTACTGGTAGTAAATGTTACTTTTTGTCTTAGTGTTTTTCTAGCCTCTCTTAACCTAGTATGCCTTCATTTAAAATTCACCTCCATTTTTTAAAGATTTAGTCACATCCTTGGTTGTTACTTTTTTTTTTGTCTTTCTCATCGGTGTGGTATCATCTGCGATGCAAGATGAACCGCCTCTTGCAATGCATGTCATTCAAAACTAGGGCATTTACTTGTCCTAGGTGTTTGCCTTGGCTTCACTGTTGTTGCAGCAGTCTCAGCTGATCCAATCTTATCTGGTGCTCTGCACAGCAGATGTGGTGGCCGATAGACATGGGTGACCAAGAGGCCCTTTTAAATGGTGTCCTCCCCAGCTTGCTGGACCTTGCTGCACGAGTGAGTGCTGCAAGAGCAGCACCAGTGAGAGGACGCACCCTGACGTTGCCATGGCTGTAACCTCCCAGCAGCAAGGCAGAGCCAAGGGCTGGGGCAGCAACTGTACCCACTGTTGGGGGATGTCCAGGCTGCAGGCATGGGAGGGGTGATACTGGCAGCAAGGTCCCCAGCTCCCTGCTTCACCCTCAGGCAATCCTCCTGGTATAGGTCCACCAGGTCCCTGGATGTACTGAAAGCCATCTGGACATGGTCCTGGGTAACCAGCTTAAGGTGGCTCTGCTTGAGCTGGGAGGGATAGACAAGGCGGTCTTGAGAGATCCCTTCAAACCTCAACCTCATTTTTTTCTGTTGTTTCCAAGAAGACTAGACTGACTAAGATCTGAAAGGTTTGTCAGGGAGAGTCAAATGTGGCTCTTTTGCCCTCCTGGGCACTATCAAGGTCCTCTTCATTCTACAGAGCAACATGCTAGTAGCGCAAAAAATTCCCAGAGAGACGACAGTGCTGGCTGCAGAAGCCTGTGTCCAGGCCAGGAGAAGCACTATCTGCACGGAACAGTGTTACTGTAAGCCTGGTGCTCCCAGCACATAGAATAAACCAGCAAGACTCGTTTAAAAAAAAATATGCTGGAGAAAGCAGATGGAGAAGGGCATCAAAGCCTGATGTGGAAAGGCACTGGGACCTCCCAGGGGCCAAGGGTGCTGGCGAAGCATGTAGGGGTGTGAGCAGGGCATTACTGGGATGGGCCAGCTGTGTCCCTGAGTGACAATTAGTGCATGCTTGAGTAGTTAGTTAGCTGGATGGAGGGAACAGTGCCCTGGGTCCAGGTCTTGCCATGCTGCAGTGCACGCTCAGCTCTGCAAGGGTGGAAGGAAGGACATTGTGCAAACAAGAAAGGGTCTTAATGTGGGAAAGTGAAGCCATAAGTCATCAAAAATGGTTAACAGCAATGTCATAGGTGAAGCATTTAGCATCACTGGAAACTCTGGTAATAGGTCTGTATTCTGTGTGCCACTTGTTAATTCAAAGCAGCAATGGCAAAATGCGGGAGGGAAACCAAACTGTGCATGCACAGTGTGATTAGCATACACTTTTTCCTTAGTATGCCAGAGTGAGAGAAGGACACTAATTTGAGTGAATGTCCATTGAGGAGAAAACTATCTTGTTTGCTTTTAGTCTTTAAAGAAAAACTTAACTGTTACACCTGTTACTGCAACAAAAAAATAACAAGTCAGCCACTTTATGCTGACCAAAAAGAAAAGGCATCCTGAAAAAGCCTGTTTTGTTGCAGATTATGTTCTTATTACTTTCTCCTGACACCATCTGTACCCTAATTACAATCTATCTTCTGCCTGGCCATCACTTCATCTTGTCTTGCCCAACATATGCTATGGATTATTAGAAAGTTCATCAAAAGAAATAGAAACTATATATAGGGCTTGGTTGTTTTTGTTTTTGTTTTCAGAAACTACTATTATTTGCACTAAGACAGGACTGTTTTTCTAAAAAATGAATATGCACTCTGTGTCTGTCCATTTCCCCACCTTGGCATTTAATTGTATTTTGAAAGAAACTGGGCAGGGCAGAGCCCAAGGAAAGCTTTGCTTTGGGAAGCTCAGGAAAGGAGAATTTCTCCGCTCCACTCAGTAGGATAAAGTTGATGATACTCTCTTGCAGGAAGAGCTCTTCTCCCAAGTACCAACTAGGAGCTCTCATAAACCAAGCATAAATGAAAACAGAGCCTTTCGAGCAGTGTCAGAAACAGAATAGGCAGCGTGTGTTGCCTCAAAAATGAAAAACAGCAGGGAAAGGCCTTTCATGCTTCTTTGCACTTCTCAGAGATCCAGAGAAGCCACAAATGCATTTCTTCCTCCAAGTGTCACTCTTAAGTTACACTGTTTATTTCTGGAGCATCACAATTGTCTTCCATTTTCTTTCTTTCACTTCATTTGGTTTTCCTCCCTTTGTTGTATTATCTGGGGTTTTAATTCTATCCTCCTCTTTATTTCAACTGAAAGAGATCTTTTACAACGTTTTTTTTCAGTAGGAAATTGAATGAGGATTTAGTCCTAATGGGGGTTGAAAGCCATCGGGTGCCAGTGCTGAGCTTGATGTAATAAACTATATTTAAAGTATTACTCATAGAAAGTCTGTGAACAGCGAAGCTACAGCTCATAATTACATGACATTGTAGCCCAAGAACGAACAAACAAACAGCAGAGCTTTGAGAAAGGTAGACCCAGTGCTCCTCACAGCTCCCTTGTGGGGCCCTGACTTGGGAAAGCGTTTCAGGGTGTCCTTAGTACAGCAGAAGTTCAGTCTTTGTTTCAATGGACGCTTACAGTACCAAAATTGTGCTTGTATTTCCATATCTCACCAAGATAAGACACAGACGCCTAAAGGAAAGAGGGGCAAGAAACAGCCCCAAAATTCATTCTTCATGATTTTTTTTTGTTTGTTTTACTGATTGTAGGGCTAAATATTGATTTTTCAGCTCTGAAAAACTGAAGACATAGCATCTTCTTCTGCCATGTTTTCAATATGATTAAAAAGAAAAATCACTGCATGACCACATTTTTCCCCTATAAAAATATGAGCAATTAACACAGCAGGTTCTTGGTTCAATATGTATAATTAATTGTAAAATGTATATAATTGGTTTGGCAGACAGCAAATGCACCAACACAAGCATAAACCTTTTTATGAATCCATATGTAATTCTGGATCTTGATGGATTATTGCTACAGCAAGATGCCATGTTAAATAACTGATGCAGATGTACAGTAGCAAATTACTATTTTGCCATTTTCATTAAAAAAGGAAACAAACAGAAAAAACCCTATTCACATCTCCGTTATTTATTGAAGATTTTTTTTTTTTAATACACTTGCTGCTGGAGCATCTGGGTGTACTATACAGCTGAATTCAGTATCGCATTAAGCTAAATTTCCCACAATGGGCAGCTGTCTCATTTCGCTGATCTTAAAAGTCCAAAATGTGTTTTCTGAACCTGAGGCTTTTGTCTCTTTGCCAGAGCGGTGTGAGGGTGAGTTATTTCACCGAAAGGCAGGGAGCATGTTGCTCTGCTACCAACACCCTAGCCAAACTGTAGCCAAAAATTTCTGAGTGCAGAAAAGAGGACAGGGACAGAAGGAAGGGTCAAAACTGTGCTCCCAGCTTCATATGCTGGTTTGAAACCTGGTGGCCAGGGAGCATGGTGTGCTGTCACCGAGCTGCCCGGCAGTTATGGGGCTGGGGCTGTGGGGAGAGCTGCCCTCCTGGATTAACTCAGTTACTTTTCAACAGTGGGGGGACCCCCCTGGGAGTGCCCTGCTTGCTGTACCACACACTTCTGCCCTGTGCTCCTCATCTCTACAGGAAGTCCTGAAAGCCCTCAAGAAAATGCAGCGGCTCCTGGAGGGAGGGACTTAAGAAAATGCCTGGGCTTGGTGCCTGGGGGAGGGTGGGCAGGACAGGCAGACTCCCCTCCATTCCTTCCCTGACCTGTTTCCCCCATGTCTTTCCAGAGAGACCACAAACAGCCCAGACAGTTTCCAGCCTCTCTGGAGGTCTCAGTGCTGCTCAGGAGTGTCTCTTCACATCACTGAGGTGGCTGCTGTTAAAACCCCTGTGTTTGTTCCTGCACCCAGCACCTCCTGTGTTTCACACCGACGTCCCTCCACTTGTCACCTGCTTTCACATTTTCTTTGGCTTCTCCCTCATCCCAGAGTGGATTTTCCCACCTTTTACATCTTCCTGCTCTCGTAACCCATTTTTCATCATCTCTTTCCAGTCGTCTGTTTCCTTTCTTCTCCTATAATCCTGCACATTTGGATAATTTTCATTTGGACTGTTTAACATAACCACTAGATTTGTGTTTTAGCCTTGTTCAGCAGGTTAAAGGCTGCCTTTTCTGTCTTATGATGTTCTGCATTTTCTTCTCCCTCTTAATATAGGCCAGGGTTAACAGACTTGGAGTCCAGCTCATCTTTAGTGAGAAGGCTCACCAGTGATTTCCAAGGGAGCAGGGGGAAAGCCCTGAAACTGTTCCAAAGTCAGAGGCTAAAACTAAGCATCTCGATTTGTCTGTGGCCAGATTTCTCAAGCTACTCCACACCCAGAGCACCCCCAGCTCCACTGGGACCTGTAGGTAGAAAGAATGATGTTTCTGAAAAGCACACCACATTTCCTCATGTTACAGATGATGGAGGCAGCATCCTACCAGGTTTGATCCAACATGTCAGAGCAGGGACCTTATCTCCAGCAAGTCTCTGCTGGCACCATGCCCAGTCCTTCTGCTGCGTTTATATTTATCAGCAGTATGTTTGGAAGGAAGGAGAAGATCTTTTGCCTTCCAACTTCTTTCCAGGGCAGCTCATAGAAGCTCACTTCTTCCAGGCAAGCTAGAGAGGTCTGTCCCAGCACCCAGCTTACACACTCACATGTTGCCTGACTGTAGAATTGCCATTTGGTAGTCTTCTCAGTGTGTATATCCCGTAGATGTGCTGTGATCAGCCCAGACAAATAGCTGTGATGAGTGAGGCCCCTCAGCCACCTAACTAATCTAACAGAAACCCCCTCATAATGTACGTTCAGTGATATAGTAGAAAATATGCTTTTACTGGCAGGATCGAGTACTGGCAGGGACACCTGCCAGCCTGCTCTAGTGGGAGGTGTCCCTGTCCATGACAGCGGGGTTGGAACTCGACAATCTTTAATGTTCTTTCCAACTCTAACCATTCTATGACCCTACTCTCCTCGGCCAGCAAAGCAAGGACTGATGTGAGGGATGCGCACAGAAAGCCCACTCAACTTCTGCATAACCTGGGATGGCTGCGCTGGCAAAGCGCCGCTAAAGTAGCCCTGGAAATAGGCAGCCTTGGCTCTTGCCAGCCTTGGTTTGTAGAAACCCACATCACATTCAGATGGTTTTTTTTTTAATTCTTCAGTTGCGAAACACCACAGAGAAATAATCCAAACCAGTCTCAAGAGTGAAAGAAAAATGGAGCGACAGCTGTTTTGGAGCGAGGCTCCTTTATCAAATGATGTCTGTTCAACTCCCTTCTGTTCAGTGGGAGACAACCCACCAGTAAAAGTCCCCCCCCCCNAAACCCCCCCCCCCCCCCTCGTTTCTAGCTTATCTTTTCTGCAGCTGTCATTGTGCTGCCCATTGTTGTGAAGTTACCAGCACCTGTGTCTCCCCAAGATGTGATCTAGAGACTCCCACTGTTTATTTCAATGTAAATATTTTTTTTGTTGAGAAACAAAAGGGCTGGAAAAAGGGAGGTTATGGGAATATTCAGGATGAGATAAGGAATCTGAGGCAGAAAAGAACACACCAATTACCTCAGCTCACACGCTCATCTGCCAGATGAAACCAGTTTTACCGGCTGTTGCCCAAAGGCAAAACACCACAGGGCTTCTGATGTCATGTTGGCCTTTGGTTATGAGCCCAGGTAAATGGGTACCTGGCAGAGAGAGAAAAAGGGCTGTGCTGCTCAGTGCCAGCCTCATCTATTTATGTTCGTCTAGCATCAATTAAAAATACCTCTGTCTCATTCTGTCTGCCTGCCTGCCTGCTAGTGTGGTATTCGTTTTCTCTCTCTAACGCTCTAGATTGCCTTGCCTTACAGTTTACAGCAGCGAGAGCTGGCATTTGCCTCTGGCAGGGCAGAGGACGAGAAACCATTTCACTTTCATGCTACTTTTCCTCCGCTCTGTCTCGGCGTAGAGCAGTGAAGGTGTTTGATGTGCCGGTTGTCGTGGAGGGGTGATGTACAAGGCCAGGGCTGTTGTTAATTTGCAGTGCTTCAATAGCATTAGCTTTTTCCTTAGGATTTAAATTGAACTGGTGGCATCGCTGGGATGATATAGTGCTGTAGATCTGAACTGTGTTCAGTGTACTCATCTGTCTTTTTTTCTTTATTGTATTAACCTTCTTTTTTTTCCTTTTTTTTTTTTTTTTTTGCTTTTTATATCAGCAGGGCCCATTGAAGCAGATTTTATGTTGCAGTAATTCTGCATGTTTTGGTTATAAATATCCTGAAGCAACGTTAAAGTTTTTTTCATATAACTATCAAAGCAAGTGTCTGCTTCAGCATAGAGTGAAAGGAAAGTTTTACACATAAAAGCTCATCAGTGGGTGGTAAACGGCTTTCGTTCTAATACATATTCCACTGTGGCACAGACGGATGGCTTTGGTGAAACTAGTAGCATCTGACAGAGACACAACAGTTCCCCGTGCTCGTTGCTATCGTGGGAGCCTAACCAGGGTCTGAGCACTCAAGAAATCCCAGGAAAATCAAGTCTTTTGCCTGTTGAGCTACAAAAGGTATCTCTCGCATTTTAAATTTCCAGTTGTCTTCTTCAGAGCAAAGAATGCCACAAAGTAATTTAAAAACAGATGACGTAAGAATCAGTAGCTTCAGCAATAGCAGCGCAGACGGTTTCCTCCATCACAATCTCTCATCTAGGTTTTCTGAGCAGACTCGTGATTTCGGCGGCTGCCTTGGCAGGTGCCCAGCGTGGTGCACCTGAAAGCAGCCAGGCTGTCTGAGAGCAGACGCAAAATGACTTTGGAAAAATCAGAGGTCTTCAAGAGTCTTCAAGTCAAACATCAAAACTACTAAATTTTTCACATTTTTCTGCTTTCTCAACGTTGTACGCCCTCGGAATGGCAAACATTTCATGATGTGAAGTCAACAAAACAGCACTGGTGTATCCCTGGCTTGCAACATCTATTTGAAGGGATGTTTTAAAGCAGTCTGCAGTGCTGCAAGGCGACTTTTTCTGTACTGCTTCTAGCAAGGATGTGCTGATCTGAGCACTCGGTGGCATGATTTATTTATTAGAACTTCATACCATTTTTTTTCCCCTCCCCATTGACACAGGATTAAAATTAAACACCCTTAACTGCGCAAGATGAAAGTATAGCTTAGCTCATTCAGGTACATCTGTATTGACTACGTGTGTAAGTGATTGCTCTCCACCAGCTTATGGAACTCCTACTAGTTCGTGTACAGGCAAAGATTTACCAAGACAACTCACCCAAGTCGGATGTTCAGACAAACTGTGCCTATGCCTGGAGGTGGCAGCGACTGGACTGGGTGATGTCTCACAGCATGGTGTCATGGGGAGCCAAAATGCTCTCTGGAGTAGCTCTGGAGACACACAGGACCCAGGAGACGAAAGCATGCTGCACCAAAGAGCCACCATCAGGGAGGCACTGCTGGCTGCTTTGGGTGCTGGGGAAGGAGCTGGCAGAGAAGATGGCAAAGGGGTTCCCACATCTAGGTACTGACATGGCGACCTGGGTGACCCAGCACCTGAAAACCAGACCATGCTGCTGCATGTCAGCTACATTATGCCACTCCATCATTAAAGTTTCACCTGCTCCATCAAGCACACTTACTCCAGTATCTGGGTCAACAGGTGTGAATTTGAGTTTGGGGTTCAAACAGGACAAATGGAGGAAACAGCCTTCAGAAGATACCACCGACTTTTCAGGGAGGAAGTTTGTCTGCACCTCTGCTTCCCTCAGGTTCTCCACTGCCCTTTCAGCTGGGAGGAGAGTGATGGGATGTGGTGACCCATCCTGGTTGCAGGTCGAAGGACCTGTTGGTCTTTTGTGATGGACGTGAGTTTAGAGTAGCCAGAGCCAGGCAAACTGGTGTGGTGGCTTGTGGTAGGAGGATGCATGGTGCAGACCTGCTTGGACTGAGTAGAGCTTGAAAGGGCCTTGTTGGGGATGGAAAGAAGGTTTTGTTGGGAAGAGTGTCGCATACCGCATACTTTGCAAAGGATAGGGGTGAGCGTGCTGCTCTGAAAGCAGCAGGACAGACTGGTGGAAAGTAGCTCTGCTCGCTCTGTTGGGGGGATCCAGCAGACCAGTGCATGTGGGCTTCAAGCAAATCTCATCCTACATGCAATAAGCTACAAAATGTCTATTTTATCCTTCAGCCTGTAGTTTCCCTCCTTTTGCAATAACTAACAAGTGTATTACTTTGTTTATTTCTGTCTGTGAACACATTATGTGATGACATATAATGTGGGTGATGACACTGAAACCAGCTGCCCTGTGCTTGCGATTCCCCAAGGTTTGGAAAGTTGACCTGGAATGAAAGTTATCATCGCAAAGCTCTTCACACATGGGTTGGGTGGTGATTACAGACTATGAAGGGATGAGCCAGTAGAGCTTGGGCAGTTTTATCGCAAACACTGTGGTCAACATTATGCTGTAGATGCTGAGGTATCTTCATTCATGAAGCTTAAATCACACAACAGAAGAAGCAGCCATGTTACCAATGCTTGCAGAAGCATAACGTGTATGAAAGTACTTCCAGTGCTTCCATCTCCCCAGAAGTAAACAGAAATTAAAATGTGCTCTAAGTTTCCACACACAGAATCATTAACTTTGTAGAGTTAGGGACTAGGGGGAGGGCGGGAAGGGGGGTTTCGGGTAG
>VZRU01011775.1:71884-108710 GCA_013398155.1 Pedionomus torquatus | reverse complement strand
GGGGGGAGGGGGGTTTCGGGTTTTTTTTTTTTCTTTTTTTTTTTTTTTTTCTGCCCTGGGCAAAATTTTCAACATTAACTAATTAATGTTTATAAAGCACTTTGCATATATAGTGCCTTTCATCAGGGGATCTCCAAGTATTAGATTATATTATCTTGAAGGCCCCAGGCCTGTGCATACTAGCCCTATAAAGTATTAGCCTTAAAAAATTTAGTAATTCACTTTGGGGTTTTTTTCTGGGCTTTTTTTTTGGTTGGGTTTTTAATCTTCCCTCTTCTGAAAATGTGCCGAGAGTCTTGACTGGGTATGTAAAAAGGTGGTAAAAAGGGTGGTGTCAGCCAGAATGACCATATGAAAAATCAGGGCCCCATAATGCACTTCTCAAATCCTCTAATTGCTGGAGTTGGGGAGCAGCAACCATGCCAAACATAAATTGAACTATAAATCCCACACGTCAAGTAGGGATCAGGAGGAGGTATCATCACCGCTGGGGGAAGCAGCTCTGATATTTGCTCTGCATTACCTGGTAATGACAGCGGGGATAGGGAGAAAAAGGGAGACCTCTGATCGCTAGTAACATCAGGATGCAAGTGCAAGCTCCTGCATGAGGGCAATCTGCTGGGTTTTCTGTATCATATAAAGTTTCTGTTACAGAGAGAAAAGGGTTGTTGGTGGCTGGGAGCTGGGAACCTAGGGATGAGCATGAAAATGGCCACATGTAGCCCATCTGGAGTGTCTCTGGGCCATTTCTGTCACTCCCCTGGGAGGAGGCAGGAGGCAGAGTACCCCAAAGCCATGCCAACAGTAGTGAATCTCCCATGTGTCAAATCTGTAAAGCCTGCTTTGGGCGTGGGCTCAGTGGATGACTCAAACAATTACTTAACAATAGCTGGTTGCGTGAGCTGGCAGGGATGTAGCCAGGTTCACAATGGAAAAAATGTGTGGGCATCTCGGCTTTAGTGAAACACATGGGGAGCAGACTTGCTGCTGCATGCAGGAACTACCAACAGAGAAAGCAAGGCCTTGGGGAGCAGAAACTTGACAGGGACAAAACAGAGGATGCCTTTGCCCTTACTTGCATGTCTTACAGGTGGAATTCCCCCAGCTGGATTTAGCTGGGTAAGGGCTGCTGCTCCAAGGGCATAGACCCAGCAGCAAACCCAGTCTTTCAAAGAGTCAGCAGTATTCAGAAATCAAGAACAGGAGCCATCCCCTCCAAGACCATCTCACCCAGACCAAAGTACCCTTGCCAGCAGTGAAAGTTTGCAGAGAAGGGTGGGAAATCCCCCCCTTTTATAACAAGTCCAGCAAGCCCATGGCACACATAGCTAAAGCCAGACAGATACTGCTTCATAAAAACAGCCTGAAAGTTCTTCCAGAGCCTTCACACATTGAAGAACTTGATGGGGAGCCTGGGATGAGTAAAAGAGCTCACTCACCACTCATGGGTTGAATGGTTCTGAATCTCAAAATAACCACTGCACACGAACTCCCAGGAGAGAGGGAGTTGGGAGGGGTGTGCAAGCTGCCTGTGGGGAATGGCTGGCCAGTTGGGGTGCAAGCATGGAAAGTCCTATCAAGAAATAAAGCACGCAGGATACATACATCAGGCTTGCAATACGGACAAAAAACTTGGAAGGATAAACTTTGCTACTCACACTGTGCATTCCCAATGTCAAGGAAGAGCGGGAACCCCATGCAGATCTGGAAAGTGTTCCCTGTGTGAGCAGCATGTGGATAGAGACACAGTTGTAGTACAACTCTTGCTGGCAGCAAGAAGCTGGAGATGGCTTTGACATGGGGCTCCACGTCCTCTATCCTCTCTGTGCAAGGGGCCAAGAGACCCACATGTTGTGTTGGCAAATTTCCTAGGAATCGTGGCCCACACAGGCTGCTCTGCTGTTGCAAGCTGGAGAGGGTTGTGAGGGCCACCTGTGGACAGAGTGAAGACAGAGCTATCTTTACTCCTCTGGAGACACTACACCATGGAGAGTCAGCCCAGGAGCAGTCAAGTCATCACCTTCCAACCAACAGTGTAGAATCCTAGAATAGTTTGGATTGGAAGGCACCTTTAAAGGTCATCTAGTCTAACCCCGCCTCACAATGAGCAGGGACATCTTCAACTAATCTAGTTGCTCACAGCCCCATTCAACCTAACCTTGAATGTTTCCATGGAGCATCTACCACTTCTCTGGGAAAAGGGTGCCAAGGTTTCACCACTCTCATTGTAAAAAGAAATCTTCCTTATATCTCATCTAAATCTTCTCTCTTTTAGTTTAAAACCATTACCCCTTGTCCCATTGCAACAGGCCCTGCTAAAAATTTTGTTCCCATCCTTCTTATAAGCCCCATTGCTGAGGGGCCCCATTGATCTCACTGATGAAGATATTAAACAGCACTGGTCCCAGTATGGACCCCTGAAGGACACCACTTGTCACTGATCTCCATCTGGATATTGAGCCATTGACCACTACCCTCTGGATGCTACCATCCAACCAATTACTTGTCCACTGAACAGTCTTCCCATCAAATCCGTATCTCCCCAGTTTAGAAAGCAGGATGCTGTGGGGGACCATGTCAAAGGCCTTAAAGAAAGCCAGATTGATGATATTCTGCAGCTCTTCCTTTGTCCACTAATGCAGTCACTCCACCATAGAAGACCACAGGCAGTACTTGCCTGTGAAGAAGCCATGCTGGCTGTCTCGAATCATATCCCTATCCTTCATGTGCTTTAGCATAGCTTCTAGGAGAATTTGTTCCATGATGTTCCTAGGCACAGATGTTAGGCTGACAGTTCAGTAAGTTCCCAACATCCTTCTTTCTACCGTTTTTAAAAACTAGTGCAATGTTTCCCTTTTTCCAGTCACTGAAACTTCACTCAACGGCCATGACTATTCATATATCGTGGAGAGTGGCTTGGCAACTACATCAGCCAATTTTCTCAGGATGCTGGGATGCATCTTGCCAGGTCCTATGGTTTTCTGCGTGTTCGGGTTCTTCGGGTGGTCATAAACCTGATTTTCTCTTACAGTGGGAGAGACTTTTATCCCCCAGCCCTTGCCCTAATGAACTATATGTGATCCCACTGAGCACTGAGAAAGACTTCTCTTGGCCTTTGCTCTCCCCCTCAAGTAGCTGTGGTTGAAGAGAGACTGTGAGAGGAGGAATCAAAGCAAGAACTGCACTGGGTATGTCTGGGTATGTCCTCCTGGGCTCTAATTCTGCTCTTCTGGGATCTCTACATGTGCAAAAAGCATTTTGCGCTTTTACTTCTGCACTATGTGTGTTGTGTTTGTCTCTTTTATGTTTATATTGGCAAATGAGTCCATCTGCCAGATAAAGAGCCTCTAATGAGGCAAGTAGGCACGTTTACAAGGTGCCATTGTAGCTGGCTGTTCGTGTATGCATTATTCTCACCTCTTCTTTGATGTAGACACATCGCTTGCAGGTCAGGCTAACATGCCTGGTCCTTCAGGCCAGGATACTGCAATACTTGTTTGTTATGCAGCAGGAGGGAGTGCTTGATGCTGTTGGTAATACCTCCAACCCAGGGCAAGAGTGGATTAATTCACGCTGATCAATAGGGAGTGAGGTACCTTTTCCCATTCACTGAACTCAGGAAGCAGGCATTGCTACACCAGGCCCTGGGGATCCCAGAGCTGGGCATGACGGCTCACAGGTAACCATAAACTGGTTGTGAGTCATTCCTGCTCTGGAAGCCAACAAGCTCCTTCTCGTGAGCTACCGTTGAAGAGCTACTGCTCCTGTTAGACATGAGTGGTTTCATTGCCTGCTGGTTGCTGTCCTTACCCATTAAGTTGGAAGTCACCTGGATTCCTCTTCCATGGGTGGGTGGTACAAGTGCTTTGGAGCAAAATACGATGCTTGGCTTTGAAGGAGAAAGGTTATGAGGTTTTACCCATTGCATGGCTGCAGCTCCACCCTTCACTGAAGCAGGTGCACTGCCAACTGCAGACTTCAGCCTCAGCAGGTCTGGGAGAACTAGGGCTCTTCGATTGCTCTTGTCATTTGCATGCAATTCCCTCTCACTCCTGAATCCTCTCCCTGCGACAGGTAATTTGCCTACTTGATGGATGCTCAGGAAGAGCCATGCAGCCTGGGATTTCCCCACATTTCACAAAAAGGAGTCCCAATGGGTACTGTCTTGTGGGCGTAAGTCTAGGCTGGCAACACACAAGGAGGAGAATGGCTTTTGCTGAAGCTTCTGGTCCAGTGCAGGTGGGCAACACTAATGTGTGCAGGCTTGGAAAAACGATTTCATGGTGCTGTGTAGTCAATTGACCTTGCGAGTTGCCTCCCCATGGAGGTCACCGTGCTGGTCCTTGAGCTGTAGCACAACTGGAGGGCGTGGAAGGACCAACATCACAACACTGGCTGTGATTTAGGGACTCCAGAAGGATAGACAAGAAAGGACTTGCAGCAAAGCTGACTCTGCAAGGCTGAGTTGGGCAACAGCAGTTTAGATCGACTATAGATCTAGAGGCCCTCAAGTGAGGCAGGAGACGAGGGAAGGTTCCCTCTCCTGCCAGCACATCCATATTTGAAGGTGTGGGTGAAGCTTGCTCACTGCCTAGGGGCTCAGGCACCAGCAAATTGGGTGACTTAGTCTGGGACTGGGGAAATTTGCCACAGCACCCCACTTTTCAGGTTTGTGGGCTTTTTGGGTGTCTTTGGGGGAGGAGGTATCCATTTGTACCCTGAGATAAAATATCTTCAGCTCTGCCTTGTCCTTCCAAAACAGGCATCATGGGCCACTCTCCCTACCTCCAGCCATGCAGTTTTGGTTTTACGGGCCAGTCTACATACATCTTTGAACTATTCAAAGCGGTGGCTCTGTCTCATTAAAGTCTGTGGAACAAAATGGAGATGCCAGTCCCTCACCACCTATCCACAGGGAGAAGACCACCCCGGGTGCAAGCGGCTCTTGTTACCCACCACAGTGAGGTGGGCGCTGGGGTTCAGCTGTCCTCCCAGGCAGCTCAGCAGGAATGCAAGGGAGAGGCAGGGATGCCCCACAGCAGGGGAGAGCAGAGAAAAGAGGCAGGCTTAGGGGACTGGGAGGGTGGGATGATGGCCTTAGGCTCCAGCATAAGGAGGATGGATGGGTTCCTATAAGCACATGTAAGGCTTGACTCCAGCCCATCAGCACTCTTTCCCCAGTGGAGGGCACGCAGCTTCCCCTAGAGCATTGAAAACATGGAGGGAAATACCCTTCAGAAACTGCCCAGATTTTGTATTTGAAATTCAGACCACCAGTCTTGTGATTCCTGGAGATCTGATTCATGCTTTTTGAACATGTGGGTTTGGCAATCCTGCGTTGCACTTACAGCCATTTCCCAACCTCTTATTTTCCCCAGAGGTGTTCTTACTTTTCCCCTTTTCACTCTTGTATATATGAAATAAACTGCTCGGGGGTTAGGGGAGTTGTTACCGATAGCAAAACTCATCTATTAAATTCACAGTGAGCTGCACACTACACAACAACAAAAAAATCCCCC
Organism: Pedionomus torquatus; assembly: GCA_013398155.1. Taxonomy (NCBI): domain Eukaryota; kingdom Metazoa; phylum Chordata; class Aves; order Charadriiformes; family Pedionomidae; genus Pedionomus; species Pedionomus torquatus. Next base: position 103,191 of record VZRU01011775.1, on the reverse strand, counting down.
GCAACTTTATAGTCTAAAATAACCACGGCGAGTTGGAGCAACTCCTCCCTGCTCCTGCTTTGCTTTAGGGTGGGACAAACTGGATGAGGACTCCTCTCCCCTGGGAGCAGCAGGAAAATGCTGTCCCTCCACGGGAGGTGCGCCAGGGGTGTCAGACAAGCCCTGGATCAGTGTGGTGGACATCACCTCTCTGTCCCCATGTGTTTCTGTGGGAAAATTGAGCTCCTGCCTCCATCAAGCTGCTCTGGGCAGGGAGGTTTGGGGTGCACACAGGCACATAAGCCCCAAGGAGAGCATTTAAAGGCCTCTCCTGGCTGTTCAAGAGAATGATTTTTGTTTTGGGAAATTAAGTGTGAGAGTTTTGGATTTGTGTTCAGCAAGGCAGCAAAAAAATCTTTATTTTTCCTCTCAAATACTTCTTTCTTCCAGTCACGGCAGGGACTGTATCTTTATCACCATAGATATCAATGAAGCTCATATATGCTACCTTAGCTCAAAGAAACAGTATTAATTATCTGAAGCCTGTGCTGACCGCCATTTGGACTCCCATCGACAGCCTGCTGCTGGCACAGCAGAAGGCAAAACCCCACGCCCATGGGAGTGGAGACGGTTTTCCATTCCCTGCGAGGGATCCCTGCCCCCTTGAGCAGCAGTCAGGAAGCAAAAGGCAGACCTGCTGTGAGAGTTTGCAAGGTGCCAGCCCTGAAGTGGGCAGCAGCACGGGGGCGTGCGGGGCCAGGCATGGGAGATGCCACAAGACGTGGCCTTGCTGCTGCTTTTGGGACTCGCAGCTCATTCCAGGAAAGGACTTTGTTGTGGTAAATATTAGAGAAGCATAAATAGGCCCTGCCACTCTGGGACTCCACTGGCTCAAGTGATGTACCAAAGAGATCCTCAGAGGATGGCATGTCGGGAAGAGGAACTACCAAAGCTAGACAGAGGGGAAATCTTTGAAGCAGGGTTTCAGCTGCTGAGAACCGAGTACTTTCTTCTCGTGGCATTTGCTGTGATGCCACAGAAGCCTAACAACAGCAACATTTTATTGACATTACAGATGGCAGGGAAGGGACAGTAGTCATCCAAGGGAAACAAATTACCTGAGGTGTAGGGAGGAGAAGAGGAGCTGCCATGGAAGCTGAAGAGGAAGGCAAGCTTTTAGGAAGACCAGAAGTGCCCAACTGCAAGATGAGGTTGGGAGCACCCAGTCTGGCTGTTGGTTAGCTGTAAGAATTTCACCTGGGTTTCACCTGAGCACAGAAGTTAAAGCCAGGCTAGAGGGTCCCAGGGCAAAGCAGACAGTTCACTCCGGGTTTACAGATCATTTGCAGGGTTAAACCATTGAGAAAGGGCAATGGCCAGGGAGCCCAGCAGGGGAAGGCTGGCAGTGCTACAGTGTGTTTGTGCTACAAGGCACCAGCATGGGGGCAAAATGCAAAACTAAGGCAGATGGGGGCGGGAGAAATGAGAGGTGAGAAGGAGATCCAACATCACAGAAACCAGGTAGAGGGGGTGAAAGGCAGGAGTGGGAAAGCTGAGCTGGTCCACTGCATCTCATGAAGATGCATCTTTGCATCTGAAGAGAATCTTTGTTCAAACAACCAGGGAATGTGTGTGCTGCATCCCAACGTCAGGAGCTGAGGTCCCTTGTGTATGGCTTACTGCCCCTGACAGAGACATGGGGATGCTTGCTAAGCATGGAGATACCTTGACAAGGAGACCTCTTCCGCGTGGGACATGTCTGAGGAGGCTGAGTGTATGGTGCTGTCACTGATCAGAGTACCCAGGGGGGTTGGTCGGCCCAATGAGGGCTCAAAGCCCCTCAGCCAGGCCTTCCAACCCACCCACCTACGAGCTCATCCTCTGGCCAAGAGCCACCAGACCCCAGCCCTGCACAGCCCAGGGGCAGGGCAGCTCCGCAGGCCCCCAGCAGGCTGGGCCGGGCTGGGCATGCCCAGTGGCCCCAGGGCAATGAGGTGGTGCTGGCTCCTCTGGGCTCTTTGCCAACCGTGCAGCTTTCCCAAGGGCACCTCTGCCAACGCAGCCCCACCGCCCCTCCTGGGTCCCAGTCCCTGGGCAGAAGCTGTGGACAGGCCACTGTCAGTCCCCATGGCCCTGGCCACCCATTGCCCCCATGCCATAACCCCTGCCACCAATTGTCCCTGTACCACCCACCCTGCTCAAACGCTATGCTGCTTCATCTTCTACATACCAAAATTGCCGCCCAGGGCAGGTGACACTTATACAGCATTTTAAATCCCTTCTCAAGCACAAACTTGCTTTTCTAGGGGGGAGAAAAATCGCTAAAAGAGGCAGCACCCTGTCCCTGCCGCTCTGGGCTGCTCCTCCCCAGCTTTCTCCCGAGGGGGATACTGTCCCTGGTGTCAGCTCGACTTCTCCACTCCCAGCCATCATTGGAAAGTCATATGTGGCTCAGGGCCACAAAAACTTTAGCCTATTATAGAGAAAAAAGCCTTTTTCAGGTCGCCGTCTATATCAGAAGGTGGATGAGCCTCACTCAGGTATAGAGAGGTCTGGAAGTCGGGTTCTTGCAAAGTTTTCTTAAGTTTTGACTTGATCAAGACTATAGAGAAAAAGGAAAAAAAAAAAAAAAAGGCGCCTGACTCACTCTCTTCCCAAGACTGCCCTGGCCCAGGGCATTCTCCCTGCCTTGGGAAGTGTTGCAAAATTTGAGCTTGCCCTAGAGGTATCTCTCACTAATTACTGGATATCCTAGTTTTGTGTAAGGACACAGGCAGAACCTTCCCACAGGTTCTTCTTTACAGCATGGGAAAAAAAACTCGAAACACTGATTTCTGTTTCAGCATCCCCAGCAGACTGCTGTGAAGGGCTGATTACCCACTCGAGGGGATCTCTTTCTGGAGCCATCCTCCTCAGCTCTGGGGCATCACTCACCAACAGTCTCTAAGAAGAGAGGAATTTCAAAGGCAAAACCCAACCTTACTTTTAATGTTTGCCCTCTGTACCTGAAGTTTGGGTCACTTTCAATTTTTTTTTTTTTTCCCTGTAATAAAGAAGGCGAAAACTTTCAAATTAGAAGCAAAGGCTTTGAGAGCTGTGTGAGATGAAGCCTGTTTGAGTTCACACTGCCTGTCAGTCACACTGCAAAGGGCTAATGAATCAGCTGGCGAAAGGCAGGGTGTAGAAAATTACAGCCCTGCCCCTGACAAGAGGTAGCACAACCCTGATTATCACGACAGCTTGAACGCAGGGCAGATGCCGTGTGGGTTGTAAGCCCCCTTCCACGGCTTATTCACCTCAATAGAGGAAAACTGCTTCAGCTCTGAGCCCATGCTGTACCTACACACCTTCTGGTACCTACTGTACCTACACATCTACTCATTCCAGCCTCTTTTTTCAGCATCAGTTAGGCCACCATCTCCAGTGGACAGCATGTGTCCCCTGCCCCGCATTGCTTCAGCTCTGTGGCTGGACTGCAGCACCAGACTGGATTGCAGCTCCAGGCTGAACCTGGAAATAATCCTCCTATCCACTCCTTCAAAGACAGATGAGATGATTACAGGGGGTTTCTCCAAATTTTAGGAAACACAAAGAATGAAAACTGCACTGAACAGCAAACAACACTTTAAGGATTTCTTCCCCAAACAGAAATTACCCAATAAAGCAGCTTCATTAAATACATTGCCTGCACACACATATCTACCTACTTTGATGGATTTTTGTGGTTTGTATTTTTTCTGGAAAGGTTCTTTTCTGTCATTTCTATAAATGAAAGCCTCTACTGGAATGCACGCAAAGGTATCAGCAAAGCTCCAGGAGAGGAGCGATCTTTGCCTTCAATCCTCTGAGTACATTCTCCTTTTCCTACTCTCCCTTCTTGAGAAGTCCCACAGATCAGATCTTCAAGGGAGTCTTTATTCTCTGCCTAATTTTGCAGAAAAGGTATCAAAGGATTTTAACATATTAAAACTTGCAACCTCTTCAAGAATTCATCTTCTTCCTCTCTTCTTGTTGCTGGAGTTTCACACCTGGGAGCCATTATAACTCAATCCTTACAAGAAGTAGGGTATTTCTTTTAAAAAGTTACTTAGCACACAGAGTACATGTATATTCACACATAATTACTTGAAAAAAAATATACTCTCCCTCCTCCCTTCCAGCTTCTAAGGACAGAAATAAGAAACACCTTCAAATAACTGTAAATAATAAACCCCGTCACGCTGAACACTTCAAAGTAGAAGTGGAAATATCTCAAGAAGCTTGAGGAACTACACATAATTATGAATTAGCTCTCAAAACCAGATACAGATGATCTTTCAGATAATTTTTCATTCCAAACAGATTTTAAAAGAATATTCCCTGTGATCTGGTACAGAGAGTAGTGGCTCACTGATAACTGCAGTTCTTCAAGGAAAGCACTTAGGCCAAGCTGCTGAGATGAAGAAGTTTTTGCCCTAGCAGTACCCAGGCAGAAGACCCTCACCTTTTCTCCTTCCCACCAGGGCACAGCTCCAGGGGAGACAGTTTTTCAGTGGTCCTACTGATAGGCAGAGCTCTGGAGAAACACATAGTGGTTACCCTTGGGGCCTCAGTGCTGGTCCTGATACCTCCCTATATCCAGCTGAATCACAGAAGACACGGCTCTGTACTCTTTCCTACTTCTGAGACAGAAAGAGGTGAAGAGGAGACACCTGTAAGAGCTGTGGGACTGTGAAATGGGGACTGAGAAGAGAACAGATGACTGGCTCTGATGGGTTCTCCAGCAGGAACATTAGCTGGCTCTGCCTGGGAAACATCTCTTGGAAGGTCCCAAGTATCTACTGCTGCAAGGACCTTGTAGAAACTTCTTGACTGAAGCAGGACTTAATGGTACAAGTCTTGCCCACCACAAAACTACTTACAAGAACTACTCCCTGCACAGAAAGTAGCAACCTCAGGGCTGACCTGCGCCACTCCCTCCCTCCACTCCCAAATAGCCATTCAACTTTCAAGTCCAGGATGGAGATTCTTTTTCCTCCCTCCTTCACAGGAAAAAACCCTTCTAAAGCAAACTTCCTGGAGGCAACCTGTGAACTGTGAAGCTAGGGATCCTATTAAGACAACAGGCAGGCAAATTATCAGCTAACATGCTAGTACACCTGCAGACAGCAGGTGAGGACTGACTAGCTCATGCCTATAGCGGCAGAGGAAGAAAGAGGCGGTAGGAACAAGGACTGATGTACCTGTAAAGAAAAGAGAAGGTTTCTTGATTCTTTCTTCAAAACTTAATAAAGCAAAAATAGTTGCTCACCTAGCTTACCCAAGACTCGCAAGTGAAACACTAGCATTGCGGCCTCCAAACACAAAGCCTTCCCACTAGATGAGGGTGGGACAAACCACTGACACGTCCTAACAAGCCCAGTACCAAAAGTGACAAAACAGAGAGATCCAGTATGCTATGTTCTTTAGCCTTGGTACACAATTTTACAATCATCAAAGGAATAAAACCTTCACTGCAGATTGCAGTTATCTCCAGAGCTGCAGGCTCCAGCCATGGGACTTTGGATAACAACAGCTGGATCCAGCTCTTGGAGAATGTGTAGACATCACGTGTGCTACGTGCAGAGGGAAGCATCTGCAGCACTTGGCCTCAGAAACCCAGCAGCCCTCATTTGGAAAGTTGCTGGGAGCAAGCTCATTTCATCGAGTCCAATCACTTGGACTGTCTGCCCCTTCAGGACATCCTTGTTTGCCCTAGTCTTTCCTTCTTCACCCCAGTTATTACAAACAAAGAGGAAAGCAAAGAACAGAGCAGAGAGATGAACCTGGAGAACAGCTGAGAGCATTTTTTGCCAAGCACAGTGCACTCGCATGGCAGGACACAGGTGCCTACAAGAGAATGGGCCTAGAACAACTTGATGCAAACAATAGCCTTAAGCTACTCGTGTCAAAGTGTCCAAGAGAGTGCACCGGCTTTGAGGAATCATCTAGCAACATCTCATGGGCCCCCACTACCTTCCTCATTAAACCTCGAACAAAGCTGCGGGGTGTGTTAGTGCACTCCGGCTAGTCTTCCCCAGGGGAAGAAGAGAAAAGCTGGAGTCAAAGACAGTGCAAAGGGCTGGATTCAGTGGTAGGACTTGAAAATGGCAATAAAGGGAAAAAGCAGCTGCTTGACGAGGAAGAGTATAGGGCCCCTTTTGTGTCCACATAGCATAGAAAACTTGGCACACTATGCTGCTAAGACAGTAGTCAAGAGCCAGCAACAACAGCTTTCCCCCCACAAGTGTATATATTGTTTTCTCTAAAGGCAGAATACTCAAGCGGTGGGGAGATGGTTTCCTGGGCAGCTTGGTGCATCAGAAACAGCCACTAGGCTAGCAGGCCACATGGAGAGAGAGCAAGAAATGCCTGGAGTAAGCGCTTTAGGCCCCTCAGAACATCAGTGCTATAGATGGCTCTGCTGCTAGGCACCCATGCACGGGGGGAACACGAGCATGCTGAGAACTAAGAGGCAAGGAAGGACGATGGCGTGGTTTACCAAATGCCACTTCAGAGGACACTTACTCTTTTTGAAATTAGGCCTGATGACCTGCTGAAAATCCGTGCTAAAAATGTCTGCTACTCCTTACAGGATAAAATTTTGGGGTTTGGGGTGTATTTTGGGGATGGGGAAGAAGTGGCTCACAGGGAGGAGCTACTGATGAGACAACTGCTATGGCGGCAAAGAAAGCACAGAATCTGCATCGTAGGCAGGCCATAAAACCACTTGAATGATCTGTCATACTTCCTATATATCTATTTATCAATTAAGTTATTTTCTTCAACATTTTTCATTTTAAGTATCACACCAGTTTAAAGAAGACAAAGAGGGAGGCCAACATGCAGATGTTCATCTTTGTTCTCCAACCCGCACTTAATTAACTGTGAGTTGCTTCAAGATAATTTAGGACAATGCTTCCACTGCACATTGCTGAAGTCTGAGACTGTTCCTGTGTTTTCACTTCCCAGAACACGTGCAAAGGGCTTACCTCTGCCCAGCTGTCACAAGAACAAGAACCCCAGCCCGTGTGCTGACTGACTGGGCAGTCAGGCAAATGAGAGGTTGCTTTTCTTCCCTGCCCACCCCCTCCTTCAAGTAATTCCTTTCTCTGTCACTTAGCCCTGTTTAAAAACCTTAAAATATAGATGTTTATCATTAACACATCATGTGGGGCAACTGTGCCAATCACTGTGATGAGCAGCCAGCCAGGGCTCGCTCTCAGAGACACGCCATTAGTCATGGGGATGACAGCTTCAGACGCTGGATCCCTCACATTAGGAAACAAAGGTAACAATTTATTATTTTTAATAAAATAATTGCTTTAATGCAGTATTTAAAATAATTTTAAACATCTGATCAATAAGATACAGTACATAAACATGGAAAATGCTGCACTTTACATAAAAAGTAAAGCTAAGCATTTAATTATACAAAACAATCTTGCCTGATGCCATCAATATCTTGCAAACTATAGCTTAGCCAAAGTACTGCTTTTCTTTGAGATATATATATATATGCTATATATACATATATATAAATAATTTACAGCATTCATTTACTAGATTTGTTACTACTGTTCCAACAAAAAACCCCATAACCAATTCACAACTTACTGAATTTGGTAACTATCTGCAGTGGTTCTGACGGCGGAGGGCGTTTGAGTCATCACTTCAGGTTCTGAAGTAGCACGCCAAATAACCACAGGAAGCCTGTTCCTTAAAAGCGAAAAGTTTCAGCAGGAAGCCATTCAACAGAGTCAGTGCCTTTCCCACTGGCCCTAGGAAACAGCCATGCTATATAGCACTGTGTCATGGAAGGCAAAATGTTTGGAGGTTGGGGAGAAGGGTGACCCAGATGGTTTTCCTTCTACCACAAAGCAGTCTGTACCAGCAAGCAGAAAATCTCTGAACCTATTCTAACAGTCTAAATAATCTGGAGCCCTCCTCCTCACTGAATGGAAACAGGCAACGGTCTAAATACTTTCTATTTGGGAAGTTTCCCTGCTATACCACATTAAGGTATTAAGTTAGTATTCTAAATAAAGCAGTGAATCCTGTGCTTTGCAAACTCTGCTCTTCTCCTTAAGGGAGTCTCCAGCTGCAAAGTTACACCGTATCTCGAGTCTTCCCCTCTTTGCAGTCAGCACAGGTTGCTTTTGTTCATTTCATTTTACATCTATGCTCAGATTCAACGCTATTTTTTCTATCTACAGAAAGAAACTGTTTCTTTTGTTTATCCTTTCTTTTTAGGCTCTTTCACTCCTTGTATTCAAGTTCAGTAACTCCAGATTTTCCCAAAACATTGAAGTATGCCATAACTATACTGTCTGATGTACTTCAATCATAAGAACAACTAATTTGGTCACCATCCCTCAAGTCACATTCTCAGAGGAAAGGGGGAGGGCAGTTGAGGCTAAAGCACCCCTCATTCATTTTGCTTGCTACTTTGTTCTCCATAAACGAGCACCCAGTAGTAATTCTAAACCCAGACCATTTAAGGAGATGCTGAGTGAGACAGGCAATACATTAGCTTGTTGACTGACTGCGGGTTCATGGTTAAATACAGTTGCCATGCTATGCAGTGCCTTTAAAGTGTTATTCCCCTAAATAAGGTTGGATTAGAAGAAGGCACTACATGTAGAACAGATGTTGAAGACTCTGGAGTACTGAAGCAAGTGATATACATAAACTAGGTACATGTATCAAGCCCTCAGAGCCCGCAAGTCAGTTAAATGCAGGCAGGTAGGCAGAGGTACTTGTGCGTGCAGCTCTGTTTTCACTGGTTTACAGACTGGTTTAAGCCAAATATTATTAAAAACCCTACAGGTGCTAAGTTAGGTATTTAATAAAAATGTGCATCTGTAAACAAAAGTTATCCTTACAACGGATCATCTTCCAGAAATTGGAATTTCAAGACAGTGCAACAATGCTTCAGTGTTTTCTTTGGCAGTAGAAAGCAAGGTGAAACGTAAATTCTAATCACTTCAGCAGAGCACGGTACAAGGTTAGAGAATGTTTCATCTCCCTCTCTTGTTCCATGCAGAATATCAAGTCCCTGAGACAGACGCGAGTTATTCTTGGACACAGCAGCTGTTTCGTAAGGCTAAAACCTGGTGATCCAGGAGCAATTCCATTGCGATTCAAACCCTAAATGGAGGAGGGAAGAGAGAAAATAAAAATTAGAATTCCATGTAAATCAAGTTTTGAACCACACTGGTTGGACTATACTGCCTACTTGCATAAAACTAGCTTGCTGATGTTCAGCTTTGCCTGTTGAAAACCAGCACTTCAGAATTCCTTGTACATTAGATACTTTAAAAAGACAAAACAAACACTTGCCAGTTGATGGTGTATTTCAGTCAAAGCAAACAAAAAATTCTATCTTTCTTTAAAACTGTAGTATTATGGTAAGACAAATAACTGCCATTTCACCGAAGTCATACTGCATAGACACTCTGCACGGAGAAAGGACAAGCCAACTACAAAAATGGTACTACCATGGTTCCTGTGCAGAGCCCCAGGCTGTGCAAGGCTCCTTCTCCCACTTGCAAACACCCAAGTCTCCAGATGTTCCTATCTCTTCTTCAATAAAACCATCACTGTGATTGGGCTCTACCTTGAAATACGCCTGGGAGAAACTCTTATCTGTGAATTGTCCTTTAAGGGAGCAACAAACACACAGTCGAAGGATCTGCACATTCAGAACACTATCTGAGTCTATTCATCTCAGTCGGCTGCCTCACTCGATTATGAAAGCGCAATTGGTAGGAGATGATGATGTTTTGTAGTTATACATTCAGGCTACTGGAATGAGAAACCCCCATGCATTCCAAAATGCCCCAAGATTTATTATTAGGGGTGGGGAGGAGGAAGATTACCACGAGCTGCACAATAGACTGGCTACTTATCTTGGAGCCAATCTACGCTACACAGCCAGTCTCTTATCACTACTGGAGGGTTCTTGGTAATGAATGCAATTTGTACAAATACGAGTGCTCAGTCTCTGTAACTTCAACAAGGCAATGCCTGCCAGCATCAACACCAATCGGAGATGGTGTTGCTTGGATGCTGTGTTAGCTATATCAATTCTTACCCTAACACTCTCCGTAAGACTTCAGCAAAATGACTTTGCCCACTATGCTTAGAGAAATCTGGTTAAAACCTCCATATATTAGAAACAAATACCAGTGCTGGACTATCTATAGCAGTGAATGCTACTGTTTTTAGAGGGAAAGCATTGAAATTTATTAAAAAGAATACAGAGATTCACCAGAGAGCATACATGAACCACTGAAAACTCAGAGCTTATTGCAGAAATGGAAGCTGTATTTCTTACTAGCAGCACACAGGGTATTCAGCACCATTTCATTTGCTTTACAGTCGATACTATTAAACACTATGAAATGCCATCACTTGAAATTTTCAGTTTGTTAAATGGCTTGGAACAAATGCATGCATAGGGAAGACTGCTGGCCACATCACACAGAGAGGGCACTGCTGTCCTGGTAAGACACAAAAGGGTCACAGTTCAAGTTTGTCATATGACAACCCTGAAGGATCCAGGGAAAAGATTGTGCTGCAATGCAGCTGCCAGCATGGGTTGAAAAGGAGGTCAATCCAACAGGATGCAGCAGAAGGCCTGAGGCAATGTTATAAATGAAACAAACCCCAAGGGTTTTCAGTAACCCAGCAGCAATGTCCTTTATAATTCAAAGAACTTTATGGAGGTGAAAGTATTTTCTCTCTAAATAGTCATTAGACTAGAAGTCTTGCCTTTAAAAAGATACCAAAGAAAGACACCTCATTGCTGTTCAATCCTCACAAGAAGTAGGGGGATGGCACAAATCAGTGAGCCTGCTTTAGAAGCTGTCAGAGATGCAAGATGTTACAACAGGGCAGGAGCACGAAGCTGCCCGTGTTGGGAGGCAGAACTTATTTATTCTTAAATTCTTACCCATCATGCCCCACACTAAGCGATGTTATGCTGTAGTATCACATCCAAAGCCAAAGCTTATGCTGGACTCCTGGTTTGCTAAGACAGCCAGTTCGTACTTCTCGTTTTCATGTCACATCACACCAGTTTATCAGAGCTACTGAGTAGTGCAGCATTCCAGGACCCAGGGACTCTTTTACTAGTTATTGAATATACCTAAACCAACAGCTGCTACCACATCCAAGTTAAAAGAAAAAGTCCTTCTCTCAAAGTGCATGATGGTTTAAAATTAAAGAAGTTAACAGGCTGCCTACATCATTCCAGTCCCAACTGGGACTCTGCCGGGGAACTCCCTCTGAATGAAGTTTACACTAACTCCTTTTAGCTTCTGTCCCCAGGTCTTTCATGGGTTTATTCTGGACTTTGGACGAAGAAGCAGAGGGTAAGGTACCACCTGAACTTTTGTAATAAAACATTTAGAGAACCAAGAGTGAAAAGATTCAAGTGAAGATGCCATCTGTGCATTAAAATGAACCATCACAGGTGCTTCTGTTATGTCCAAGACTTCTTAAATAGAAGTGCCCAAATCTTGAGCTCTCCAGCTGACACAAGGGAGACTTTAGGGGAGGTTCTGCAGCTGCTCAGTTCTCAGAGCCTCCACTTGAGCAAGTTCCTCTTGGACAGCAGGTTTATTTTGCCTGGCCCTAGGCTATATGTATCAGTCCTTCCTTTTTACAGCTCATATCCCCCTTCCTGCACAGATGCTCCCCCACGCTGCTCAACATGAGCCAGCAGTGTGCACTGGCAGCCCAGAAAGCCAACCGCACCCTGGGCTGCATCAAAAGAAGCGTGACCAGCAGGTCACAGGAGGTGAATTCTCCCCCTCTACTCGACGTTCGTGAAGCCCCACCTGGAGTACCGTGTCCAGCTCTGGAGTCATCAACACAGAAAGGACATGGAACTGTTGGAATGGGTCCAGCAGAGGGCCACAAAAAGGATCAGAGGGCTGGAGCACCTCTCCTATGAAGACAGGCTGAGGAAGCTGGGGCTGGTCAGCCTGGAAAAGAGAAGGCTCCAGGGAGACGTTATTGCAGCCTTCCAGTATCTGAAGGGAGTCTTCAGGAGAGCTGGAGAGGGACTGTTTGTCAGGAAGTGTAGTGACAGGACAAGTGGTAATGGTTTAAATTGGGAGAGGGGAGATTTTGACTAGATACCAGAAAGAAATTCTTTCCTGTGAGAGTGGTGAGACACTGTAACAGGTTGCCCAGAGAAGTTGTGGATGTCCTATCCCTGGAAGTGTTTAAGGCCAGGCTTTGAGCAACCTGGTCTAGTGGGAGGTGTCCCTGCCCATGGCAGGGTAGTTGGAACTCAATGATCTTTGTGCTCCCTTCCAACTCTAACCATTTTTTGATTGTGAAACCTTAATATCCTGGTTAGAACACCATCAGCCCACTCCTTGTTCCCAGACGTCTCTATTTCATTCCTCCTTTTTAGGCATCAACTGCTTGTGTCTTGCTATTTTGGGGGATTCTTCACTGCATAAGTCTTCAGCCTACCCTAAGACAGCTTTGTGAGCCTCTTCTGAGGGGAAGTGAAAAAAAGCTGCTTTTCATCTGGGCCACAGACAAGTACAAAGATAAGTGAACATAAAATGCATCTCTGTAGAACTAATTTAGCAAAGGGTACTGCAACCAGCATGCGCATCCCCTTCTTCACCACCTAATTATTAGTGCCTTAACTAGCNTGAAATAATGAAATCTGAGGGGGGTTATGTTTTTTTTGTTTTGTTTTTGTTTTTTTTTTTTTTTTTTTAATTTGGAACACTCCTCCACAGGAGAGGTTGGAAGATGTCAACCATATCCTGAAGTTCCTGCCTTTCATTGAACCCCCAACACTCCACTTTTCTTCCGAAAGAGAAACAACACAGAAATGTGCAGCCCAGGAGGGGTAGTTATCAGCATAAATACTACTGGTCGACCTGGGTATCAACAGTTGACAGACCCTATTCATTAACCCAGGTAAAATGCTGCAACAACATGGCTCTGCACCACTGGAAACCACCCTTCACAGTACTGAGACCACCAGCTGGCTTAAAACCAGCCCCAGGAGGCCACAACAGCTGCAGTTCTGCTTCTGACCTTCCTCAGAGCAAAGTCAAATCAGCAGCTTTGGCAAAGGAACACGCTGTCATTCTTTCTAGATCCTCAGAGCCTTTTAAATACACCTAACAGAGATCAGTTACTCTGACTGATCTTGGCAGCAGAAGACATTGTGGAGCTCCTGCTGTACTCCCACGCCTGTTCAGTGGCTAGTTTTGTTGACAGGTTGCTCCTGAAACCTGCTTTAAGGTCTCTAGAGCTCTCTCCAGTGGCTGGACTGAGAATTAAATACCAACTCTCTCTGAAAAGGTGACATATGATCTACAAGTTTGGACCACGGGTACTGACAAGGATATCAAAGCTGCTCAGAGCTCACTTACAAACCCTGATATAAAGCTCAGAGAGGTCAGCAGACACCTTCCTTCCCACCAAGTCCAAGTCAGGGTCAGTGAGCTGCTCCTGGCAGCATACATTCTCCCTTCTCAAATTCAATGGCATCACACCCATAGCATTCAAAATTTAAAATTCTTAAGAAGAGGCCACTTTAAGGGAGCAAAACATTCAATCAAGTGTTAAAAACTCAAGCCAAGAGTTCTCATTCTCATGTTTGGTGTGGTATAAACACAACACAGTCTCAGCACCAAGGTCCCAAGAGAGCAAACTGTCACGGCAGTTCTGCTGCACATCGTAAAAATATCACCAGCAGGAGAAAGAGAAAGGCACGAGACAGTTTTCAATGACATCTCCAAACACTGGATAATTACAGCTGTGTGCAGAAACAACCTTGCTGGAAGGTGGTAAAGGAATCTAACGAATGGAAGCAAAAGCATCCAGGTTCAACCCCCAGCTCTTGTCACCTGTGGTCACATCGATGTCTGTGATATCTAGTGTATCTTATCCTGTACATTAGTTTCCCACTTGTAAAACACAGGACATGTTCCTGTCTCAGAGGAGGAAAAAAAGGGTTAAAAAGCCATTAATGCAGTATGGAGTGCTCAAACACTCTCCTGGATCTCTCCCAGCAGCAAGGAGAAAGGAAGGAACCCTTGTCAAAATTGTGGAAGTTTTGCTTGTACAAATAAGTGCATAATTTAAGACAGAGAAAACACAGTGAAAACAGTTGATATTACATTGGTGACAAGCCAGCCTACCGATGCTGACTATTCTAACAAGCCTTAGTCTGCTAGAAGTACTCCCACATTCACAATACTAAAATTATAATACAGTATTCAATACTTTGTAAATATGGTCTTTCTAAAAAATAAAGTTGGTGGCGTTGAATGATGGGTTTTTTGGTGAGGTTTCTTTTTTAACCGTTTAGACCACTAGAGTAGAACAAGCCAATGTCTGAAAGGGTTAGATTTCTATTTCCAGGCTGCGTTTCCTGCTGCTGAAAACAAACATGTATATTTATGATATTATCTGCTGTAGTCTACAAAGAAGCCTCACGAAGCTGTCAGATCTCTATAATAGAGAACGCTATTCAACTATGCATTTTTCCTCAGATTTCATTGCAACACTCCTACAAGTCCTTTCAAATGTAGGCAACGACACGTTTTACATATTGAAGCAAATTACTGCAAATGTAATGTCAGTTTATTCACTATTATGCCCAAGATTCATCTACGCATGTCACTTCATATGGCTACATCAGATGCTTAATCTGTACCTGGAGGTAATGAATACTATACAAATATGTCATGTTAGTTAATAGACAATTATTAAGCTGAAATTTTCTGGCTCTTTGCCACATCATTTTAAGCAATGTATTGTCAACTAAATTATAAATCTCTTGACCCTTCACATGTCATCAACATTTGCGCATTACCAATATGTTCAGCCTAAAGCTACAATGCAATTAGTCATTTAAATTGCAGATATCTTTCACACATAGGAAGAATTAAGTTCATCTCTAGCACAGAGAAGGCACGATATGGGCCAATGAACTGTATTTCTGAAGTGTCTGAATGGCAGTCAAGAATATTTTTGCCTATTTACATGAGGAAAAATTCACATCAAGTGTATGGCCTAGACTGACAGCAGCCAGGAAATTTAGCGCTGAAATTGAAACTCTCTAGCTGACAGGGCCGTGCTTAGGTCATGCAGCAGATAAGTAAGATGCTGAAGCCGTATTTTATAATCGCAGTAACACTTTTAGCTCCCCTCTTCCCCAAAGGTATGGCCATACTGTAGACTCTTTGATTGTCCCGACAGCGTGAATAAGAACCAGAAACTGAAATCAAGAGTCTGCATATGTTAAGCATATGCAAAGCAGAAAAAGGAAAAATCCTCCTGCATCACTTCAGACCTAAATCTCAAAACAGGCTGGAGGAAGGAGTGGTAGAGACAGAGACATACTGAGAAAGAGAGGGAAACCCCTCAAGTGTAGAAATAGATTTTGTAACCTGACTCTGAACACCTACTTACATGCAAGTAGTATAGGTCCAATTTAAAGTGATTGCTTTTAAATTCATTTTCTGCAGCTTTTAAGAAAATAGTTTAGCAGACTATCACGTACCGATGCCAAGCGTCAGCCAGCAGCCCCTCTGTGCCCCATGGATATACAGGGAGCAGCAAACCTATCATCCATTTGCTACAGAGCCAGCTTCTGCATTTAATTCACATTTAGACACAGTCACATCCTTAATACCAATACTGAAGCTGATGAATTATACTAGCGTGTCCTCTCATCAGCAGACCTCATGGCCAGAAGTGGGGCAGTAACTTCTACACCTACTGCTCATAAGAGTGCAAAGTCACATATCCCTTAACTACCACATATTTCTCCCAAGAACACGGAAGAGTTGGGGTTTTCTTTCATTCTGCAGAAAAGGACCTGATGCTTAAAACCTTAGTTCTTCCTAGGTTAGCCTAAAGAACGTTTCCAAAGCTTAAACATGCACCACATACAGAGTATGTTTGATCAACATGCATAATGGCATCCTAAGCTGTAAAGCAAGATGGATAAGTTTAAGTTTTGCTAACAGTGATGGCAGAAACCATGCCATAAAAGAGAAGACAACACTCTTGTTTTGTCCACCCACAATCAATACTAAAAATGGAACCATGACCAGTGTGGTAAACAAGACATTTCTCCCATTTCTTCTTGCCAAATGTCTTCTCAGAAGGAGAATAGAAACTTATTTGTGGACTGCTGTATCAGATGATATGCATCACCTTGGAAGTGTCATGTTATTCTATGCATGTTAGCCAGAGCTAAGAGTTTGACACAAAGGAAGTACTTGAATGGCTCTGCACTGACCCCAGGATATCACCTGCACCATCAGTAGCCTTGGTTTCCACAGCAGACCTAGACCATGGCTGACAAGGCAAGGCTCACATGTACTAACAGAGCAGCCAGTCTTGATAAGGGACGGAAAGGCCACAAGCAGTATGTGGAAGGAGGAAACTTCCTTTGCCATTGGCTCAAGCAAAGAAGACAAGACACCAGATTTAACTGAGCCAGTCAATGTGACCAACCTAGAAGGAGGCAAGTGAAGGACACGCCAACCAGCAGCAGTTTGAGACACTTCCAAGTAGTTAATGTGTTATTGAGCCCAAAAACAGATGAGAAGCAAGCAATCTGCCCCCCAAAATTACACAGAAGTGCAGGCATCCAAGTAAGTTTTCCTGTATAAAACAGAATGGTCCAATTGCAGTCTTCGGAGGAGAAGAACAGCCAGTTTCCTAACTCAACTTTCAAAAACATATCTAGACTTTTTTCCTCCCTTCTGCACGATACCACAGAAATACACTGCCCTCAATTCAAGACCAAAGATGAGCTGGGACCTAGGACACCTTTGGATAGAAGGAAAGAAAGTTTAAAGACTCAGAACTGCAGCCTGTTTCCTCACTAAAGAAAGCTTTAAATATCTGCAAGGGTTTTCAGACTTCTAAGACTCCAGTTATAGTGAGGAGGAGACAAAGCTGTTTCCAAAATAGCTTTGTCATCAGAAAAGCAGTAAAACTAAATCAAAAATAATTCTTGACTATTTCTCAGCATTGAAAACATTATGGGGCATGTTACCAATCAATAAAAATTATGAAACAGAACACAGAATCAGGAAAATAAGTCTGTGGCTTCAAGTTTACTTTTTTTTGTGATTTGTTTCATAAGTGTTGTCCCTTCTCAAGATGAGTTATTTTTCAATTCTTCCCACTCTTTAATTTATCACTGTCCACCACATGCCCCCCCAAAATGGAAAAGAGGTGGGTAACAAATACACAAACCCAAAACCACACATGAATGAAATCCAAAGGTCTGTCGCACTCATTGTATCCAAAAGTGTCCAGAGGGACCAGAATGAGAGAGAACAAGATATTACCATCTCTGGAATACAAGTAGCACCAATTAACACATTTTCACAAAACAGGGATTTTCTTACCAGGGCTTTCTCAAATTACTCTTTCTGAACAATACCATTCAAATATTAAGTTGTAGGGAAGAGAACATGCAAAACTACACAAACGAGTGTTTCCAACCAGAAGGGAAAAGAATTCCCATTATACTGATGCCTTTTTTCTTTTTTTATATTAGCCTAGAGCATCAGCCTTAGTTTTTCATTCCATAACCTTCATGGATTTGCACCTACTGCTATTTCAAGTTTAGCAATAATTATGCAAGATATAGCATTATTATATATTATTAGCAATAATTATGGCAAGATATAGTTCACCCTTTTTATATTGCTTTTAGGTCCAAATTAGTTGACAGACGCTTCTCCGGGCAAGAACCTCTTTCTTTATTTGCCACCTGCCGCATTATAAAGTGATGTGGCTGCTGGTAAGCAGGCTTCCAGCTGAAAAGAATGTGCTCACATCACCACATGTTCTAGTTTCCAGATTAAAATAATCCATTATAGGTATCCTTAAAAGACCAAGTAAAGAAGGCAGAATTTCAGAGAAAAAGATAAGAAGAATCTACAGGAATCAGACACTCAACTACACCAGGAAAAAAGACTTTCCAGAAAAGGTGCAAAACCAAGTGGCGGAGTACAGAGGAAATACCCATGGCTGAAGAACCATTCCAAATGAAACATTGTATGCTAGAAAATTCTGTTCTTAGCCCTTTATACTTACTGTTGTTGCAACAGAAGGTAGCAGACACGCATCAACCCAGTCTGCTGAGAACCACTCTTCCAGTACCCATTACATTTTGGTACTGAATAAAGAAAAGCAAATATGTAAAAGATTTGTTTACAGAGCTTCACTTTTTAAATACATACTGAAACTGATTGTTTCTTCCCTGTCTCCCCAAATACCTTAGGGCTTCTGTTTACATCAATAATGGCTTGAAACAATTCCTCTCCTTTAATTATTGCAGTAGGCAATGATAAAAAGAAGCTGAATGGACTTAACTTTGCTCTAACACAGACATACAAGACACAAACACTGTACAAAGAACAATACCCAAGGAAAGTGAAAGTCTCAATTATAAAAACACAGTTAGCATTACTGATTTAACTCAATATCGTCAAAGCATCACTTGTATTCAGGGACAACTTATTCCATCATACCCATCTACCAAGATATTAAATTAAAAAAAAAAAAAGTGGTCACAGGAGTATTATGCACAGATTTACTCCTTGCCATTGCATAGTCAGGAAGTTCTGACATTTAAGATTACTTGAGAGTAAAGCTGTCTGTATTTGCAATTTGAAATGAGAAAGCACATCCTGCCTGTTTAAATTATTCTCAGGCTGGTTGCCCAAAAAGATGATTTTAAAGATGCCCAAATGTGTATCAGCCTAAGGCCATATTGTACTTGCTTTCAGTTTCAAAGACCTCCTTTCATCTCTAAAGAATGGAATGTTGTTTACTGCTCAGGATGTTTTGCCATGTTATCATGAATGTATTACAAATGTTCTGCTTCTTGAACTAGAGAGTGTTTGTCAAACCATTCTTTATTCTACATGAGAAGTCTTAAGCCTTTTATAAATCCTGCTCAGATATATTGGGACACTTAAACGTCCAAGTCTAAACATCCTTCTCAAGTTTGCTATCCTGCATAATTTCACAGAAAAAAGCCAACAGAGAATTGCTTTCTGGTAGCACAGAGCTTAAGTATTAGGCACCGGAATGCCAGATTGCAAGTGAGAAACAAAAGTAGTTTCACTGGCAGAATCACTTTCACCTACTGCCCTTGCAATTCAGTCTAGTAAGGCAACCTATACGAGAAGCATCTTAAAATACAGCAGGTAAATTTGTGACAGTGACAGGCTATCAAGGTTTATGGTTTGTTTCAGGCATGTTAAATAATGGACCACCAGCTTTCAATAGCAACATTGTTATCTGTCTCACTTTGGCACAATTTCATGAAGTGTTTAATAAAGCAGACACACCGCAGACGATGAGAAATAACTGAAAAGTACCTAACAGGCAGACTTGTTAAATATTCAGAAACAAATCTGGCAATAATTACAGAAAACCACTAAGAAGAACAGGAATAGTTACTCAAGGAAGCTTGGGGGAAGACAAGAAAAGGATGGGGATAACTGTTCTTGTGCTAAATTCGTTTTTTCAAGTTTTTCCAGTGGTATTATAAAAAAAACAAAACTATACTTTCAGCTTCATGTGAAAGTGTATTAAAAAACTTCAAAGAAGTGAAGGATAGCTGCTCAAAAGCTGGGAAAGCTGCTTTCCTACACCTTGTTTAGATACAGATTCCTTCACTTGAGGTAATCAGGGAGTCTTCAAGGAAGTTAATTGTGTCTCCATGTCAGAAAAAAAAAATAATAAAAGAAATAAAAGAAATAAAGTATCAGAGACACAAGCCTACCTCACCTCCTCAGAGAGGTCTCTTGTCACAAGTCCTGCCTGAGAAAGAACCTACAGGACAGATGCCACCACTGTCTCAATTACACTGCAAATAACTGAGCTTTATGGAAGGTCTTTCCTGACTCCAGCATGTGAAAATGCCGGAGCATTTTCAATCCTAGCATCTATTTAAGCTTCCTAGGCCACCAGCATGAAAAAGACTTAGGGTCTATCAGAAAGGAGAATTTTGCCACCACTTGTTCTGCTGCCACACAAGAGTTATTTTCTAGGCCTCTGGTCACTGTGCTTGGGTCACAAGCCAACCACTTGAGCAACGCTGAGGCTTCATGAGAAAGAAGGACAAAACAGGCAACAACACCTGAATGATGGTCCGCAACACATTCTTCCTGTTTCCAGCCAAGACGTTGGTTAATAAAAGTAGGCCATCAGTCTCCTTGGAAAGGAACTGCTGCAGCCCCATAAGCTTCCTAGGTACTAGAAACAACCTCCAGCACAATATTAAGGCATTTGTTCAGACCAAGATTTGTTAAAAGCACCTTCAAGGCACTTTTAAAATGCAGCATGAGCCAGGAAAAGTGATCTTATTTACTGCTTTTTGGGAGGGGAACTAGCCAAGGCAAACTCATGGTGTATTCAAAAAGAGTTCCTGTGTATTGTGCGTGGAAAAAAGTCCACAGTCCAATATCAAAGCAAGAGCCACTTCAAAAACCATCAAAAACAGCCATCATGACTTCAAATGAGCAGCCATGACAACTAGCTGCTTCAGACCACCAGCGCTTCATTACCCTCCACCGCAGACAGAAGCTTCTTTGAGCCATCATTTCACTCAGTCCTATACACAAAGTGCTCTTATCCACAGTTGTTCTTATAACACAAAATAAATATCCCCATGAAATTTAGCAGAAACAATCCTTTCAAATATCTAACACAGAGCAGTTTTCTTACAGTATGTAACCAGCCATTTCGTGTAAGAGAATTTTCACTTCTGCCTACAGGGAAAGAAAAATAATTCTGTATAAAGATAACAACATGCAAGTCATCTCCGTACCTCCAGCCCAGATCCAGTGCTTGACGAATCCAATGGTCTTTTCTTCCTTGGTCCAATGGCTGCCAGAGCTGTGAGGTTGGCTTCTCTTTGTTGCATTTGTGCTAACTCTAATTGTTGCATCTAATTTAAAAAGAAAACACCTAGATTAATTATGATATACAGGATGCTAAAGGTCTTGGTTCTCTTTAAAGCAGCTTCAATCAGCTATGCTGTCCCTTCTGAAACAATGTATTTCACAGCATCTTTCCCTGTCTTTCTGGACACTTTTGACAGATTCCAATACTCATTCATGCCCGGAGCCTTGAAACACCAACAGCCCTACGGATAGCACTGCATAAGTAATGTTTTTTATGGAGACACATCACCACAGCATTAACAGCGGGCTTGCTGCTGATTCCTTGGCTCATGAACTTTGCCATTTCTAATTAACAGAAAACATTGATCAGAACTGGGTTATGAGGCTGGATTAGTATTAAAAGGTGAAGTCAGCAAGTCAGATATTCTTAATTCAAAAATCTCAATTATTGACTGCACAAGTGAGACACTCAACTTCTTCATGCTGTATTTACCCAAACCCAGTGCTCAATATTGTCATTCGGTAACATCTTACTATCCAACTGAACAGGATGCTCTCAGTTCACTGATACTCTCTTTTCCCAGTACATATTTGAATTTTCAGGCATATCTGAAGCAAGCTAGAGATATGCTTCCTGTATTTATTTTCACTTACCTCCAAGAACTGTTCAACACAAAGAAATCCTTAGAAACAACCTCTACTTGGGTTAGGTAAATTTGAGATGGGAGAGAACTCCACAGTCAAAGAAGATTTAAAAAAAAAATTAAAATTTTCTCTCTGCATTTTGAGGTACATACTACTTCATTCTATTCAATAAGTGCAGACGCTAGCTGCTCTGGAGCTCAATCTAGTCAAGTCTGCTAATACTAGATCAGACTGGCTACCTTGCTAATGCAACCACACTGCTTTCAGACCCACCAGCTGTCCAACTTGGAGCAACGGTGGTGGGGAGTGCACTTTCTGTAGAGAAGGAAGCTTTTTTTATTTAGTCAGTTTGAGTTTGTCCTTAAACACCAACTTCTAGGTTTGATGCTAAACCTTAAATAATGTGACATGCACTTAGAACAGCTCCTTAAGCCCATGCTCTTCCCCATTCCCAGGACTTACAAAATCTGTTAGGATGGAAATTATCCACATTCACACATGCCTAAGTCATTAAAGAAAGTACAACCATATCATCGTAGCAAAGCATCCAACTCTCCTCCCCTCCCTTAACCCTGCAAATAATTAAAAAAAAAAAAAAAAAAAAATTAGAATTCCTCAGTCAGTACAGCTATTATGCCTACTAAGCTTGCAATACACCATGGTTCTGCTTGCTTTTCAGCTCTCAGAGATCCTACTTGGAGAAGAGAAATTCAGCTGGCTAAGAGATGAGCTTGTAGGATCTACACAGCCTTATTCCTCAACTTGCTACTACGAAAGTAAGAATCCACAGTTATAAGAATCCACATACCATGTGGTTGGGATGGGGCTTTGTTTGTTGTTGAGAGTTTAGGGGGTTTTGGGGGTTGGCTTTTCGAGTTTGGTTTGTTGGGGTTTTTTTTAAAAGTCTGTAATTTTACTGGTAGACTTGGTAGACTTGCTCTTACTTTAGTGATGCCGGCAGCTTCACATCGAGCATTGCAGCCAGCTAGTCTAGTTAAAGAAAAATGGTATTTCAGTGCAAGATTCCTAAAAGGACATCCTGTCCGGTAAGACACAAACTACACACATGCTCACGTTTTTTCAGCATATATCTGGAAACGCAAGGCTTTGACATACAGATGTTGAGAGTAGCTGCGTTTTTGTTTGATTATTTTTTTTGAGGGGGAAATATAGACAAATGATTCCAGTTATGAAAACAACAACATTTGCAAGTCAGCTTTGATCCCACTGAGTAGGCTTTTCCTTACACAAATGTAGTAGTACTTCAACACTAGATACCATCATTCACTTAGCACACAGTCTGTTTTTGCCTCTGTGGACAGTGTAAACATATAAAATCAGAACTACTTCAGTTCTAAATGGGGTTTTTCTGTTCATCTTTTTCAAAGTACATAGTATTGGTTTTAAGAATATTTTAGAGATGCAGGGTTTTATGTCCTTTAAACTTGAAAACTACAGTCCTGCAATTGTATGACATTACCCTAGCTGGCCTACTTGCATAAAATGTTTAAAATGAACTCCCTTTTCATCTCAGTCTTAAAAATGTGTATTTGTATTCAGGAACACATTGCAACATATCAGGAATAGAGGGGAACAAGACTAACTCTGAAACAGTAACAATTCGACAAACTCTGTGAAACACAGGCTTAATCAGGAGCAATATAACACTGACATTCTTTGGCAGAGGCACATGCTGACTTCCAGCCCCTGCTGCTCAGGCCTCCAGCACCTGGAGCCACCCTCACTCACAGGGAGCATCCCTGTATAAGTACACCTTCATGCTAGCAATGTATCTCAGTTGTCATGGTGGCTGCATGTCCACCAGTCTTCTTACCATGAGAAGAGGCATTACAATATTGCCAAGCGCATGGCATTGCTCTGGGGGAAGATTAAATTTCAAAGGGCTCCAGTGGAAAGAAACAAGGAGAATGATGATGTGCTTTACTATCAAGCATCATTACACTTAAAATAAAAATTACTTCTAAAGCCATAAACTTTAAACACAAATGAAAACAAAAGGGCATTATTAGCCTAACCTTGTGCTTCTATCACTAGGAGTCACAGAAAACATATCCCCCCCTCTCCCTCAACCCTACAAAACACATACAAATCAGGTTCATCACTGCACTTAGACATCCCAAAAACGGGTGGCTGCTGAACATGTGCTCACTGAAGCAGCACTGAAGACAGACAGACACACACACACCCCTCATTATAGCCAATGCTGTTGGGCAACCATAGTAAAGACCAAGGACAAGAGACAAAACTATGAACTAAATCCCAAAGGGGCTTTGGGTTGGCATCAGCATGGGGTGGAAGGGATTAGGTGGGCTAAGAAAACATGCTGTCAACACAGACACCATGCAGGAGTGAGCACTGCTGCTGGGGAGCAGTGCTGGCAAAAACCCCACCCATAACAAAGGACAAGATGACACTTGGTGGACAGTATTGAATAAGATGTGCATTCTAGAAACAGAACTGATGCATCTTTGATCACACAGTTCCCAAGACAATGCCAGAAACACGTGCTACTACCATCACCTAATTTCCACTTTGTAACCAGGCAAAGGATTTTTCAAATCAGCCAGAATCTCTCACCAGAGTTTTAGAGCAAAAGAAAAAAAAAAGAAATCATAGTCTTGTTGCATTCTAGACATCTCAGGGATTTTTCTGAGAACCATAATTAAGACAAATGAATTTAAACACTCAATCTCCATAATGGACTCAACAGATCCCCATTAAGCAATATGGGCAGGCATCCAAATTACCCTGCTGAAGCCAGCAAAATCATCTTTTCATCAAGTTTTGTTCCATTAAAAAGTGTGAGATTAAATGTCCAAACATTGTGTGAGCAGTTAAAAGCACAGGATAAGGAGAAGACAGGCAGATAATATCAAGGGATACCCGAGGATACTGGCTGAGTAACTACTGCCAGATTTTCCTGAACAAGATTAGGAAAGTCAAAGAGGCAAATATATTGAGTCAAATCTTTCTTTAACAGACAGTTTTGTAGCACACAAGTTAGGGCAGAAAGATCACTGCAGTAAATGAACGACAGTAGAAGTTGTATATACACTTTATTAAAATATAACACAGAGAAGCTGCATCTAGTATAATTTCCCTTCTAGGGGCCAGTTTTACTAATATTGATGTCTCTGACTAAAACAGGATACAAATAGGAAAAGTCATACCCAGGTTTGTATTATGAAAACAGATGATTTTTCTCCCTTGAAGAGAGAAACGGGTAATGGCAATTCAAGAGGAGCTGGGGGAACTTGTGCCATGCCCTGAACCCACAAACAAGCAGGTTTCCCCTCAACCTGACCTACTTCATCTGCTGAAAAATGCTCCTGTTCCACATTGACACAGGAGTCCAACACACAGTCTGTGCAAAATTCATTCCTCAAAAAGGGCAGTGAGACGGGACAGTCTCCAGGCAAGCGGCAAATGAATGTTCATGCTCCTTCTCCCCACTTTTTGATTTTTACATATGCTAAGAATCGCAGTACAAAGAGTTCTAAAAACCTGTGTATAAAGATCAAATTGCTATGAAAATGTCTCAGAACCTGTAAAATAGTCTTTGTTGCTGCTGGCTCTTTTAATAATAAAAATAGGGTTTAAAGTCTGGTCTTGCAGCAAGCAGGAATCTCTAGGGTGACACAATAACCATTTTAGTTAATCTGACCTGCAGCACAAATCAAGAAGTAAGGTACGTTTTAAAGTCCTCTCTTATAGTGAAATGGCATTTGCAGCATGGCTGTAATCACACAAAATGAAAGGTTTTAAAATTGACCTCTCTGTTCTTCACTCCATCCTCTACTGAGAAAAATATTTCATTTCTGCCCACAGAAATTCTCTCTCACTTATGTCTCATACTTCGCATTTCAGACAATATGCAAAATCTGTTTTTACTGCTACACCAGTGACATTTTAATATTAAAAATTAAATTTCAAGTTGTGTAAGAAGACAAGAAGAACTTCAGCTGTGAGATGCTGAGACTTTTTTAAAAAGCAATACTGCAAGTTGGTTTCAAACCCTTTTAGTTATAAGTACATGACATATGGTTGTTAGCATTATCAAAGCACCAATAATTCAAGTGATGGAAACCTCTCAAGATTTTCCCTAAATACTATGAGGAAGAATCCATCAAACAACTGAAGAAAGGGAGAAGTATACTCCAGTACAAATAAAATCAACTAATTCACACCAGGTAATCTGTCATATGTACAGCAGCAGGTGGCTGTATTCCAAAGGTGGAGGATGGGGGGGTGGGAACAGAAGAGCTACCTAGCTGAACACATATTCACCTTCAAAAAGGAATAATGAAACCCCTCGTGTCTGGTCACAGACAAGCGACAAGGTTTCAAGGGATAAGCTTTCACAGAAGCTAAACACATGAAACCTTTACTCTCTAGATCCTCAAGGAGAGTTTACAAGGGAAGATTTCTCTAAAGGTAGGGGGGCAAAAAAAGAAACATCTGTATTAGCCAAGGCTCACAGAGCTGAAACAACTCTGAGGTTAAAGCTAAGCCAAACAGGTGACAATTGTGCAGCCCAATGCCAGCAGGTAACATGCATCTCAAGAAATTAGTACCACTGCCCACTTCTGTGGGAACTTCAATATGTAAAGTACTAGGAAATAAATGAAGAGAGATTCCTTTTCTCCACTTCTCAGACTTAAGCGTTAGGAGCTTATGTTTAGGAAAAAAATCACCCCAAAATAGTATTGGCACCGCAATAACAGATAAACACAACGGTATGAATGTAAATGAGTTCAGAAGAAATTCTGGTAAGACAGATGGAGAAGCTAAACACCAGAATTCTGGACTGGGTTGCAATTAATGTAAGGGAGAGAGTAAAAAGCACACTTACAAAGTACTGGGTTTAATATCAAGATGAAAAGGGGATCTCTCCACATATGACATAGTAGGCTGACAGAATATGGCACAGATTAAATAAATATTTAAAGTAACAGAAAAGCTGGCAGGAAAGGAAACCAGGGAAGGCTGAAGACAAGTTAATGTATGCCTAAGGGTTATGTGTGCTATCCAGCAATAAGTACATCAGAAGTAATAAAAGCACTAAAGTAGATGAACAAGAATTTGTATAAGACTTGCGGGGTGGGGGGGGGAAGCAAGGGATATAAGCATAAAAGACACGCAGAAGCCCCTGATTCTTTCAGGTTCCACAACAAAGAAATTAAACAGTAAATTAATGAATATTTAAATTTAAAGTAAGTCAAAGCAACTGTGACGAAATATCAACATTTACCTCTTCCCAGCTTGCTTTAGTGAAAAAGGAACCTTGTCATCTGCATGGGTCTTTACTATTGCCCTTTATCATATAAGACCTGAATGTTGAGGTACCTTTTAAGTGGGGCCACTTATTGCACTGACCTGACTTTTCTCTCTTGTTTCTATCCATTCTTTATTAAGACCATCTTTTTCTAAGTTTCACTGGGTTTCATTGTGTCCTCCATTTAGTGCTTTGAAAGTTGTCTACTGCTCCCAGTCGCTTCTTACTTCATTGTCTTTGGAAAAAGAAGAACTCCAATTTTTTTTGCATTCCCTTAAAGCATTTTAAGGAACTAGTGACAAAAATGAAAAATAAACCTTAAAAATCTGTTTTCAATCCCAAGCCTCTCACACTGGTTGTCATAAAGCTCAATGAGCATTACTGCCTCCAGCCTCTACCTTTTCTATACAAAATTTTCTGCCCTACAGGTTGAATGTGGCTGAATAGCAGGCTTCTCATATGGGGGACATTCTCTGAGGAAAACCAACATTTGAAGGCTGCATATTTAAACGTTTGTCATCCCCCTCCTCTTGCCTATAATGCAATTTCTCTTCTTGCAATTGCTTCCTTTCGAACTGTTTTAATTAGCCATACAATTAGTTTCCACTGACTTTTCCCTCCGTTGTAATTTAGATTTAACAGCAGAAAGGCAGAATAGTAGGCACTGGCTTGATATGCCGCCCTAACTTACAACAGGGCTATATGCAATGCTGTAGGTTTCTTTCAGGTAAATATTCCACATACAAGTTCCAGTGGCAGAACAGCCCCCAGAGTGGTTGTGTCCTCCAACAGTGCCTTGTCTGTCTACAACTAAAAGGCGCAATAAGACGTTTTGGAGAACAGAAATTTTTTCTAGGATATTCATGAAGTAATCTACCCAGAACAGAAAAAAAAAAAAAATAATCAAGTATTTCAGTTAATATTAGAGAATGTCAAATATATAAATAACTAGGTCCCCACAGAATTTAAGAAAAGAAAGTCCAGAGTGCAGTGACTTACTAAGTCCTCATTTTGCCCATTCTTGTTAAGAATTTCCCATATGTGGAGCGTGTATTTCCTTGTACAAAGTCTTTGTTTTGTTTAAAAATTATTGACGCACGTTTGTGTCTTTAATAACACCTGGAACATGCTTTCCCCTGTTCAGTTTCATCAGCTTGCCTTACTTGAAAGCCCAAACAAGTTCCTGGGTGTCTAGCAACCAGCATCAAGCTCTTTTTATGTATGTTTTCAGACACAGCTAAGGCTATTTTTGTTGCAAGGCCAAGAGAAGACTAGAGCACACCACACAAAGCAATATATTCTGCAGTTTTTGTTTCAGATGCTATCGTGTACGAAAACACTCCTCAATGACTGTCAGCAGACCTGCATTATTGAAAGAGGGCAGCATCCAGCCCTTGCAAGACATTACTTTAAAACCAATCACTGCTCTTATAAACACACAATATTTTGAGCTACCATCTTCCAGCCAGCTGGTTTCAGGGTATCTGACACAGTATCTCAGTTGCTCTTTTCTTACACTCCTTCAAAGCACACAAGATGAATGCCACATGAACAGGGATTTGGCTTGCTTTTCAGTTATAAATAAGCTAACACTTCAAGGATTTCCATCCCTGACTTGTAACACATCAAATCTCTGATTACAGTCCCTTGCTATTTGTAGGGTTACACTGCAGGTAACAAAATTAGTGTCTCTTCAATAATGCGCTTTTTTCCACCCCAAAACCGTGCAGAAGCAGGTAAGAAATACTACAGAACAATAAAGATAATATAAATCAGATAATTAAGCAGAAGCTCTCAGAATGTCACTGAAGGCTCATAAAAAGCCAATTTATCACGATGAGATTTAATTTTGCTTGCAGCATCTTGTTCACTTTTTTGCAAGGTTATAGTTAACTAGGGAGTTTCCTTTTCCCCTGCCACAAGAGTGGTCTTAGAGAATTTGAACTATTAGGTCCAGAAGACTAAATACAGAAGCAGTGTAAGAGGGGGAGGTGGGGGGAAGGAAAGTGTTGGAGACAGCAGGGAGAGCCACAGACAAAGAATCAGGTTACAGTTACTTGTTATCTGAGAACAAGAGAGAAAGTGAGGGAGCGAGATAGGATGGACACTTGAAAATAAAGAAAAAAAATATTATTTTGGAAAAAATGGTACTAGAGAACAACTAAATTTCAGCCATTATTATGAAACACTCAGGAACTCACTGGAAACATGCAGACTTTTTTGCATGTTTTTGACTGGGTTCATTTCATCTCTATGAAAACCCCAGGGTTTTTAGTA
The DNA here is from genome assembly GCA_013398155.1 of Pedionomus torquatus. Classification (NCBI taxonomy): domain Eukaryota; kingdom Metazoa; phylum Chordata; class Aves; order Charadriiformes; family Pedionomidae; genus Pedionomus; species Pedionomus torquatus. The sequence goes on along the minus strand of VZRU01011775.1, from coordinate 74,040 downwards.
TAAACTGACTGGGAGAAAAATAAAGGTATTGAATTTTCTCAGCATTTTATCTGCTGCTGTCTTGTGATATCCATGTGAAATTCATAACAGTAAAATGCAGCAGTGCATCAGCCAGAAGAAAGGGACTAGGAGGACCTGTGCAGACGTTAAGCACATGGAGATGCTGGAAGCGCAAGGAACAGGGCAGGCAGTGTCTGCTGTCCATCAGGTGCTTGCTCCACACCTTCCTTCCCCTAGTTTAAGACCTGGCTGCTCACGTATTTCCACCAATAGACGCTGCTAAGTGCCACATGGTGAGAGCAAAAGGTAGGTACTATGGAACAAGCAAAGATGCTATCAGTCTGTGCTCAACCCCAAGCATCAATCTTGCTCACATACAAACTGAAAGGTTTGCCCAGCCTCAGCCTTAAGCTTCTTGAAACCATACTACAAGCACAGACGTAAAAGAGATCAGGGTTTATGTTTATATTCACAATGCACATTGTTTAATAGAGACATTTTTACAGGTCTTCTGGGATGCACTGTTCATATGGCATGCTTGCGCATTTGACAGTATCCTACACCTACTCAATTTAAGTAAGCTCATTTCAGAATAGGGATGAGGCCAGAGATAAGCTATAAATACAGATACAAAAATTTTGCATCAACTGAACGCTTTCTTTGTAATTGGAAATGCTGTTGAAAGTAGAACAGGAAATAGCAGAAAGCACCTAGCAAAAGTTCTGGTTTAAAAAGTCCTCACATCAGGGACAATGCGAGGACTGTATCCACTCAGGTTGAAGTGGCAGATAAGGCCGAATGAAAAGCAGGGGTAATTTACCCAGACTTCGAGAATGTCACTGCACAAAGACCTGCCCCATGAGGTGAACAAGGACAAAATTCTTGAGCGCACAAAGGAGCAGCTTGGGGCAAGCCTTGCAGCTGTCTCAGAAGGAATGCGCACTTTCTGTAGGTATTAAAATCTGCTGAAACAGGTGAAAGGGGGAGGTAAATAAAGACTTAATTCATAGCAAGCTACATAGATTAAGAATACAGGAAAGTAAATGACTTAGCATAGGGGAAGTTTGAGGCAATAGGTCATGCAAAAAAGGATGAAAAGGTCACAGCAATTACATACAGCCTGCTGGATAAAAGAATCCACTGCTGAGTCTCTGGATGTACTTCCAGCAATGTTAAGATGTTGCCCCCAGCTGCTGGATGACAGCACATCCTGGATTTATAAGTATTCATTGTTAGGATGTACACTCTGCATTTTGGGAAACATTGCTTTAGAACATGCTCCAGTCTCATTACCTCACATCCCCTCTTCCTTCTCTGGAGGAAGACAGTACACATAAAAGACAGCTTTGAGGAAGGAAGGCCCATATTTGTTCTTAAAGAACTTTAAGGGGATCAGATCAGGTCTTCCTGTAGATACTCAGCCAGAGTGGCCTGGAAAGGATGTGATTCCAGCTGACAGAGATATGAAAATTCCCCAAGTGTGGTTTCTTAGGAGCAGGCTACACACATAACACAAGACAGACACACAACGGTGAGCATTCTCAGGCTTTCATAGAATCACAGAATGGTTAGAGTTGGAAGGGACCTTAAAGATCATCGAGTTCCAACCCCATTTCCATAGGCAGGGACACCTCCCACTAGATCGGGTTGCTCAAAGCCCCATCCAGCCTGACCTTGAACTCTTCCAGGGATGGGGCATCCACAACTCCTATGGGCAACTTGTTGACCACCCTCACAGGAAAGAATTTCTTCCTAATATCCAATCTAAATCTCCCCTCTTCTAGTTTAAAAACATTACTCCTTGTCCTATCACTACACTTAGAATCATAGAATGGTTAGAGTTGGAAGGGACCATGAAGATCATCAAGTTCCAACCCCCTGGCCATGGGCAGTGACACCTCCCACTAGAGCAGGTTGCTCAAAGCCCCATCCAGCCTGGCCTTAAATACTTCCAGGGATGGGTCATCCACAACTTCTCTGGGCAGTCTGTTCCAGTGCCTCACCACCCTCACAGGAAAGAATTTTTTCCCAATATCCAATCTAAAACTCCCCTCTTCCAATTTAAAACCATTACCCCTTGTCCTATCACTCCACTCCCTGACCAAAAGTCCTTCTCTAGCTCTCCTGGAGCTCCCTTCAGATCCTGGAAGGCTGCT
>VZRU01011775.1:24488-71797 GCA_013398155.1 Pedionomus torquatus | reverse complement strand
CCCACCTCTCAAGCCTGTCCAGGTCCCTCTGGATGGCATCCCTTCCCTCCAGCATTTCTACTATGCCACCAAGCTCGGTGTCATCAACAAACTTGCTGAGGGTGCATTCAATCCCACTGTCCATGTCTCCAACAAAGATGTTAAATAGTACTGGCCCAAGCACTGACCCTTGTGGGACACCACTCATCACCAGCTGCCACTTGGACATTGAGCCGTTGACCACAACCCTTTGAGTGTGGCCATCCAGCCAGTTCCTTATCCATCCATCAAACCCATGACTTTCCAATTTGGAGACTAGGATGTCATGTGGGACAGTGCCAAATGCTTTGCGTAAGTCCAGGTAGACAAAGTCCATTGCTCAGCCTTTGTCCACCAAGTTTGTGGCAGTATCATAGAAGGCCATCAAATTTGTCAGGCAGGATTTGCCCTTGGTGAAGCCATGTTGGCTGTCTCAAATCACCTCCTTATTTCCCATGTGCCTTAGCAGAGATTCCAGGCGGATCTGCTCCATGATTTTGCCAGGCACAGAGGTTAGACTGACTGGCCTATAGTTTCCTGGGTCCTTTTTTTCCCTTTTTTGAATATCTGGGTTATGTTTCCCTTTTTCCCCATCTGCAGGAATTACACCAGATTGCCAAGATTTCTCAAATATGATGGAAAGTGGCTTGGCAACTTGGTCCACCAGCTCCCTTAGGACCTGTAGATGGATTTCATCAGGTCCCATGGACTTATGCACCTTCAAGTTCCTCGGGTGGTCTCAAACCTGATCTTCTCTTACTGTGGGCAGTTCTCCATTCTCAGAGCCCCAGTATACACCATGCATCTGTGTTACCATTTTCAGCCCTGGGATATTTGTTGATTTTTATTTTGCTCTTATTCCAACTCTACTCACATTTTTTAATGCAAAGTTGTGCTGACCATTTGTCTACAAACTGTCAATAAAGTGTCAAAACTGACTGGCTGCATTTGGGCTCATTTCCACTCAAGATTCCATTTTCACAGATAGGAAAGCAGCCCCGGCACACAAGGTGGGTTTCCTGTGCAGTATATGAAGCCTGAAGAAGTTCTGCCGGCCTCATTCTCTGAGGAACAAAGTAGCAATACCAACATAAAGATCTCTGTCATCCCAGAAGGCACATCTGCTTCCTCTTCTTTTGGGGAAGCAGTTGGAGATCATCACTTAGGGAACAGCACAGCACGGAGAAACATGCAGGGCAAGTGTGATGAAGAACGTGTTAGTCTGGCACAAGATAAGATGCACTGAAGGAGGTATACTCAAACATTTAGTATGACACCAAGCACTAAACTCAGATGCTTTCTTCGCGCTGTTGGCTCCTTTCTTGTACACCTATATGCCACTTTTTATAAGAGATCTCATTAACAACACCAACCAATCTAAAAAAAGACCCAAAACACGTACCTGACTTTTCTGTTCTGAATATCCAGATCACAGAATATTTTTCAAGACCCTACATGATATTATTCAGAGGAAAAGAGAAAAGAAGCTGCATAAATGAAGCATTTGACAGTGTTTTATTAAAAGAAAGAACCTCTAGAAAGAACCAGATGATGCAGAGGTAAAGCCACCTACAAAACAAGACAAATTAGCATCACCCACTGATTGTTGATGCTGGTGGCACAACAGGCAAACTGGGAAGGGCTTTAGGGCAACTTTGTACTCACAGATTGTAAGCATGAAGAAGGAGCTATAAGCAGAGAGAAAAAATTAAAAGATAGATAGTAAAGCAAGTTCCTTCTTTCTCTTATTTTACAAATTTCTTCTACTACAGTGCAAATTCAGAGCATTGATTCTAATACTATTTTACTGGATTTCCATTTGTTTTGCCTGGGCTCCTACATTAATCCAAACAATAAGGGCCTTTAAAGCATTCATAAATAACCTGCTGCTGCTGCTGGCACCTAGGAGCCAAGTGCAGCAATGTTAAGCAACAACAAATTTCATAGTTCAAGAGGCACAGTTAAGGAAAAAGGTTGCTCAGAAAATAACTCTCATTTAGCACAAAGATCCTTAAAAATTGCATGAAATCAGTCAAGTAACTATAGAAACCAATTTCTTCAGCTCTGTATCACACGTCTCACACCTCAATTGTCTTTATTATCGTCTGCTGTCAGATCCTTAATCAGAAATGTGAACAGGCTTGATGATTTATTCAGCAGGGAAAAGAATCTGTAGGTCAAGTGAAAAATTTCACACACACATACACACGCACACACATCTTCAACCTTAGGTACTTTCATTTCATTCTGTTCCCAGTAGCTCTGGGGGCAACTCCAGTGAGATCCAATATTAAGGCTCAATTAAAATAAGCTCCAATTAGTGGAGCTTTTTTCTCTCAGGCTAGAAAAGTCAGGAAATGGATATTGGGAAATGTAAAAAGTCAGCTACTGAGAGGAGGCTGCAGACATAAATGAACTTATTTGTTGATTTCTACAGTTGCTATGCAGAGGCCTCTGGGAGTAAAAGCTTAACCAGTCTAAGCTATAAACTAAAACCCCTGCAGCTAAACATGAACTGTGTGAAACAAGGGCTCCATTCCAGAACAGAAAACTGCTGGGCCCAGAAAATTAAAAGCCAGAGGCGTTTTCCATTTAAAACTAAATCCCAGTACCGCCTCCCAGCCAAAGAATTATAAGCAGTATCAGATTTACAAAACGAACAATTACCCTGGAAAAATGTAGCCTATTGTATGGTCCCAGATGCTAAATCTCAAAGTTTCTTTTTTTTTTTTTCTAATCCCACATTATATTCCTACCAAGTGTACTGCTGCAGTTTACAAAGGAGCGTTTCTAGACAGGACCGAAACTACAAAAATAAAATGTTAAAAAAGGGAGTTCATAATTCATTGACCTCATTTGAAGCACTGCCCTTGCCTGTGGCAGTTCCTGTCCTTCCCCAAGGCCTCTGCAAATGGTATGCAGCAGCAAAATAAACCCTGACCTAATTGCCAGGACAGGGCTGCCAACCTTCTCTCAACACACAAAGGCAAGCATGGTAACTGGAAAGTCCTACCTCTTTCACTTTCTGCTTTAACTGCAGTTGCTCTGGATCATCTTTACTGGAACGGCTCTACCAAAGGAAGAAGAAAAAGATTGAACAGAAATTACTGGCATCCAAACAGCATCGTATCCCTTAAATATTTAATAAATGACAATTTTCTCTGGTGATTGAAAGATTTAGCTCCAGGGGTAAATGCCTCAATCCAGACTGGCTTCCCTCCCCCTCCACACACATACGCACAACCCCCCTCCTCATCTGGGCCGGCTGCCTCTGCTCTAGCCTGAAGCAAGATTAAGCTGAAAATGATGCTAACACTGTCAGTCAGGTCCAGTCTAGGCATGATGTTGTTCATGTCAGCAGCAGACACTTAAAAAGGACAGGAAGTACAGAAAAGAAAGAGAGTCATAGTCATGCAAGCACAACATGATTCTTTCAAGTCTAGATTAGATTTCCACCCATGGGGCTCCAGAATTCAGCTTGAAACAGAACCGAAAAAACACAAACAAACAGAAGATGATCAAGTCACATATGATGGAGTAATATCTACGGATTGCTTTTTTTTTGTGGTTTGGTTGGTTGTTTCCGGTAGGTTTTTTTTTTTCCTTTTCTTTTCCTCCTGTTCTTGAGAGGAGGGAAGCGGGAAAAAGAGTACTTATTCGGTACCATCAGGGGTTCACAGTTGCCAGTGTACCAGCTCCAAGACTAGCCCCCTGATCTGGCTAAAGAAAAATACATCTGGCAGGGTGATGGATCTCACCAGGCTCCAGGCTGAACAAACATAGTGAATCCACATTTTCAAACAGGGCCATAGACAGATATGGAGAATGACGTACCAATTTCAGAGCCAGAAATAGAGCCAGGAAGAAGGTTTACAGCTATAAGAATACTTATTTTCATTTCATTTTGACTGGTAGGAAAAATTTGAAAAAAAATCCTGTCGTTTTGTTAAAGAATGTAAAAAGTCAAAATCCTTAACGTACTCTAGGCAATCCTGCTTTAGCAGGGAAGTTGGACCAGACGATCTCTAAACGTCCCTTCCAACACTAACAATTCAGAGATTCCATGATTTTGTATCTTCAGCTATCCTAAACATGGTTTTCCAGTTACAGGGCTAATGGTTACTACATTCATAGCAGAAATAGGAGAAAGCCAAAGATGTTCACCAGTATAAAGGACACCACTACTTGTGAAGCTCTTACCTTGACTGCTCGAAGCAACATTTCACGTTCCTCTTCAGCCTTTCTCTGCTTTTCTAGCTGGTCAAGCTTTTCAAGAAATTTCAGCTGTGCTCTGGTGTCATTAGATACAATGTACTTATCATTTCCCTGGAAAGAGAAGTTTGTTATAGACGACCAAACTTTCATATACACAACTAAAGTTAATAAAAGCACTGGGAACAACCTGAAAAGATCCATGCTATTTTTTCAAAACTGAAAAATGTGAGCTGTTTTAGAAAGACTTCAGGTGTTAGGTAGTCACTTACACATCTCCTCTCCAATCAGGTATGCTCCCTGGCATCTGTGACTAATAAGAGGATACTGAACACGTCACATAAACATTATTTAGTCTATATTGACTATAATAATAAATAATAATAATAAACTCTTCAAGTCTACAATTCTGTTTTAAACAGCGACTTTGTATGCTTACTGGATAGGTACAAGATCATCTGGACAGGTTAAGAGGGAAGGAAAAAAAAGGGACTGTATAACAGCAGAACATCACATCCTCCCCCCTGTAAAGAGAAAGGGTGAAGAAAAAACAAAATTTGACATTTTAAGTTCCTGGTGTTTGGTATTCCTAGTGTTTCAGCCATTTAATCCAGAACTGGAAATAAGTCTCACCGGGAATTTCCAAAAACGTTTTATAGAGCAGAGGGGTGCTTCAGGACTAGTTATAATGAATCTTGGGTTTAGAGAAAGTGATACAAATTATATATGGTTCATTACAGCTTTAGGATTACATATTTTTGCCTCAGTGAATGCCCTTGAGTCATAGAATAGTTTATGTTGAAAGGTGACCTGTGGAAGTCACCTGGTCCAATATCCTGTGCAAAGCTGGGCCAGAGAACACCGATGAGCAATTCCAACAATAACTGAACAAACAAGCATTGAAACAAGACTACAGTCCATTTGGTCTAAAAAAACAACGGTTGTTTATTTTTCATACCATTTTTGTCTTCACTGAAAAGTCTTGAGTTTAGCTTTACTTTAGACACAAAAGAAGGCAAAGAAAGGCAAGATATAACCCCTGGTCAAATGGCAATGAAAAGTTTGTTTTTACCATTCTGCTCTTGTAAAGACAGGCCATCTAAGCCACATGGTAGCCAAAATGCATTAGGCAAAACAAGGCAGGGAGCCCATGCTAGATGAAGCACATCTGTGCCACCTGTCTGTACCACTCTTTAATGTACATCCTAGAGTCATCTTTCTCTGTTACTTTGTGAACTTACCTTTTCCTGAAAAATTTATCCTTACGCTTTTACCAGCCAAACACACTATACAATTTCAGCAACACTTCTTTCTGCCCTACCTCAATCTCATACTTTAGTGAAGCAACCTTGACACACAACTGTTCTGGAATAAGCACAGGATATTTTACAGCTGTATTTTAAGCAAGAGTGTATTATAAGTATATGGACTATCAGTGACTTCAGTTTTCAAACACACTGTACGCAGATTCTTCTTCCCACACCCAGTCATGCACTTCTAAAAGCTGGGAAGAAAGTAAAATTCTTCTTATAGGGCACCATCATCTCCCAGTCTAAGTTCTCACAACCCAGTCAGAGCTTGAAATCAATCCTTCTTCTGGTATTAAATTTGGTTCTTTTCAATAAGCCACCATGTGTTGCAACTAAGGAGACTTTCTTTCCCAAGCAGAGTCTATGGCTCTGCAAAGAAGTTCAACAAACCTTTCCCGTCTTTTGTTACTGTTCAAGATATTATTTCGCTCCCCACAAAACCTTAACACTACTTTGAGTCAGTCTCATAGATTAGTACAGCTGGTTTTTAAGTAGCAGTTTATAATAATACACCACCATGTCCCTTCTAAAGGGACAAAGATGAAAGCCATGTTACCAGAATATTATTTTTTCCAGAGTTTAGCAGCGTTTTGCTTTGGAATGCCCAAGGTCAGAGTTAGATACTTATGTTTTCAAAGCCAAATCCAAGACCCTAATCCAATTAGAAATGCAAGCCTCTCAACCAGAAGCGCCCCAATGCACTACCATGAGCTTATATGGGACAAGAAATGAGTGCATTCATAACCGCATTTTGTCTCATCAACAAAAATAAAGTTACAAGTGTAATTGAGAACAGAATTTAACTTTGTGATAAATAAAAGCACATACCCACAATACACAAGTGAGGGTAGATTTGTATGTGTCAAAGCTCAACTTGTATATCTGACAGTTTAAAAGTTGTTTTTATTTTAACTGAGCAAAATTTAACCTGCAGCACGCTTGCTATCTTGAAAGAGGCTATTGCGTTTACACAACAATAGCACATTAATGCCTCTGTACAAGCTTGTTATGAAATTTATTCCTCCACACTTTCTTTTTTTCTTCAAGAGAAATATTCATACTTAAGACTTCTCCATAGATCTGCTCTAGAGCAGAACAGACAGTTCCTACCAAAATTTTTACATTAGGTTTACACATATTTGAAACACGCTGCACTGAAACAAAGCATTCTCAGGTATGTCTTTAGTGAGAAGAGAGCTGGCAACAAATTCAAGAATTGCCTTGTCTGTGATTTGCAACTCCCTTCTTAGATTGTCACACACCTGTCACTGAATCCAAAACCTGACTATGGCACCTTGAGGCGCACAAGGAAGCTGCACTCCACTTCAACCCACCAGGAAAGAAGAAGGCAGCATCCCACAAAGACAAAGTTCTCCCACGAGATCTGAATAGTTCAAGTCATATTGAATAGCCTTGCTCAGGACAGAGCAGCAAGGCAGGCAGTTGCAAAGGCTCAGCTACCATGTGGGAACCTATTAAGCTTTGGCTTTTTACAGTCAACTTGTAAACCGAGTTAAGAACAGAAAAGGCTTCTGGTAAGTTACTTCTGCACACTGCAGTTTGATGGCAGCACGGTGTGGGTAGGAGGAAGCTGCCTGTTTACACATCTACAGGTGCTCACTCTTACATTCAGAGCTTACCTCTTAAACCAATTCAGCTGCCACTCCATATTGCCCTACAGATAGTGCAGCTGAGGGTTGCAGTTTACTAGCACTGCAGTACACAGCAAAAACGTGTTTATGGAGCAATGCTTACAAGCACAGCACCATACCATGCGCCTCTGGAAGCCACGTGCTCATGGGCTCCAAACGCTGGAGCTTGGCAGCCATCTCATGCTATGCACAATCCATCCACGTTAAAAATGTTTTCTGATCACCATAGTGTTGTCATTATCAGTTCTGGTCCTGAGGATCGTGTTATGCCTTATGCATACCCATACCTCAGCAGTTCTACACATTACAGGAGAGAAGCAACCAAGGAAGCAAACCCATTAGCTAAATGCCTTTATGGTCTTACCAAGGCTCTGTAAAGGCACTGAACAAAAGCTGCAGCACAAAGAGCAGCTTACAACAATCCAAAAAGCTATTCCTACTTCAGACAGGGAGACCACCATGACATTTTTATCCTAATCAAGTTAACAAATTTCAATTTTTTATATATTTATATATATATATTATTATTTTTTTTTACTTAAATTTAGCAAAAATGGGCAAAAGTTGGCAAGTCTACATGGTGGCACGGTATGAAGGTTTTACCATGGCAACTCTCTCTGCAGATGGGTGTCTGATGTAAGCTGCTAGGCATGAGCTGAGCAAACTAGGAAGACAACTTTCCCAATTATGATTCCATGAATCATTGGCTTTTCACACCAACTTCTACACTAATAGTAGTCACCTTGGTTTCACCACACCTATCGCTATTACTACCCATTGTTTTGTAATGAAGATAGGCCAATACAAAACATTACAGGCCAACTACCCAATTCTCTTAATCAGGCTCTTGATAATTCTCTCAAATACATGGATTGCACATGTTGTACCTATTGATAGACTAGAGGGAAAAGAGGGCAAGGGCAAGCACTGGGGGAGATGGGGCTTTACACGGGGCTGTATAAATACAAAAATAAATATGTAACGGGGTTCTAAAACCCATACTTTTCTGTTCTTGAACTTAGATCTCTAAAAGCCTGTCAGCATCTCTCAGAATATTCTTACTCAAAACCACAATCCTGCAGGATACTCGTCTGTAGCATAATACCATCTTCCTAACAAAAGAGGGTACCTGTGTCTCTAGGATTATTATGCCCATTCCTTTTCGTTTGTTCTGTTTTTGAGAAAAAAGGAGAAGAAAGCAAGCTTATTGCAGGCTTACAATCTCATCATTGCTTCTGGCAATTCAATCAGACAAAAACCTACCAGTTTTCCACTGCTTGAGTTCAATGAGAAAGAAACCAGCCCTGTCAAGCCTACTATTCAAAAATATTCCCTTGTACACTTGGTGTCTTCAAGACACTAAGTTCTGCTGGTTACTCAAGGCTTCAGCTTCCACATCACTTTTGTTCATGGGCTCTATTGGATCTCCCATGTTGGAGAGACAACACAGAACACATGCAGATTTAAGAAGACTTTCATGAAAAACTCCATACTACTTCTATATTGTTTGGTTTTTTGCTACTGTATCTTCTTCTGGCAAGGAACAACACACTCCAACTGCTCCAGACATCACTATAAATACTTGAAAGTTCCCAAATAGTTCCCACTCTTTACTACTGCTTTTGCAGCACTTAAAAGCCTATAGAAAGCGTTCACTGCAAAAATAAGTCCTATCCCATCAGTTAGTTGTTCTTGCGAAATTTTATTAAGTATAAAGTTCCTGAAAAAAAAACAACCAAACAACAAAAAACACCAAGCCCCAAACACACAAGAACTTAAGAGCTGACAGATATATCCTGCTTCTGATTTCCAGGTTGTTTTTTTCTAAACCAGCTTAATACTGAAAAGGTAAGGACTAATAGTTTATTATTGAATGACAAAAAAGAAGCCTCAAAGAGCTATTTTGGCCACTAGTAAGTTATTGCTTCCCATTTACACTGTACAAGCACCTGAAGGGATACTGGCTCCCTGGAATGCAATATACTTTATATTGAACGGAGCTAATACAAGAGGGAGGGGAGGGAATGTTAAGTAAGTAGCACTGGTGGAAAAAAAGTTCCGGAAACTTTAAGATCAAAGGGGTCTCTGCCTTCACATGGAGCACTTTCTAAAAATAAAATACTCCATTCAGTTTCCCAAGGCTTTTCACTGAGCCAATACTGCAGTTCCACTAACAGCAAATGCATAAAGCAAACACAAGCCCCTCAATCAACCTCATCAACAAGAACATTCAAAAACAGCTTTACATTTACCATGCAAGACAGATTTTGTGTAACATCCACCACTTCTATGGAATAGGAAGAGAAATGAGTGCATTTACTCTCATGCTGGGTTTTAAGAGCACCTATCCAAGAAGTTGAATGGAAAACGTGAGGAACAGTTAGAGGCTATAAACAGTTAGAACAAAAAACCAGCCTTTGGTAGATACTGAAAATGCACAGATTATATATGATGTACCTAAAGTTGGAAGAGGTTTACCTCCAAGTCTGCAAAGCAGGGAGACTTTGGTGTAAAACTTGCTTAATGATTTCCTTTACCTTGTGGGTTGATACTCTGTGCTGAGCAATTACAGTCAGTTTTTCTAGAAGCCCTCGTAATCTCTCCTGTGTAGCGTGGGAGATCAAGCTCACAACATCAGAGTTAAGTTCCATAATGTCATGCCTTTTACCTGTGGAAGCAGAGAAAATCCATTACGTGTTTTAGTAGTAGCTGATAATTGAAATAATTAGCACAGCAGGTATTCTGTTCCCCCTGGAAGTCATACCCATTATGAATAAAGGTTTGGAGATTATGATTTTCCTGGTAAAGTCACAACTTCAAAGATCTTAGACATTACATTAATAAAACTTAGCCTGGAGCTTCAGAAAATATAGACATTGTTTCACTTAGCCTCCAGAACCACTCTCCTTGCAAGGTCATTTATAGGACAAAGTTAATAAGAACACAAATCAAGCTTCATGTTCAGGGAGGGGGAGAAGCGGTAGCTGTAAAAATTAGTGCCATATTCTGTTAATTCCAGTAATTAAAAAAAATAGAGAATTACATTTTGCCCTGCTTGACACCGGGCTTGTTAACAACTCATGACATTTATTGGATATGGGGGGATGGTTTTTGCAGTGCACTCTGGGCACATGGGACCCTCTCACTTGCCTCAACCGCCCAGCACAGGGAAGACAGACCCAACCATCCCACGGCAGCAGTTTGGACAACACAGACCAAGTCCAGCTGGAGTCATCATGCCATCACCTTCAACCTCTTCTCTCGGGCTGCTGCTGCCTCTCTGTGTTTCAGCAGCTGTGATTGAAGCTGGCAACAGCTCCAGGCAAAGCAGTCCCAGCCCTGTGCCCAGAGCTAGGCATCACCTTCACAGCCTTCCCATGGCTGCAGGCTGCTGACAGAGAAGCCTTCTCGTGGATGACACCATCGATCACTCAACGCAACTCCACCAAAACACCTGGACAGCAGCAACTTTTCTCTGGTGGACACAGCGGACGGCAGTTTCACATGCTGTACCCATCAGAAGCGTTTTTCCTTGCCCCTCAACTGCACTTATAGAGGCTGTAATACTTTATGATGCAATATACAGCCCGCCTTCAAAACCCATTTCAGTATTTATTGCCAAGTGGAGTGTTAAGAATGGCTAAACAGTACACTGTAAAAAACACTAATCACCTATTTCATTTGTCTTTGCTACTCTAACTGAAAATGAGTAACCACCTCACAAGGCAGGGAGAATCTACAATATTTTCCCAGGTATGATCAAAGTGTTTCCACTGTTTGATCTTGGCCAGTAAGCTTTGGCCTTTACCTTAGCTGAGCACAAAGCTCATTTTGGTCAAGCACTTTTAAACACTTCCTCATCAGTTTCCCACTATGCTATCAGAATACTGAAACGTCAACTTGAAGACAAAACAAAATCCCCCTAAACCTCAAGACCTCCCTACACACACACACACTTCTTAAGTCAATGAGGGCTCAGCTGAAGAGCAAAGCATTCATTTTCTGAATTGCTGTACTCCTCCTTGACAGTATTCCTTTCTTTGGAGTCAAAACACTTTTCATTTACAACATGAATTATTATTACGTGGAACAGCTACCATGCCAGTCATGAAACAGCCAGGCTTGCATTTTCCATCTTTCGATGAATCGTCTTCACGCTCCAAATCAGACGATTATTCAAGAAGTACTTTATCCTTCTGTAGAGCTCTAATTTTCCTTATACCTACTTCCCATGGATAACTGGCTAACCCTCTACTGAATTTTAAGAAAAGTTTCTAAGCACCAGTTTCAATGTGTATTTTCCATCTTCCACTAGTAGCACAGCAGTTACTTCACTCAGTTATGCTCCATACGGCTCAGATGGCAAATCTGGCTCACTACTCAGGATGTACCGAGGTAGAAGACAGCATTTGCGGGTTACGTGCTTTTCACAGTGTAGGTGCTTAGTTCAGACTAAGAACCAGTTGCGCATAGAAAGACTTTGTGATCACATGGTTAAACCACTCTGACAGAATTACGACTGCACGTATGAACTGCAGGATTTCCTGAACGCTCAGCTGTAAAATTCACTGTTCCAGTATGACATGCCACCAGGCAGAGAGCAGAAGCAGGGAGCCAAGCAACGTTCATCCAGTTTGCTGTATACAACAGTGGTACCAGTCAGTGTGGTGCTATACAACTGCATGCTCCCTGTTCTGATATTGCTGAGCTAGTTACAATCTTGCTCAGGAACTAACAGCTGAGTTGATACATACACTAAAAACTTCCCATCACAGTTCAGTCTCAGCCATTCGACTTAGATTCTACAGTGTTATTCACTGATACAAACAGCATTAACATCTCTTTTGCATAAAATTAATGAAAGATTTTTCCACAGGAGTCATAAACAAAGGTCTGTCCTGTGCGTACTGACAGTTTGGAACTTCTTCCTAATCACATGGGCAGGATCTGTAACATTGGTCAATAGAGTACACATCTGAACAAGCGGAGGAATGCAAAAGCTGATAGGAAAAATCAGTGTAACGCATCAAGTTAGGAGCTGCAGAAACAGAAAAGCACACGTAAGTGTTTGATTTGACACTAACATCTATATAGTTGCTATATGTTCCATTAAGTTCAAGAGTAATTAAGTTGTTCAGTTCTCACATGTAAAAGCGGCACCAATTTTTTTTTTCTGGTTGTGTTTTGAACTATTTCCATGCAAAAAATAACCCTTGAGAACAGTTATTCAGTTTGGTAGAAAATGCATGAATTGAGCTGGCAGATGTTAGCAGTTCCGGCTCCTCCTTCAAAGATTGGAAGCTGACTGATGAAACAGGAGAGGAAATACCACATCCATACATCCGTTATACATGTTTTGTTCTCACCTATGTTCAAGATCTTCTTCTGAAGCACTTCTGAGGAGAGAAAAGGTTCATCTGCACAAGAGCGGATCACTGTACCAATGAGCTCAGAGTTTGTTGCCAAAATACACGCGTTCTCCTCATTAAGATTGACCCCAGCCATAGATGTTACATCATTTATGTCATCTTCATCTCTACTAAAGAGAAAAACCAAGATTTTGTGCTTCGTTCAAAATGGATACAACAAAAAAGCCTCTAGACTATCAACAAACAGCCCCATTCAAGTATCTTGGAGGTTACTCCTCTACAATAGATGTTTAGTGTGGGCATGGACAGTGACAGTCAGTTTCTAAAACTTTTCACACTTCAGCTAAGTGCCTCTCAGATGTTAGCTTGACTACTACCTCAGTTGCTAGGCATACAAATCCTTTACATGAAACTGAAACTTGGAGCAAGCTCAGGAACCAAGGACTTAAAAAACAAGATACCAACACTCCTTGCCTGTAGTATTCAGAACCAACCAGACCTTGCCCTTTGAATCAGTCCTATCATATAGTATTTACGTACACAGCAGGGAGGATGCTATGTTTAACACTCCCCCATTATCTGGATTGTGCTGTACCAGCTTCGGTCTACATATTCAAAATAAAAACTCAAGTCTGGTGAACTTAAGGCTAATGTAAGTAAAACTAGCTATAATCCTGGAAAAATTCATGTTCAGCAAACAGTCTGTGTGCATCAGCTTTTGATTTTTTAAAAGAACATTTTAGTTAATTAATTTTATATGGGAGAAGTTCTTGCAAGACTTCAGCAATGAAAATATCCAAGTTATTTTCAATTAAATTTACATCATCAAAACAGAACCTTTTTTGATTTGTCAAGTAACAAAGGCCCTACCAGTGGCCCTCAAGGGTTAAAAACCAGAACATGAGTCAGTATTATTAATACAGGCATTTGGAAGCACTCAATCTGAAAGTTTTTTTTTATTTGGAAAACAAAAGAAAACAAAACCCAAACCACACACACCCCTCCTGAAAAGTATTCACTGGCAACATACTGTGTGGCTTACATAACTCTTGAACAAGTGTTTAGTTGGAACCTTGACATTTTTAGGTTAAACGGGATCTCTTGGAAGCTGTCTTCTGACTTGCAACAGGTAGAAGCTGAAGTTATTACAACACAGGTTGGGTTTGAGCAATACTCAAAAGACCCAAGAAAGTGTTGGGATTTTTTCTTAAAATTATATATGCATTTTTCCTTTGGGCTTCAGCATGTTTTTCCTGCACAAGTCTTCTCCCGCAAACTTCTGAGAAGTTAGAGAGAAGCCTGGCTAAGAAAGGAGTTCAGCCTTCCCTCGCTCCTCCTGCCATTCATTTGCATGCCCTAATGGATAGGAGTTTCTTCATGATTTATTCAGGGAAAAGGACACCCAACAGATTCTCAAACTAGGTTCATTCGTTACATCTAGACATAGGTTCCCAACTAGGCTTGTGCCCCAAATCATAGAATGGTTTGGGTGGGAGGGACCTTAAAAATCATTTTGTTCCAAGACCCCTGCCATGGGCAGGGACACCTCCCACTAGAGCAGGTTGCTCAAAGCTCCATCCAGCCTGGCCTTGAACACTTCCAGGGACGGGGCATCCACAACTTCTCTGGGCAACCTGTTCCAGCAGCTCACCACCCCCACAGGAAAGAATTTCTTCCTACTAGTATCTAATCTAAATCTCCCCTCTTTCAGTTTAAAACCGTTGCCCTTCATCCTATGTCAGAATGGTTGTTACCACAGTTAAAATCTAAAGCGTAAGTCACCACTGCTGGAACAGCTTCCTCGTACCCCTTCACAACCAGCAACTGAGCAGTTCCAAGAGTATACTCATGCCCTGTCAACTTTACAGAGACCCTGATCTTTCAAGAAGCGTGTAAATGAAGCTTCACTGCATGCTAATTGAGTGCTAACTGATCTTCACAAGTACACTCCAGCTTCTTCTTCTTAATGACCACTACGGAGAAGTCTTTGCTGATGGCGGAGGCAAGAATCCCGCTGAAGTGCAGTGACTGCCACGGATCTGCTAATGAAGGAGATTACAAAATCAGCACAACCAGCACCAAGAACGTATGTCACAAGCTATTGGAGCTGGAGGTGCTGGAACCTGACCTTACCCCAGGGGAGCTGTTTACTGAATCCAAGTAAGGATGCCTGCACCTGTACAGCATGCAGTTTCAGTAAATCATTTTAGCTTTTAATCTCGCTACATACTCCAAATACTTTAGCAAGAAGGAGGTAAACTTCTAGACTATATAACTATTCACCTTTCTACATATGCAAGATTCTATTCTCTAAAACTAGCCTTCATCAGGTTACTATTTTCTTTAAGTTTTCCATGTATACAGTCTCTTTTGAGTACGTACATACAAGAGTTTATATGCAAGTAGATATCTCTACCTGTATTGTTTTTAAGGACCAATTCTAACTTCAGCGAGGGATAGAAGTTTGGATTAAGTCATTGAGTCACTAGCCTTGATGAATGATTAATTTTCACCTATGAAAACCCTGCTGCACTTATTCCACTTAACCCAAAGAAAAGTATCCTTACGTTTCCTTTAAAATAACGCTCACTAAAGTTTAATGTAAGTTTCAGAAATCACATTAAGTTTGTACTTTTTACTATACTTTTTTCCTTGCTATTCAAACAAACCTCAGTCATTTTAGGTAATCTATCTCCGAAGAGATAAATCTAAAATATTCCAGAATATACATGCAGACGTTTCTGTTGGATATGGACGTGCTTTCATTTTCAGCAATCCCTCCATAAATCCTCTCTTCTACACTACTTCCTTTAATGCTTTTTGCATTTGATAATGTCACACCCAGAAATCAACAAGAAAAACTCTCCCAGCTGTTAACAGTCTCCAGTGATTTAAGTTTAACAGGACAAGAGGGCAAACAGAACACAGAGTTCTGAAAATTACCCTGCATGAAGTCAGGTGTGACATTTATATTAAATATTCTAGTAGAAAAGAAGCCCAAGCATCACAGATGCACCTCACATCTATGAATTTGCCTGCATTGGTTGAAAAGTCAGTCTGTGGCACCCTCTGGTGTCTGACCAATGCAAATGTCTCCTTCTAAATCCATCTTCGTTTACTCTGTTTTATGCAACTATAAAAGGGGACACTAGAAAGCCATGCTTAATCCAAACGTCCATGCACCACCAGGGACCTCTATGTGGGACAGAACAATTTCAGCAGAGCAAGAACCATCAGTGCTCCCTACCACCACAGGGAAGGAGGAGCTGCTGCCCAAATATTCTCTACTCTGCTGTCTCACTCTTGTTTGTCTGCTACTTGACATTGCTAATACTTTTCAGACAAAATGCACAAGTCTGAGTAGTATGTTTTCTTAGAGAAGAACTCTACTGAACAGAAAAAATGTCAAAAAAAAATAATTTGAAGATGCAAAGATGTGTCTTATTTTTCCCAGGGAGCTCTAGCATATACTTTACAGAAGTACACAGAGCAATTTATAAGAATGTTGATGGTTTAAAACAGATTGCCCTTTACAATACATGCCATGGGGCAACCAAGTGCTAGCAATGCCCATGCTTAGCTGTAATCTTCTAATTTCTTAAAGGGTTTTTCTAATTGAGGGGTGGGGATCACCACTTTTTCAACTGTTTATCTCAAGCAACCAAAACAGCCCATTTAAAAAGCAGACAATGTCAAATTGCAGCTTATTAAGTACACCTTAGTGAATATTACATTCTCAAATCCTAACCTAACCCAGTCACACAATGGCAGTCAGGCTTGATGATAAACTGCAACAAGAAGGCACAGATTGAAGTCACGTGTACAATCAGTTACAAGACATGCTGTCTTCCTATTATGAACTTCATCACAAAATCTCAAAGGGGGGCATGATGCTTTGCTCTGCCTCACAAATGAGTAGATGGATCACAGACCAAAGAACAGCTGTGCTGAGAATAAAAAAAGCTAGGACCAGTCCAGGCTAACACTATGCGGTGCTAGACCTGCTTGGAGAACACAGATACTTGACTCAGGGAAGCCAGAAATTTGGGTACACACAGCCCAGGTTCATATATCTGAAGAGTCTCGTGCCTAGTTTTTAAAGTTAGAAAGTTTGGTTACATCAGTGATGTGTCCAAACAAACAATTTCTTCAGAGAAGAGACTTACTATAAAATTTTAACGTGAGCTAGAGATTTCAAACCTGAATTCTCATGGATTTACACTACTTTGAAAATCATAACCCAAAAGCAGAAACAGAAATCAATCTTGGAGCCCACTGTAGACACAGAGATTTTCCTTGATTAAAAGATCACAAAAAATTGTTTCTAGGATTGTGAAGGGCGGGGTGGGGGGTGTTGCGTTTTTGTTGGGTTTTTTTAAGTTACATTATGAAATTATTTTTGCAAACATTATACCAAACTATGTAACAATTTTATTTTGAATGTATTTTGTAACAACTTGAGAGAGCTGAACAGAGATATTGCTTTAACATCAGCTTTTCATTTTAACTTCTGGACACCAATATTTTCAGTGCACACTGTATGAAACCATGAACAACAGTAGCTCTCTGTCTGTATCAGTGCACACAAAGCTGTAGCTTTCAAGAGGTAAGAAGCCAACTGGTCAACAAGACAGAACTGTAATGTTTCCTTTTATCCGTGGTAGAGTAACTTCAAGCTTGCCTCAAGGTTGTAAGACCAATAATGCTCACAGCAGGCTGTACCCTTGGTTTCAGTATCACATTTTGCAGATACAAAAACAATTTCTGCTTTTGAAAAGTTAATCAGTTACCAGAGCTAAAAGCTTCAAGCATTCTTGTAATTTAAAGGCCTAGAGAATATGCCAGAAGCTGTAATTAGAGGTGTAGTCAAAGACTTTCACCTCTACATACGAGGAACAAGCTTGTAAGAGTGGCTAATAAAAGATTTCATAATACAGCACAGAGCTTTAGACCAGTCACTCCAAACAGTGCCTCAATGGTATCTGGTGGTCTGTAAAAACAGAGTTTATCTCTGTTTTAACCCTAGAGAGCTTTTAATACAAAGTAACCTCACTTTAGATTAGTTAATATTACTCACAACATAGACATCAACATGACTCCTCTACAAGTGAAAAACTGAGACACATTGATGCACACTGTATAATGAAGACTCTTGTGACAGCATGATGAAAATCCAACCTCAACAGGACAGTTTCCCTATATAAAGAATTATTAACATCTAGTATGAGGTCAAAACTTCCAGCTTCCCAGTTGCCAGAAAATGTTTTAACATGAAATCCACCTATCATAAACAAGCCACTGAAGAAAGTTGCTTTTATTCGGGCTCTGATCCCATAACTTTCTTGCTGTCTGTTCCTTTTGTTCCTTCCTATAGCTAAGCTTCTGATACTGTTCGTCTTTACCTGAAGGATGTTGCTCCATTTTCTTTTATTTTAGCTTTCTGAACAGGAGATGCTTGAAGCGACAGAGTTTTATTTCCTGGCAGGGTAATTTGTTTCAGAATCGAACCTAAAACAAAACAAAGAACATACCATGGCAGAAAGCAAAATGTTAAGACAAGTGTTTAATCAGTTCCTACTTCCAGCGAAGGCTACTGCAGACTCAGTAACAACTAGTTGGGTCCATTTGAAAAACAGATACTCTAGATTGTTACATTCTGCATGTTCTGTATGGCCAAAAACCCTACATGCTCTTAGCAAACACCCTCTTCTGTGCTGACCAGTGAAAGGTTTTAGTGTAAACTGGCTGGCTGAGACCAACTCACATTATACATCAACCAGAACCTGGTGAAAGTTTCATGAAGCAATCCTCAAAAGCATCACAGTTTAAAGGAAGTTTACAACAAGGAGCTTACGCACAATATTTTAATTGGTATAAACGTTTGTCATGCTTGTAACAGGTGCCAGAAGTAGACTTGGCACAGAGCTCCAAGCAGACAGTAAAAAAGTTCAATTTATGGCACAGAACTGGTTGCTCCCGATAGACAACCACCATCTTACATTTTTACGATCTACCCACTGCCTGTACTCATTTCAATACCTCAGCAGTCCTCTCCCTTCTCCATTAAAGAGGTTCCACTGTACCTGCAGGAAATTGGTTAGCTTGAACAAGTGTATTTAGCGGCATCCTTTTGTCAGCAGTTGTCTGTAGGGTCAGCATTGAGGGTTGTGGAAGTGTGGATACTTGCTTTACAATGGTTCCTGATGGCTGCTGGACCACCTGGAAGTGAAATATCCAATATAAAGAGTGAGAACAGCTCAACATAGAGAGAAGTAAACAATATCAATGCGTACAGCTGCCCAAAAGTGCCACCAGGCATGCATGGATGTCTGGCTTTCAGTTTAAAGTAAACAGCATGCTCAGAAAAAAAAATATTATTTTTTTTACTTCATGACAGAAACAAAATCTTAGTAACCTGGTGATCAGAGTTAAGCTCCAGCTCATTCAGCAAGCTGTTCAGGACACTTTACTCCTGATAACTGATAACTCTATTATGCAAGTTTCACTGAGGACTCCACAATCCACTACACACTAAGAGGCTCTCATAAGAGGCTTTCCTCTCATAACAATTGAATACTGAGTCTCCCTGCCAACAAGTTCAGAAGGGCAGGTATCACATACACCCAGTCAAAAAGAGAAAACACTAAAACAAACAGAAGTCTTGCATGAAATCCTTCTACTGTCAAGGATTAAAAGTACACACTATAAAGTTACTAATGCACTAATGCATTTTTGGAGCCGCAACCTTAATTGTAAATTGAGATGCTGAGTTTCAAAGTGTTAAGCAAAAGTACAATGAACACATCAGTTCACAGGAACACAAAATACCAACTAGTAACATCTAAAGAGAGTAGAACCTCTACACAAAAACATCAGCACGCTACTGAAAGGTAAAAAGAAAGGGGATGATAGTTTTGTTTAAAGAGGCTCTTGAAAGAAACCAAACCAGACAGTAAGATGTCATCACAATAAAGACCTATAGGCACAGTCCATAAATACTAATCCTTCCTCTTCAGAAGTAGTTATTAAAATGCAAGAAAATAATAAAATTGCAGCATCCCTAAAAGCCTCATTTCTAAACCTCCTACCTAGTAGAATATGAGCTGCAACTTTTCATACGTCCTTTGGAAAATTACTCAGCTACAAGGATACAAAAAGAATTTTCAGGGTAAAGAAACCACTTTTTCTCCTCTATATCTTTTATTCTAACTTCAGCAACTCTGAAGAGTGTTTGCACAGCAACACTGCACAAGTTTAATTAAATAAAGAATTGACATTTATTCTGCTTCAGAAATTAGGCTGTCTCCTGTCATCTAACTTCAGATTTATCAGTAAACATCATCAGTGTTAAGTATCATATACTCACAAAAAGAGGTAATTTGCATATCAAATAGTCAAGATACACACCACCCACCCCCACATTAATCCGCTAATAGTGATATGGTTTGGCATAGCAGCACTAACACAGAACAACTGAGCTGAAGGCAGTTTGAAAACCAGGCAACGAACACGCAGTTCCTGGGAAGAAATGTAAGATCCACCTCTCCCAACTTTTTACGCAGAGGAAAGGACCATGGTAGTTACAGGGACAGACTGCAGGCAAGAGTCACAGCTCACACATGCAGTGCTGTCACACAAAGTGGTACACATGCCAACATTTGCTTTTATGAAAACACAATTTGAACTTTCTGAAAGATCCAGCTTCCTTATGCCAGAAGTTGAAAATAACATTAACAGTATCATTCGTATGTTCACATAATCAATGAACCACCAACCAGCTTGGATAACCAGCACCCACTCTGATATGCACTTAGAGGTCCTCCCTACCACCAGCAAGAACGATGCTTCATCTTCAGCATGCAAAACACTGAAACAGCAAGGAAGGAAACATAAAGCGTTCAAGATGAAGCTGTGGCAGACAAAAAGAACAGAGATAGCCAGTGTTAAAATCAATAGCCTAAGTGGAGGACTGGGAAGTCAAGTAACCGAGGAGACTAGATCAACGAGAAACAGAAAGGATGTGTTGGCAGAAAAGCTGAGTTTGTGTTTGCTATTCTAGCTGCTGGAATAGACTAACAAAAGCTGGAAGTCCCTGAGATGTGCAACAGAACAGGCAACTACCCTAGAAATTTCAATGAGGTTCTAATGCCAGGAAAAAAGTATTAAGAAAAATAAGGTGATACCTGTAAGAAAGTTACTGCCTCTTTTCAGCAGCAGCAAGAAGTAATTAAGAAAAGGGACTGTTCCTTTGTGCCCCTGTAAGTAGGTTGACAGAGACATCAGAATAAAAAAGCATCAACGTCCTTAAAGCCAAAAAAACCCAAAATTTAACATCCAGCTGCCTGAGACAGACTTTGATTAGCTTTACTGAAACCTGTTTTGCAGTCATAAAGCAAAGTTCACATACCACCACAGAGACAGTAAGGTATCATCACACACTACAAGCAGTATCACTTCATGAAGGAAGCCTCACCAGCTGAACGCAAAAGCACACATCCAGGACAAAAAACTCCTCAAAAATAACAGCAGAGATTCTCTGCTCAAGAAAGCTCAGCTCTGAGGGGACTTGACACTAACAAGAAGTCACTGAGAACAAGTGGTTGGAGCAGGACAAGCACTTTACTCCTTGCTTCAACTGATAGCAACGTCCAGGGAGCATGTCTCACTAGCAACTGTAGGAATGACATCGTAAAACTCTTGCTCTTTATGCTTAACATGAAGTTGTCATCTCACAGCAGCTTTCTCACCATTGGAAGTAAGTGGCCAGTAATACAAATTTTCAATTATTGTGCTTTAACAAGAGACAAAGCAATACTACAGCAAGACAAGCTTTCTATCCAGGATGAAACTCTTGTGTATGCCAATGCCCTTAAACAAGGCTGCGCAAAGAAAGTCACTGGGAGAGCACCCTGTCCAACATGCAATTCTCACAACACAGGCATGTGACCAACACTAACAGCATCCCTCAAGAACTTGTCCCTCTGTGTCCAGCATTCAAAGCCTGAGTTTTGATAATCATTTTGCAGAAAAGACAGTTACATGTTGCACCACTCTGGTCACAATTTTGATATTAAAATACTGCAGTGCTGCATTTTCAAGCAGCACCAATGCTACATCAGAGCTGGCACATGAAAGTTCATTTACATTCCCAAGCACAAGAGACCTAAATTAGAAATGGGCATGCAGAGGGAGTGTATGGCATCAGACAACCCCGTGGGCTGGAAAGGGAAAGAAATTGCTGGCAGCATTCTATGGACAGATTTGCACAGCTGGCATGTGCTTCCTTTCAGCTGGCAGCAAGACCCTTCTGTTAAGAGTGAGGAGGTCCAGATTTGTTTTCTTGTGGGAGGAAAACAGACCCTCTGTCCTTCCAAGGAAATCCACCAGGGAAGCCCCAGAAGATGCAGCCATTTCTATGAACTTTCAATTCTAATAGGTTATCTGAACAAACACCAAAGTCCTGATATGGCTAAGCTGTGAAGTGGTCAACTCAGCCCTTCAACTACAAGACCAAAATTAAATAGGTATTTTGAAGAGCAAGTCTTTTAATCACTGTGTCTGGGATCTACCCAAATAAGGATAAAAATGCTTTGTATTCAATTCTACGTTTATAAGGCACAGCAAAGAAAAGCAATTGCAATAGGCTGCCACGCAGCAGTAGTAGAGGAGGCAGAAGTCATTTCTTGAGTTCACCAATATCACATTCAAGAAGTGTTTTGATTCCCTAGTTAGAGTTAAGCTTCCTTGCCTATTTGTACAGATGGCCAACCTTTCCCCTGGATTACATGGCTTGCTGTGTAGCCAACAAACTGCCCTCCAGCCCTTGAACAACCTGAGAAACCCTCTTTTTCTTCTGGCTGGATTTTCAAATTTAGTCTTTTAAGACAGCAAGGATATCAACTCCTTTTCTAATTTGGCTTGAGCTACTACTATCGAAGACTGACAGTGCATATGCTTGATAACTGTTTTTAACACAAACCCACTCATAAAAAGGATTCCTATCCCCTCCATATAGCTTAGTGCTTTGTTCTTTTTAAGGAAGTCTGAAAAGGTGAAAAGCTGGTAACATAAGCTCTTTAATTTAGACTGCAGGATTCTTGTATTACATCTGCCTTATGCACTTTGAAAGAAAGAAAATTTTAAAAACCAAAATATTTTAGGGCTCTGAATACTGTTAAATCAAGTACACACAATAAACAAAATACAAAGGAAATTCACTTATTAGATGCCCCACTATACCTGTAGAAAGGAAGTGTACCTTCGTGGGAAGTCTAGTGTTTTCCCCTCTTTTTAAGGAACAAATCTTTACAAGAAAGACCTATTCAGGAATCATGTTCTTTATCTACCGAAGGGAGGTTATTCTCTCAAAATACTAAGGAATGTTATTTTCAGGTAGACCAGTCAGGCAGCATGCTTCTCAGTAGCTCAAACACCCATAAACCAAACAATGTATTTCACAACACTGTTCTTTTGGGAATACCTGTGATCTACAGTGTGTTGGTATTTAATATTAACATTAGCAAGAAGTTAACCTGTGCCAAGAAAAAAATGTTAACACATTGCTTTCGAGGGTATTGTTTTAATAAGACATTTATTCCTCCTGGAATTTGTTAGCTAATGAAGCCTGATACAAAAAGCTCACTTTTGGATGACTTCATAATTAACATGTCTTAGTAAGTTCGGAGGCTGGAACTCTCTCTAAAAAGCTCCTTGAGCTAGTTTGTACATTTCAGTTAACATACTTTGCAGGCACAGGTGGCTTGATGTATAGTGTATCCAGGGTAGGAACTAGCAACACAGAAACTGGAATCCTTGGTGGCTAGTTGAGACACAGCCCTACCAGGGCATCTAACAGAAATTAACGTAAGTAACCCATGAGCAACTCCTGTTTCTGACAGTAGCATTTCCTGCCTTTCCTTTCAGATGCCAGCCTAGCCTGGCAGGACACATAGCAGAGGTCAGAACTTATATTCCCTTGTGTCTCAAGCTGGATGTTCAGTCTGGTTGAACACTGGTCAGCATGTCTTACAACAGACCGAGCTTACAGCTTAGCTTGAGATTCACCTGTTCATCAAGGGCTTAATATCCTTAAGTATGACAAACATAATTGATTAACTCATGACAGAGTAAAAAAAGAATAAGATCCAAACTGGTATCCTCTTGTCCTGGTTTGAAGTAAAACAGAACCACTTCAGAAAAAGTTAAGAGTCAAAGTAAAGACGACTGGTTACAGAAAAGCTGAGAAATTAACCTTACCAACTGCTTTACTTTAACCACCTGCTGACTACCCACTGACTGTGCAACGATGGAGTTTGGCTGTGAGATTTTAATACTGACTGGAGTTCCAAGGACTGGTTTCACAGGCTGGAGAGGGGTTGCTGCTGAAGACGCCACTGTAGAGACCAGCAGTGGTTTTGGCTTTGCAGACTGGGGAGAGGACGTTGCTACCGCAGAGGTGAAGACTGGCTTGACAGTATGGATAGCAGTCAGCCCTGATGTTGCTATCGCCGTGGTGAGGACTGAAGCTGCAGGACGAAGAGATGCCGTCAGCACTGCAGAAGAAGGAACAGGCTTAGGCTTCACAGTCTGCAGCGAAGGTGTTGGCACCACACTGGCAAAGATTGGTTTTATTACAGGAGTAGCTGTGACTGTTACAGAGGCAGACACTGGTTTTGTAACTGGAAAATAAGTTGTTGCTACAGCTGAGGCTGCCACTGAGATCGAAGGAGAAGGTGCTGCAGAGGTACAAGTCGAAACAGGTTCTTGAGTTGGCGCGGGCTGCTGCATACACTGCTGGATAAAGCTCTGAGCATTGGGCATTAGCTGCCGTAAAGCAAGCATGCTTTTCTAGAAGAGAAATGAAAAAAACACGAGACATAACATCAGCAGAATATTCCAAAATACCGATACACTAGCAACTGAATCTTCTTTCTCATCTTCCAATCTAATTGTTCACAAGACAATAAATTGCTTATTCTAAACCAAATTTTGCTAGGATACAGGCACCCTTAAACTGATGACAATACTGCTCAGCAAAGATTGCAAGAATCACCAACACAGGCTGAACAAAGATGAACAATCACCACAGCTTCACTGCACATAGCAAATCCCATCTATAGGGAAACTCACCCCTAACTTGGTTTATTTGCTTAGATTTTCCAATTTGAAATCGGTGTTCTAGAAAAAGACCATTTAAACCACTTTACTACCTCAAAAATTTTTGTTTTGCCAAAACCCCCAGCTATATTGTAACAGCTGTGTTTATTCCATGGAGCCTGCTTGACAGAGAACTACAAATTATCCAATAAAGTCAGAAACAAGCTCTGAAGAGCTAAGCGTTTCTATACCAATACAGATGTATCTACACTAGGGGGCGATACCACTTTAATAATGCCTGTATAGCTGCAGCAGCACAACTTAACACCGGATAGCTTTACTAATGTTCGCTGGCTGCTGAGAACTATCCGGCAACATCTCATTTTTACTACAGCTACGTTTGAGAAGTTTAATGGACAGAACAATCTTCAAGCCCTCTACAGATTTTTCTCCCTGACTATTTACAATCTTTATTGGCTCAGAACCAGGGAAAATCAGTTCTGCAGACACATGCATATTCTCACAAACCATTTTTCCACCCTCTTCTAAGTTTCTGACGCCTGTAAGCCTCCAGCACAGAGCTCTTGGTCTGGCCTTCACACAAAAGGAACATATTGTCTCACATGTTAATATACCAAGCGAGCAAATTGTTTGGACATCTAGACCTTCTTAGCACACCTATCTAAAAAGAAAACGAGCAACATTAAAAAGGCTGCTCAGCTTTCCTCATGCTCCTGATGCGTTTTATTTACCAAAAGCATCCAGCACAGATTAGAAAATCAAGCAGGCTTTACAGCCAAAGTCACTGTACTTTTCCACCTATTGGAAGTGACAAAACACAACACTGCAATGACTTCACCAACAACCTGCAGCTCAAAGATAAGAGACAACCCCAGAGAGTCTTCCCTAAAATTCCACTTCACTAGCAAAAAGGGAATTGGCAACAAGCTGTATTACATTTTTTTCCAGAATGGAGCTGCAAGCATTCCCCCCACAAACAAGGCCAGCCCTGAATCTCAAAGCACCTTCGAGAAGTGCTCCTAGAGTCAGCTTCCATTTGGCACTCAGTCCTGCCACAGCTGCTCAGAGTAACAGACCAGACCCAATTAGTGTGTACCAACGCATCCTTAAGGTCTTTCAGCGAAAATCAACCAGAGCGCAAGATGTTGCAAAGGATGGTCAACACTACGAAGTCAGCTAACTTTGACCATGGCAATGTCTCATCAATGTTTCTGAAGTCACAGTATTTCTTTCTTAGTGTAACAGGGCATGAGCACTTCATCAAGGATTATAGGGTATGGAAACCGCCCCAAACCAGTATGATACCAGTACCCGGCACCATGCCCCAGGAGGAACATGTAACAGCTCTGCTGTGATGAGTCAGGGTCTGACCCACACTGATGAACCCAACTTAACCCCTGGGGAACGTCTACCTTGAAGTCTGGGCACCACATGTAGTAGCTCTCTACATCATGGCATGATTTACTAACTCAGGCTGAGTACTACGGAAAGTACACAAGGATAGCGCTGTGCACAAGCTGGGTCCCAAAGGATAGAAGCATTAGCAAGTGCAGCACAGACACCCCTTGGCTCACATCCTCTGCATGAACAAATCCAGGGCAGTTAGGGCTCACCCGCCCTCAATGAAGTCTAGCTGCACCAGACTTAGGCTGGGTCTGTGTGGAGCTACTGCAGTTCACCTGTGCTGTTTTGGGAACACAGCACAGGGGCAGCTGAGCTGGCCACGCACACAGCCAGCCCACATCCAGCAGGGTTCATCAGCCAGGGCCCTACAGGAGGCACCTACACTACTTTGAAGTCAAACTCAGTTAGTAGAGCTCTGCTGAGAATCCACACAGCTCGTAGGAAACCTCTGCCAGTCACGCTGACCCTGCACTCAGACCACTGCTTCTGCAGCCAGAACTGCACTGGGTGCAGGAAAGTCCATACTCTGAGCTGTTCGTTCTTCCAGCTTTTGCATGGGCATTTAAGAAGCCTATAGGACTTCTTAAAAAACAGAGAACAAGTAAGTGACTAGTATGAAAATTTTATATCAAGCCCTGCAGAGATGACTCTGGTCTTCTAGATGATGGCAAACTTGCTAGCAAAGTATTTAAAGCTACTGTAACAAAAATGAACACACTTGAACAGATTAACACCAGCCATCTGGAGTAGTATCAACACTACCTCATGCACTATTTTATGTGCTGTCGAATACTAAGGAAGAGGACAAGCTCCAGAAAACTTGTCCCAGCTTTACCAGTAAACCATGCCTCTTTGATTCTCTACCACGCTTACAATGAATGCCATGGAAAAGTACAGATCTAGCAAGCCTAAGAACACTGTACACATTGCAATTAAGTAACTGTAATCAAGTTTTCCATGTTTTCACTGGGATTTAATGCTTGCTGTAGAACAAAGATGTTCACATTTATTTTGTTATCCTATCATGTGATTAAGTGTGTTAAGACAGCATTTTTTAATTTACATGATTATCTGCCTGAATAGAGGTACAGTTGTCCTGAGTTACTTATCCCAAACTGCAGTCATCCTGTCAGAGCCTTTCTAGAGAAAGGGATGGGGGATTTTTTTGCCTCCAGTTAAACACAAACCAGCAGACAGAGGAATACCAGCTTGATGTACATTTTTTGAGCTTAAATACTCAGTGCTGACAGTCTTCTGTATCAGAACTCAGAAGATGTATAGTTTTGATGAGAAAATAAGAGATCATCTTAGTATAGCTGCTCTACTGTAAATGCACCAGCTTCCAAAACTCCGGTGTCCACTAATAACTAGAGGGTAATTACCCTCCAATATAAGAACACAGCAAAAATTACTCTGAAATCCTCCCTCCCCCCAAAAATTGTCTTACCAAGAGCAACAGGGATAGATTAAGCACCATTTCCTCAACTGACCTGAGTAAATACCCATTTGAATGCGCTTCCTATCTCCTTTTATTCTCTTGTCCTCCTCCCTCCTCTCATTAAATACTACATATGCACAATCAAACACTTACCTTGAGAAAAGGAACTAAATACGGTTGTGGAGACGACTTGAGCTCTATGTACAGCTTTTTTGTAAATTCTTCTGGTTCAATTTTTGCTTCCTAAGAGGCAAGATATAATTACAATGGAAAGTTATAACTATGAATCTACAGTATTTTTTCCCTAGGTATATCAAAAATTCACAGAAATTTACATTATCATGGAATTGTTCAATGTCAATACTCAGTATTTTATTCCTATTACATTTAAAAAAAAGTTTTAAGATTGAATAATCTTACAATTTAGATGCAGTATTATCTAATTAAAATACTTTCCTAAATCCCAGGCATATAGCACACTTAAGGATACTTGTTCAAACACCTCACTGATAGAAACAAGTTTGTAAGTGGCACTGAGTAGCAATGAGTACTTCATTGTTATGCAGAAATATTTAAAATCTACTTGGAGCACTTTTTTTTTCTGTATAGGTTTATCTGTATAAAGATCAATTTAAAGAGAACAGAGACAAAAGACAATTCAGCAGTTTTTGTAAGGCAATTCTAGTCTAATGCATACATAGCATAATAAAGCAGAACACTTAACATCACCTTTCAAAAGCAGGAGAAACTGAACATCAGAATGCCACTCCAGCATAGCCCTACGGTAACAGTCCTCTGGCGTGCAGAGTAGTCTCCTTTTCTTAATGCTCTGCTCCAACAGAAACACCTGAGTCAAGGGCTTGGGAGAGTCACCAAGCACATCACCTCCTCTTAAGAAGGTACAGACACAGAAAGAAGAGGGACTCCAGCACCAATCGCTGTCCCTGCAAAGAAATGACAACCACTTCCCAGGAGCTAGTGTGACCAGAGCAGGGATTTTAAGGACTGTATATTCACAAACAAACAGAGCTTACAGCAGCTCTCCTATTTAGGCATTTGATCTGCTGCCTGTTGGGTGTCACTAAGCTGTGGATATATGTCACTGAGGTCTCACTGACAGAGATGCTGGGATTTGGTACACTACATCTCAGTACACACAAGGCGCTTGAGCCACTTCATGAGATGAGATGCTGCCTTAAGGACCATTTTACTTCACAGCTGCCATTTACTCATTTCCCTCATACATATGAAACATTAATTTGTTTTGCATTTAAAACGTACACATACTGAACAGCAGATGAACAGCACCTTTAAAAAAATACTACAAAAAGCAAACAAGTGCACAATGAATGGTGTATTGATGTCTGGTAGCAACTGTTCTTAAAAAAAAATAAATAAATAAATTATAAAAGTACTATTATAAGCATAACAAGGAACAATGCTAACATTTTCCTATGGAAGCAAGGTGTACAGTTCAGCAGGGGCACAGAGGCAGAGGAATCAATTTTTTCCAAGGCTGCATCCTCAAACAATCTGCTTTCTTAAATTACACCTCTGTCTACACCATGCTTTTCTAGACTGAAAAGTTAGCAAAGCCATCCCCCTCCATCAGCCCACAGCCTTCTTCTACAGTGGAACAAAAAACAGCAGCAGTGGTCAAATGCCAAGACAAGACGTGTCAAGAGAAATCGTTACCAAGAAAACCCAGCTTTGCTAAGGTACAGAACAAAACAGCATACAGAAGCCACCTGCAAGGAGAGAGAGGGGTTGGCAGCCACGATGTTATTTTCTCCATCCCATTGTCTAAAGACATAGATAATGTCATGCTTGTTCCACTGCAGCTTCACTGTCAACTTGTAAGTCAGTTCTGCCTTGTGGTAGTATGGACATAGTGGGGCACTACAACCTCCACAGTAATACTCTTGCCATCAAGGACTCAAAACTACACTAACGTGGAAAAAAGCAGCTCACACCCAGAAGCTGTGTTAACACTACCAGCTCCTCCTGCTGCCAGCTATCTGTGTGCATAAAATGAAACAGAAACGTCAAGGGGGAAAAATACAACATGGGATCCAGTTAAAATAAGAGTTGTAATAGCGTAAGACTTAAAGAGGGCCAGACAAGAAATAAAACTACAATGAAGTCAGTGTCAAAAATAATACACAAATGACGCAGGCTTAGTTTAAAAGGAAAAGAGTCTCACCAACAGATTTTGCACCAGATTCTTTACATTCTGCCCCATCTCAGCAGCCTGAGGTCCACTCGATGCCAGTTTTATTAGTGTAGCAAGAAAATTCTTGCATTTCTTCACATTCTCTAACATCTCCTAGCATGGAAATAAAGAGAAGACTGTTAGATGTTGCATTGGCTCTCCAACCTCTGATGAATATAGGGGATGTTAATTTTTAATTAAAAACTCTTTTTTTCCCTTACTGTAGAAGCGCTGGTCTGTGCTACTGTTGTGCCCTCTGCTTTCACAGAGACTGCCTTTTGGGAGATCGCTTGTGCAGGTGGTCCTGTAACTGGAAGTTTTACAGGTGTTCCAGTACTCAAAGGCTTTACAGCAGTAACTGCAGTAACACTAGCTGTTGCAGCTGCTGGCTGAAAAGAAAAATTAACACTTTTTAACCAAAGGCTAATGTGACAAACATTCTGTATTCTGCTAGCACATAAGGTACCACCCTCCCTCCACAGTACATTTAAAATGTATTTTTATTTGGATTTAAAACGTAAATTAAAAAAATGTATCTCTGTTTTTAAAGTTTCTATTCTTTGCTTTGAGAGGCTTTAGTTAATACAGGACGTGACAGAACCCCTACAGCCATAATTCTGGTTTTAAATCAAGGGCAGGGGACGAAATGACCAAGGCTCACCTGACTGAAGCACTACCTGAAACTTCAAGACAAAAAGGTAAAACTGTGTTGAAGAAACCAATAGATTAACTTTGCCAGGCTCCTGCAGTCTAAAACTGAATTTTGGACAATGCTAAGCCAAGTGACAGTAATCCAAAGATAAATATGACCATAGGTGATTATCTTCCTTTCTTCCCCTGCAGCTACTTTCCCAATTGCAATATCCCTACTCTTCCTCCCAAGTGAATAACGACAGGGCCAGAGGAAACGGTCTGAAGTTGCAGCAGGGGAGGTTTAGATCAGATATTAGGAAGAATTACTTCACAGAGAAGGTGGTCAGGCACTGAAATGGCCTGGCCCTGCCCAGGGAGGTCATGGAGTCACCAACCCTGGAGGTATTTAAGAAAAGCGTAGACATGGCACTTTAGGATATGCTCTAGTGACCGAGATTGTTGGTTTGTCCGATTTGTTCTGGGGGGCAGGGTGCTTTGGGCTGGGGGTTGGTGCTTTGTTGGGTTTTTTTTTTGTGTGTATGGTTGGACCCAATGATCTCAGAGGTTCCTTCCAACCATAAAGATTCTGTGATTCTATTACACGCAGTAGGCAAAAGATGTCATGCCCACTTTGGAAGGATTCACGTGCCAGCAGAAGCACTCAGCTGAGCAAATGCACCTACACAAGTTCTTCCTGCTTTTTCATTGCAGGCAGCAATTTGGATTTCTCTCACTCCTCCGCCCAGATACAAACCTTCACAAAATTCAGTTATTTTAATGTCTCTTTTAAAAGTCTCATTAGAACTTACCAACAGATTCAGAAGCTCCAGCAACTGGAGACTAAAGAAGGTTTAGGAAAAAATAAGAATACAATTGCTTCTCTCTTTTCCAAAACAGGTTAAATGGTAGTTTCCAGAGGAAAAGTTACTAGACAGAAGTACTTCAGATTTTAAAGAAAGAAGGGGACAAAAGGAAAAAAAAAAAAAACAACAAACCACCAACAGAAAACCCCATACCTCACTCAAAAAAAGGCAACACAGTTGTTCTTATACAACAGAGTACAATATGAGTAAAAAACTGCCTCAACAAAACCCACTGCTATTGATTTCTCAAACTGAAAACTAAAAGAAAAAAGCCAGAATGAACCTGCTGGCTATGGAAACAAACAGAAGTTTCAGGTTTGCATTTCAAACCTGAAGTTGGGTGTCACACTTCTTCCAAACCTCTCAAGAGAAAGGGAAAGTCTGGTTTTGTAGACCAAATTCTAGGTTCAGATCTGCGATACGCAATTGCTTTCACTCTTAACACACTTTATCACCACAGTTTATACCAGCAATCACAAATTCTTACTTGCTAATTGCACTGATGATAAAACAGTAGCACAAGAGCCCAACTTACCCTACCCAGGATAACACAAAAACTAATCAGAGTTAAGACAGGCATTAAAGGGCTTTAAATGTTTCAGGATAGAGAAAATTAGTGAGCAAACATGTAATGCTAAAGCAAAACACTCGCACTTTTGCTGTTTGTTTATAAATTATTTTTTTCCTGGCTGTCCCCCTCCCCCCTGCAAGCTGCTGCCAACTTGACATGAAAGAAGCAGGCAGCTACCAGAAAGCTTTCCAGCTTAGGCTCCCACTGTTGGTAACACTTTAATAGCTCTCTGCAGGATCTTTGCCACCACCACTGCCTCTTCCAACGATGAGGCTCAACAGCTCTAAGACCACAGGGAGGCAAACTGGGCATGAGAATCCCACAAACAGATGGACGGGAGGAAAGACGGAAGGGGACAGAGTACAGATCTGTCAAGTTGTAGTGCCCTGGGCTTTTAAAACCTGAAAACACAAGATTCACAGGAGCCGATCTCCTGCAAATTCCAGTGTGTTTACACATCAAGACCACAACGGCATTTTATCAGCTGAGGGAGAGAACAACAGGAGGCCTGCTGGACCCTTTAGGATGAATATATGGGAATTAACTTCTGTCATCTGCCCTCAACCTTTTTCACTACTGACAATTCTCATTCTCACTTCGAGCAACAGAGAAACAGTCACCAGCAAAAAATGGCATTAATCCTGCATATTTTGCAGTCATTTCAAGAGAAGAAGTGTTCTGCATCTAAATGAAAGCACCCCAGCATGATGCTAATTAGGTACTTTGCAGCTTTGTTACCCCATCTGGAAGGTAAAAAATAAAAGCGTGCAGGTATTTTGTCTATCCTCAGAGCTTACACATTCAAGAATGACAACAAATGGAAATATTTTTGTAGATAAGGAGAATAATCCTGGAGTCAGTAACTAGAGAATGTTCTGCAGATAGCAGGGTTCCAAGTCGTACTTCACACAGGGTAGGAGATATGCAACCAATCCAGCAATTATTTCTTCTCCACTGTATTCCACTTTTTGTGATGACATCGTATTTGCACACCAAAACTTCTCTTCTGTAACCTCAAAAAAACATCAAGACCAACACCTGCAAGTTTTTCTACAACTAATGAAGGAAATGGCTGCCAAGGCAGGCAGACCCAAGGGCTCTGCCCTTTTTTTTCCCCCAGACAGTTCCTGCAACCTTTAACAGACTCTCTCATCAGCACTCTTCTCTTGTTCTACCGCAGGGTGAGGAATGAAGTAGCCCTGTGATGTCAGGATATATCCATATTATACCTATTTACTCTGTATTGTATTACAGTATTAATTTTTCCTAGAGTCATCCTTCCTACTGTTTAATTCCAACATTAGAAGTGTTCAAGATTCTACAACTAAAAAAATACAGCTTACTTAAAGTGGTAGACATGGAGTATTTTTTTGTATCACAGAAGAACACAAACAGATTACATCAAAACTGAACAAAGAAAGTACAGAAGAACTGAGTCAAAGACGGATGAATTTAAAAACAAAACAGTTAGAAGCATGATGAATCTCAATGCTTATCCACATGAGAGTCAAAATGTTTCCTCTATCAGATGGAAGAAATCTTAACCTTCGTCTCTTCTCCCCACTGCAAGGATAGAGTAGTAGATGACTACTTTTATATTCTAAAGATCTCTATGCAGAGAACACAAGCACGTGGTTTGCAAGCTAGCATTCAAAAATAAAAAGTGGCTAAGGAATACCCGTTAGTGTTCTTCTTAGACTCCAAGCGTATGGTGTTTCCATTCTAAGCAAAATAGAAAGCATATTAAGAGAGGCCTCTGGGTTTTCCCCTTTAGCCCCAACATTACCCATCTGTAGAGAATGAAAAGAGAAAAGATCACATACAGAGCTGTGAGTAGTTTTCAGTTGCTGATACAGAAGAACAGCAGGAGGACAAATTTTCAAGTCAGACTGCTAGTTACCGCTGTCAGCAAACATATCCTCCAATCCTTCAAACACCCTCAAGGTCAAGAACATACATCCAGTGTGGGTTTTTTTGAATGACTGATCCTGCACATATACTGAGTCCTTGGACAACCACTACAGCCCAGTCTCCTTCAAGCTCTTTTTCACAAAAGAAAAGTCATATACAAGCCAGACATCTTCCCAATTTCTCCTCCAGGTATCAAGGAGAACAGAATAATTTAGAAGCAGAAAGAAGCAGTTTTCTTTTCATCACATGTGCTTATCCAGAACTCTGGTCCCCAAAAACACAAGAAAAACTGTGTCTAGGAGAAGTCTCATACCCTACAGCAAGAGCCTCTTCAGAAGAGCCCTACAACATTTTTCTCTGGAAAAAGAGAAATAAGACTTAGGAAATAAGACAAAAACCAGTACCTAAAAATAATGAGGCCTTTCCAACCACTGTCTATTTACAGTCGTATCTGTGGAACTTGCCTGCCAAATTTAATTAGAGAACAGAGGTCTTCAGT
The DNA here is from genome assembly GCA_013398155.1 of Pedionomus torquatus. Lineage (NCBI taxonomy): Eukaryota > Metazoa > Chordata > Aves > Charadriiformes > Pedionomidae > Pedionomus > Pedionomus torquatus. The sequence goes on along the minus strand of VZRU01011775.1, from coordinate 37,588 downwards.
TATGACCTTCCTTCAGCTTTTAATGAGGAGAAAAAAAAAAAACAGACATGAAAAACAGCTTGACTGGTGCAGACAGCTCATTTTCCCCTCAACTTCATTACAGGTATACTTTTTTTTTCCCCATAAGCAATCAGGGAACCCAAACAGAAGAGAGAATCGGGGAGTCTCCATCTCCCAGAAAAGCTTCAGCTAGAGCTTGAAAAAGCTGTGTCATAGGGTATAAAAGCACTGGAAATGGCTCTCTGAACTATTTATTTTATAATAAAATGCTTTTTCTACTGCAGTGAGAGCAGATGAGCTGACACACACTGGCAGAAGCATAATTAAATTATGCATTTAAAAAAATACATTCAGGAAAATTTATCACGAGAACAAAAGTTACCAGCCCAGTGAAAATCAGATTAGAGTTAGAGACAAGAAGAATGTATTCCTATTTTCTTCAGTTCTCTGTCACTTATTCCACCTCACTATAAGGCTTGCCACCTACCTGTATAACAGCAGGTGACTGAACAGTAGAAGCATTTGTTGTTTGAGATAATGGTTTCACAGAAGTAGCTGCTACTTTCTTCACTAACTGCGTGCCAGAGTTCTTAAATAAAATAAAATAAAACAAAAGAAATAATTAAACAGATGAAGAGAACAGTTGTCCTGCTCTTGTCCAATATAACCAAGACACCAACTCTTACAGTAGCAATACAGACATTGTTCACAGCCCATACAGTTTAAACACTGTTCAACAAAGCCATTTGTCTATCAGTTTAATACTCAAGAACAGTTTCAGAGACATTTAGACACAAAGCCTTATCAGAACAAAACGGTTAAAGGATGACCATGCTGGCAAGACCCACCCACGCAGATCACTGTTTTTCTTGTACCCGTTCGCACTGTTGCATGGTGAGATTATAAGAGATGCAAGCAAAATGTCAGCAGAGGTCAGGGAAGGAGGAACATCCCAGAGACGTGGGATATGTCCTCAGCTTCACTGAAGCATCCCACCAGAGGATCACATGGTGGCAGTTACTACCAGTTACTATTTAGTTAGGTTTTTTGGGTTTGGGTTGTTGTGGGGGGCTTTGTGATTTGTTGTTGGGTGTTTTGTTTTTTTTTTCTTAAAACTGTTTACGTCATCATCAGGGAGGAATTCCTTAATTTGAACTATACCATATGTAACAGCTAGTAGTGTTTTTTCTCAAACTGAGAAAGCAAAGCAGGGTGATGTTTACAAGCAAACCCAAACACCATCATGCTGTTCAGAAAGTGTTCAAGTGCTTATTTAACCCTCCATAACTTATTTGCAAACCCTGTTATAACTACATAACATACAGCTGTCAAATTAAAGCTATGAGAGATGTTACCTGTACAGCATGTATTCTGATTGCAGGTGTGCTGGTTGGTACAGATGGTCTCACACTTGTGTTATTTTGTGGCTCACTCTGTGCTTGAGCTATTGCTTGTTGAGATACTAGCATTAGTTGGCCATTACTGCTTCTGATAAGAACAGTTCCTGTTGGAGGAAAACATCCAGACTGTTAGAAATTAAGCGGTATTATGGCTTTCCTATGCTTCTGTGGAAGAAATCACTTGACCACATTGATAACATAATATTTAGTTTCCTACATTTCTCGGCAGCTGTTCCGTGGAATAAGAGCTAAGCATACATCAGCTTTACTCTGCACAGCCACATCAAAACGCTATGTGTGTACAGGATGAAAACTGCAAAGTACTTCATCACTTGATCAAAAACATATTTTGGACTTGAAAAGATGGACACACACACACCACACACTTTTGGACTACTTAACAGTCACTTTCCTAAGCAGTTCTTCAACCTGCAAAATTCATTACCGCTACCAAATTTGGCTGTCTCTATACATTTTTCACTTTTTGAACAATTAAGCACATACTTACAGGTAAAGTAATGCATGCTTTAAAGAATATCTTCAAGTGGAACTGAAGCCCGATTAATACCAGTTCACCTGCCTACATCAAGACTACCCACCTCAGTCAGAGGGCAGTGGTCTCTAGTTAAAGCCAAGACCACTCAGAAATTTGAAGCTGCCCCTCTGTCCAAAAGCATTAAACTGCATGGCTCTAATGAAAGCAATCTACAGACAAATAGGGATATTCCAATGAGTTAGGGGGGAGGGACAGGAGGAAGACAACTCTTCTGCCTTGTTTCCTTGCTTTTTTATTTTCCTTTCATACCTACAGCTATGACAACCCAGCAGGATTCAACTCCTACCACCTTCCTCCCACCTCATCAGCTGAAACGACAAACAATTAAACAGTTAACAAACAATGAGTATACTTACTAAAGCTTTCAAATTAAAATCAGCCTAAGGAGAATCAGGCAGATACCACTATACAATCCCATTCTTCCCTGCATTAAGAAACCACTCAGCTACCAATCCTGCCTCCTCCTCCCCAGCCCCCCAAGGGCTAGGCTCTGGAAAATCCAAAGTCACAAATCAGGGTCACAAATACAAAATGCCCACTAGGTCTCTGGCCTCAACAGTTTCAGATCCTTCAAGGGAGCGATTACATTTAGAAGCTCTTATGCAGAGCACCCTACCTTTGCTGGTGCCACACCTCCTTTGCCTTCAACGGAGGGTGCCGCAGAGTCCACCACTAAAATCATCATCCTCAAATGCCTCACTGAAAGGACTTTTGCAAGTACCGGAGAATGTCAGATTTGTAAATATGAGTACCTCAACAATTTTTGAGGATTGCATTAGACTTTATTCGAAGTTATACAATATCTGAAGAATTCCAGATCTTCTACGCACACTTATGATACTACCTGCTGTAAAACAAGACTGCATCAATGGAATAGACTTTTTACTACTTGGTTAGTCTGGAAGCTGTCAAAATACTACTGTACAATACAGCCTAAAAGACTGCTTCTGTCCAAGTTTAAACAAATACAACAGGGAAAGTCCCAAGCTCCATGAATTGGGTTTAAAAGAAAAAAAAAGATCAAACTATAACCACATGCTTAGAAACAGCTTTTCATCCTCCACATCTAAAAACATGAGGATATTGCAAGACAACACAAAACTTGGTAGAAAATTCTGTAATGTCAACATATTGCCATTTACATAACACACACAAACTGTGACTACAAGAGTAGCATCTGGAGTGACACCCTCCTTTCTATGGGGCAGATGCACAAGACAGTTAAATATCCAGAAAATACTGTTATTCCATCTGACAACTCAGCTTTCTCCTCCTCTGCTGAAGTCTTGACTACAATTACATTTAGATACAGATGGGTCTTTTAATTTGACCAATAAATATATGGAATTACAGAAAAGAAAACACATCAAATTTATGTCCTGTTTCCTCATTTTCCTTTCAAACCTACAGCTATGACAGCCCAGCAGGATTTAACTCCTGCCACCTTTCTCCCACCTCACCAGAGACATGAATAAGATGCTGTGGGGAGATGGCAGAGATATGTTTATGCCCCTGTACGTAAGGAATCCTTTAAAAATACATTTCTTCTTTAACCCCATTTATTGAGTGACAAAACAGGTCACTTAAAAGTTACAAAACACATTACAGGACTGAACAAGACAGACCCAGAACTAACATTATTAGTTAGAGACACTGACTGTTTAGGCTGTGATGATATCAAGATGCATTATTTTGTAGTGTGGCTCTAAACGAGTGCTAAAGAGGCAGAAAGCATTAATGAAATACTGTGAAAGATGCGATAGATAAACCTGATACTGAAGTGACTTAACTTTTACATGACCTACATAACCCTTTCTAATATGTTGGGGCTGTATGTTTCAGATGAAGTATGAACTGTACAGCATGCAGGAGAACTACATATTCCTTATGATCCTCACTTGGTGTGTGAGTTTTCCTAGATGTCTACTGCAGATTTCCGTACTGAAAGTGAAGAAACTAAGATGACAGCCCAACCTAGAGGCAACAGCTAGCTGTGCTTCTCAGTGTCTCAGGAATGAAGCTACGACAAATATCTGGCAGCCACCCAAGGTTACCTCACCACAGGCTCCAAATGATGAGCTCTAACTTCTATTCTTAAATCAAATACAATTGACTCTGGACAACTGATCTTCTAGGAAGCCACAAAAATTGCCTGTTTGGGACTTTTCTTGGGAAAACATCTTGATCAATCTTAAATTTCCCAGACGAGCAGAGTAGAGGGCTCATCTACACCACATGGGTCATGTTCAGTTGTTCAGCTTTTTCACTACATCCACAAAGTATTTTATGCTGTACAACAAATCATTCCAAGCTTTGGAAGTAAATTTTAGTTGATGGAAGAAGGAATTCAGCAATGATCAAACCATAACCAACACTGTTATGGTAGCAACCAGAACCACTTACCACATACCCAAGCCCTTAACCAAGACATTCCGTTCATATGTCATTTCACTAACCAAATAATTACATATCTCAGAAATCACTCTCTGCACTCTTTTCATCCGTTTCAGGAAAGTTTCTATACCAATGGGTCTTTGAAGCAATGACTCAGAACCAGCGCCTAGTGTGCTGATATTGCAGTGTCACAATGAGATGCTTGATTTGAAGTTCCAGTGAAAGACACCTCGCTTTGCCCACAGACATGGAATTCATTAATTTCCACATCAGGAGAAAAGTTTAACAGGCATAACCCAAATATGCTTTCAGCCTCCAACAGAATAAAATACAATATTATATCCACACGTTCTTATAAAGAGATTGAGAGCACCTTGACCAGCTGCACAAACGTCACACTGCAGATTCTCGTAGACTCTGGCCTACAACTTTTAAGGTTGAACCAGCCTCACATGGGACTGGCCACATCTCACCTTTTCAACACCAAGGACCAGCCTTACTCACAGACATCACTGTCAAGTTCATATCACTGTTTCACTAGCAATACGGTTTCCCATATCGCCTGGGTTACTGTGAGCAGCTTTTTAAACCACCAAACACCCACAGCTCTTGCACCAATAGCTCAAGGGGTGTACAGGCCAAGTGAAGGCTGCTGCCTCCAGTAACTCCAACCTTTCTCTAGCAAGGCTCTATGCTAACAGTAGGCACCAGCTCCTGAGATGTCCAGTACAGGCACAGCCTTTCCAAGCATTGGGAGCCAGGAAAGGGATGAAGATATCTCATCTACGCAGGATGGGAGCAGAGTCTGACAATCTATTGTTTCAAATAGTCTGGACACCACTTCTGAAGAGTCTAAACAACGTCCTCTCTCACTCCCATCCTAAAGGAACTAGACACGAAGTGCTAAAAATACAACAATCTGAAGCCAAATTTCACACACTGCTTAATCAGTAAGTCTTAGCTGAGGTGCTGGAGGCTAGCAGCTCATCAATGTATTTTAAGGTGCCCAGATGGATGTCTCTATTTGACAGACTAACAATTGGGCCCCCATAGCACTGATGCCTTTTCACAGATTACAGACCCACATTTCAGAGCTGAGACCCCTCAACTACATGCACAGTTGAGTGCCACTACTTGAGAATACATTTATATCCATGCTAATTCCAATTATCATAGAATTCTTGTACAAAAATATAACCATCCCAGTTGCGAGGTAGTATACCTTTTACCTATAGCAAACAACAAATAGCTGTATCAATCATCTAAATAAAATCTGGACACTGCATTGATTCCTGGAGGGGCTATAAATAACTGACAGGTCATAGATGTTTCTTAGGCATAGTTCCAACATGGCACTAGTGTTTCTATTCAAATTTAAAGTGTATTTATTGCACTTGAATCCCAAGAGTTTTTGGGTTTGCTGTGTGTAGGCATATAGGATTCCCAACCAATGCTGCATTCCACAAGGAGAGTCGTATTTGATATTGTGAGAACATCTAGCTCCTGTCCTTCGGCCACATCTTCCAGCAAATGGGATTGTTTCCCATCAGCATTTCCCCATCTCATCTTTGTGGTTTGCAACTTTGCTACTTCAGCCGTAATTGCTCTCCTGTCCCAGTAATCAGACAGTTCCAGGACTGTCTACAGATAAGATGATCTGACTTAAGAGTTCTCCAGGACCCAAGTTACTTCATGAAGGAGCTTCAAGCATTTGCAGAGGACTCAGCTGATGGCAGTGAAATAGTACCTTAAAGGAGCCACAGTGATACTTCCCCGCTTTCAAGACAAAGACAATTCCTATTGCACTGAAAAAGGCACTGAATCCATACCTGACACCCTCTTCTAGTTTGCTGTATACTCCTAATATTCACTGGAGTTATGTTCTTTAAATAGCAAGTTAGCTGCCTGGCATGTTGCAGATACATATATACACCACACAGAGCTTTCTAAGGACCAGAAGGTATGCCAATACCCTGGCACTTACCATTTCTAGAACACTATTGAGCCATTAAACCATTATAGAGAAATATGAAACTTATGTAGTGTTGAACTATAAATCTTAGTTTTAAACCAAGAAATGATATAAGCATACCGGTGTCTTAGTAGATTTCTAATAAAGGACAAGATCAGCCCCTAACAAATCTCTGTGTCCTTTAACTAAGAGAGCCAACTCAACTAATCCAGATTAATTTTGCAACAAGACACTTATTTCCTTGGTGTTCACATGGCGAACATCAGAAGGTTGAATTCCTCTGAAAGTATACGATTCAGTACTCTGTTAGATGAATTTTCACTTACTACAGAAGGGCAGCAAGGGCTTAACACTGAATTTTTAATGCTGATTACCACCTTGCTCTAGGTGGGACTGAGGAAAGAAAAATTCTTTTAGAAGACAGTGAAGCCTTCATGCAAGTAGTAACTTCCATCTACACGGATACTGTGGAAACTGTCATCAAAGCCATGTGATATTTGTCAAGTGGCTAGTATGAAAGCCATATATAAAGGTGTTCTAAATACACTTACCCCCTCTTCAACACACACCATCAGCTGCCCCAAGCAGACTGTCTAGTAACAGACCACCAAACAGTGAGCTGGACCTGGCTTTGAGGGCTCCACTCAACAACTGCACTTGGCAAGCTACAGGTGAAAGTTGTCAGGTGGTGTGCCAACAAGGACATGCTGTTTCACCCACTTGTTAACCTAGCCTGGACATCCAGGCAAGGAACTTTGATTTCCCAGGCAGCTCCTAGGTAACAAAGCCACCTCCTCTGCCTCCACCAAACTGGAAGGCATGTGCTAAAGAGGTGTGCAAGCAAGAGCAATGAAAACCAAGTGCCATCGTAATATCTGACTGTTCTTGGGTCACCAAATTATCCCAGTAAGAACTATGCAAGTTCTCCAACCTAAGACAACCTAGATTTGGTCATTAACAATAAGAATACTCCATTTGCTGCCATTTTTTACCCTGCTTCAGTTGTGATCCGAGAGAGTCATTCCACATCATTCCAGCGTTCTTTTCCACCTCGAGACACGGGTGGAAAAGATCCATTAGTGGGCTTCACTTCAAAGGTGACCAGATGGCAGGACACACCTTAATCCTGACAATTCAAACAGCAAACCACTTAGAAACATCTATTCTGTTCTTTTCCACTTTGCAAATTATATAGATTTTTCTTCTGAAATCATCAGTTCTCAGTGAGGTAGCTTCACGCAAAAAGAATCCCCAAAAAAGTATTTGCCTTTGGGTTTTTGTCTAAGTGGTTAGGGAAGTACGAATCATTGATCTTTGATAATTATCGTAAGATTTGCAACTTACAGCAAAACTTTAACATATAATCCTACCCATTAAGGACAAGCATGACAAATACTTGGTCCTCTAAGATAATTTGAAAAAAATCTAGTTTTATAATGTAGTCAAAATAACAACTCATGAGCTTACATACTTTACCAGCATCTTTGGAAAAAGAATACTGAAACATAATTAATATTTCTTGCAGCTGCCACTTGCATGTGGATGATGCTCTTTTTACTGCTACAAGCTGATGGGTCCTTTAAACACTGCAAAAGCAACAGAAGTCAGGCTCACGTTCTCTCTCTTCTAAGGATTAAAAAAAAGTTTACTATTCACCAATCTGTTGCTGTAATTCTTTGCAATACCCTCCAACTGATTGTAAAATCTGAACAGCATTTAACATTAATTTTACTGAGCATCATATTTCAATGCTTTGGCATTCAGAAGGCATCTATTTTGTTTGTGAAAATCATAAATCTAGAAGTTAGCTTTATATCTTCTGCCAAGATTTAAATCATTATCCCTACGGGGCTGTGCATTTAATGATATGAAGGCATTGTTTTGCTAGACACATTCAGTCCTGAAAGCAAAATCAAGTCCTACAGAGCAGCTGAAATTTCTACTGGTTACAGCATAAGACATTTACTCACTGGGTTTTTTTTGAATTTGAATTAGCTTGTCAAATCTGCCAAAGCTTTGCTGACCCCTCCTCAGAGAAAAAGTTGACTGGTGTTGCCCATCGCAAAGAGAGAAGTTTGCAAACAACACATCCTGATAAACCTGCTAAAAAGAGGACCCTATTGGGATATAAAAGTTGCAACCATGTATTATTTAGTCTACTGGTCATCCTACAGCATCAGTACTATGCTTAGGCTTCACAAGATTATCAACATCCAGAAATTACAAATGGAGTTGTAAATTTGAAGGAGTTGCTAGGGTTTTTTGTCTTGTTGAAATAGAAAACTTTGGATCGCCTCCTCCTACCCAAAATATAATCTATGAAGTATTTTAAAATCAGTGCTTCATCCTATTCCAAAGTGAAGGATCAGATGCAAATACGAAAACATCAACCAAGAAATAACTAGAACATGAAAAGGGAGATTCAGAGTACTGTACATAAGAGGTATTAGGCCAACTTCAAAAGCAGAACTCGGCAGCACCCAGATCTTTCCCAGCCCTTACCTCTTCAGGTTACCTTAGTTTTTATATCCAGTTAATAGAAACCTGATGAGATCAGGCTTCATACCACTCCACAGGAGTTTTGGGATCCCCACATCAGCTCTCTCCCTCCCACCCGCAGGTGTCTGCACACTGCCTGCCTGCCTCTCGCCACACAGCCCTGGCCACCTGCCACCAACAGCAGTTGTGCTTTCTGAACAGTCACCCACTATCAGCCTAGATAAGCTGCAGGCAGGGGAGAACCAGGCAGGGGAGAACCTGCCAGGGACAAGCCAAAACATCCAAGGGAAGACAACTGAGCTGCAAACAGTAAACAAGAACCCGTACCTGCTGTCCTTCCCCTCCAAGGCAGGTGCAAAGGAAACTTTACACTGCAGCCATGCCTTGCACCAGCTTATTAGTTCAACTTAAGGCAGACTCAGGGCAACTTCTTTTTGCTGCCACCATGCATGTTCAGGCCTACTGGTGTTAGCAACAACAGAAAGTGTAAAACAGAAATATACACAACAGAGGTAGCTGATGCCACAGTGAAGAGTGTTGAGAGCTGCTGTCACGGCCCCAGAACCAGCAGCAGTGGCATTAGGTGAGCTTTTTGAAGAGCTTCCTGCTGTAAAGTAACAATGGAGGATCCCTTGCACCCAGTCAAGTTCTGTAATTTTTCATGCCTCCACAGAAGTAAATACATCTGCTAATTGCTCTTTCAACACCTGCCTGTAATGAGCACTCCAGGACCAGAGGTAGAATGAAAGTCACAAGAACAGACACAAAAGTCACAAAAAACTCAGTTCAAGAACACTAAAGAAAGGAAAACAAGGAATGATATTCTCCTTGTTATTTTTATGCTTTTTTTCCACGCTCCATTTCTCCAAAGTGGTGCAGGGCCCAAAGACACTAAGGTGAGCTGTAAGCATTTGTCATAGCCCCTGGAAACCTTGTCACTGCTCCCTCCTCCCAAGCCTTTTACTATTTCTTCCTGTTAACAACAGCACAGCCCAACCATTTCTCCCCCTCAACGTTACGCTCAAGTTAACCAAGCAAACAATTCCTTGTTAAGCAGATGGTCCATGACACAAGACGTCTGCAGTTTTGTGAGTATCATCACAGACCACTCAACCAGCAGAGCTCAGGACTGAGGGAGTACCGCATTCGTCATGATGCTCTGCCCTCTGCCAGTCCCAGGGACTGCTACATGCAAAGCCTTCCCACACGCTGCAAACCTGATCCTGTCAACAGAGAGGTCAACTGAGGAAGGGTCCCTTTGGTAGATCACACAAGTTCCCTCCATTTAGGAAGACGAAGCCTGGCCATTCAGTCCAAGAGGTGATGATATGCAAGGTCAAAACGCCACAGCCAACCTTTCAAGGCAGAATCTGACCAGTTGAAGGTGTGTAAAGGACACAGTCCCCAGCTGGAATCCTATTGTGTACTGAAACCACCACTCAAGCCTCCTGACTGCTAGTACAGTCCTGAGGGTGAAGGAGGAAGGCCTTGAGAATCAGCACTGGTTTAACAGCCGCCTGCTGGCACTCTGTAGAGGAAAACAGAAGGTGACAAAAACCCCTTATTACTCATAAGCAATCCTGCAAGACCTGGAGAATTTGCAAAGTTCAGTGATTTTTCTTGAATGTACTGGCATTCAGTTAAACATCTGGGTAACCATATAAGTGGCACTTGGCAGAAAGACAATCTATGCTCAGAGATGTGAGAAGTCATACCTAGTCACCTGCACCTCCCACCTCCTGGCTTTGCTCTGGGCAAGGATAGGGAAAAAGAGATGGAAGAGAAAGAACTGCCTAAATCCATGACTTCCATGAACCTCTGCTGTCCTCCAAGCCATGGGGGCCCAATCTCCTGAGGTGCCAGTCTTTCCTGCAGCCCTGTAGAAACACAGGAGCAATGCCTGCTTCTGGCCACAAGCAGTTCATGAGTACTTCAGGATGACCAGTAAAGGCAGTGCTGTCCAGCCTTCCTCAGAACAAGCCAGTTCAAATACCTCCTTTTGAAACTCAGTGTGAGGGTGCTTTCTGTATGCATTTTTCTTAGCAGGTCCCACAGGTTAAATGCCGTTATTTTAAAGCCAAGTGCATTCCCCCTCCTATATCCTAGCCTGCACAGCTAGATTTTGTAATTTATTTGGAATACAAACTTTTCAATCCTAAGAATTTGGTGGTTTATTCCAACTTTTTATTTTTAAGGACACTAACACTTGTAGCTTTAATGCTATTCATCTTGCATTTAAATTTCTGAGTTACTTTATTATTCATTAAAAATTGAATCCACATAGAAGACAGAGGCAGAATACTATTACTCAAACCAGAATGCTTTTCTAAATCATCCTTATGGCAATTATTTAGACCAGTTTCCCTGAAACATTGATCCACTTGAAATCTGACTTCTATGCTCCTCCTGGAGCACTAAACTTCATACAGTTGATTTACAATGCTACACAGCACCGGCACCTCTGAATATCCAACACAAAGCCCGCTTGCTTTGTTTCTTGTCCCAAGGAGCAAGGAAAACAAGCTGATGCAACTGAAGGGTAATGCTACATATGCCTACTGCCAGAGTACAAGTCAGATGACATTCAGCAGGATGCCTCAATGTAATCAAACCCAAGCTACTAGGAAAAACAAAAGTTTTGCTAACTTGTAGTTCCCAAACTACAGGCAACTCGCATGAGCATTCACCTTCATGGAAAGATGTTTAACTGAATGCCAGTACATTCCAGAAAGCCAAAATACTAGAACCTTAAGATCTTGGGGGCTCTACTACAAAAAAAAAAAAAAAACCAAAAAAAACCCATATATATATTTCCATCATGGTTCATTTCAGAGGAAAGATGGCAAGGATTTAGACTCACTCTTGACTGCTGACTATGCAGACATTATAGCATCATGTGGAGTGCTGGGAAATCTACAGTGAAACATACTGATTAAAGAAAATATTTTTTTAAAATTACATTAGTATTAAGTATTTCCTTGAAAGGTGCATGTCTTTGATAAAGACATGGGGGAAAAAAAGAAAGGGGGAGAAGACAGAAAAAATGAAAAAATACAAGTATGTACCAGCAGCACAGGAAGTAATGTAAAACCGGTCATCCTTTTAAGCATCATCCTACCTGAAAGTAATTGCAACAGATGCTCCAACAAAGGAACTGTCCTGGCAGGAAATAATGATGGCAACAATAGCAATAAAGTGATTACATTATCTTGAGGTCTTAATATAGAGAGACCAAGACCAGTGGAATCCAAGTCACTTTCTTTTTTTTTTTCAAAAAAAACCCATTGAAATACAGCCTGACAGGGAAGAGCGGCAAGTTTTGAACCAACAGCACCTTCTTCCTCTTGCGAGAAAGTGCAGGTAAGAGCACCGGCTAACCCTCTGCTGTTATCCAAAGTATTAAGCCACCTTTACCAGCACTGTGCAATTCCTACATTGGTATTTTCTTTGCTCCTATAGGAAGTACATCTCTAAGCGTGATACCTCTCTAAACTCTTCATTTCCCACATAACCTTTATAGAAAAAAAGCACTTCAAAGGGCCAGATGTAATGAATGTAATAATCGCCCTCCTTGTGAAAAGTAATGTTTTGTTTCGGTAACAGTTCACATCGGCCTGGTTGTAACAGGGCAAACAATCCCCCCGGCAGAGCTCGCTGTGACACTGGCACCCTCAGTGGCAGTTACTTCGCCAACCCACGCTCACCCTTCCCCGTGTTACCCCTTTATCCAAGATCCACGAAAGCCTCCATTACCCTCTTTTCAAGCCGCAAACTAAGGTAACTTGGCCACGGAGTTTTCAGATGGTCCTCCCGCTCCTCGTGCTGTCCAGCAAAGTGAAAAGTTGCCTTCATCCAGACTTCCAGATCCATCTTCCAGACACGCTCTAAGCATCTCAGATGCCGTAAGCATCCCCAGTGCAGAATGACTTAACCCGTTTACGTTCCCAGCGCCCTGCCGCACACACAAAACACCCGGTTCCCAGAAGTTTGGGGCAGGAAAAAGCAACTCGCCCCAAACTTTTCGGCACAGGCGTGAAACAGCCCCCTCAGCCCACCCTCGCCGCTCTGCCCGTTCCCCGCCGCAAGGGCAGGGCGAGGGGCACCCTCGGGCCAGGTAAGTCGCCACACGGGACAGCCCAGGCACCCACTCACCTGGGGGCAGCTGGAAGTTGGCCGGTAGCTGCAGGGTGGCCGTCGGCGGCCCCTTGGGTGCCACAGGACGCGGGCCCCCGGGGGCGACCACCCGTGGCACCACGGGGGCGCCCGCCCGTCCCGACCC
>VZRU01011775.1:144-15518 GCA_013398155.1 Pedionomus torquatus | reverse complement strand
TTAGAAGAACTGCCAAAGTTTGGTACCTATTTCTTTACATCATAGAGGAGAAAAAAAACCAGCACGCACAGGCTTCTCTTAAAATAAAATGGAATTAAAAACTTTTTCCTGTTTCATTGGCATCTAAATTGCTATGAGAGTTCCATGGTGAATAAAGGAGTGTCCACAGCCTGGTGTGTAAGACTGTCGTGGTTTCAGCCAAATTTACTGAAACCTAATTGACAGATGTCCCCTCCCCACCCCCCCAGCTTNAGTTGACCTTTTGATCCCTCAGCTTTTATATGGGGCATGATGCGGATGGGATGAAATACCCCTGTTGGTCAGTTTTGGGTCACCTCTCCTGTCTGTCCCTCCTTGCAGGTGGGACCCCTTTACGCTTTTCTGTTTCTGACCCTCCAACGGGCAAATGATGAAAGTTACCTGACCTTGGTTCTTCTAGCAATAAGGATAAACAAGGGCCTCTCTGCATACCATCCCTTGGTATAATCAGGTCTTATCACTGTGAGACGAAACAGCTCTGAACAATATGCTGTTAATTTCAGAGTTTAGTTAGTTAGAAGAGGCCTAGCTAAGAAAGTAAAACCGTCAAACAGAAAATTGTTTTGTTTTACCACAAACCAGGACAACGACTCACTTCTAGTGCTTCAGCTGTTGTTTTTTCTTGCAGTAACAAGCAAATAAATATTTGTAGCGATTCATCAAGACCAAGTGCTGGGTCCTGCACTTGGGTCACAACAACCCCATGCAGCACTACGGGCTTGAGGAAGAGCAGCTGCAGAGATGCCTGCCAGAACAGGACCTGGGGGTGTTGGTTGACAGCCAGCTGAATACCTTCAAGCAGTGTGCCCAGGTGGCCAGGAAGGCCAACAGCATCCTGACTTGTATCAGGAATAGTGCAGGCAGCAGGACTAGGGAAATTATCATCCGCCTGTCCTCTGCACTGGTGAGGCCCCACTGCAAATACTATGTTCAGTTTTGGGCTCCTCACTACAAGAAAGGCATTGAGGTGCTGGAGCAGGTCCAGATAAGGGCAATGATGCTGGTGAGGGGTCTGGAGCACAAGTCTTACAAGGAGCAGCTGAGGGAGTTAGGGTTGTTCACCCTGGAGAAGAGGAGGCTGAGGGGAGACCATATTGCTCTCTTCAACTGCCTGAAAGGAGATTGTAGCAAGGTGGGGGTCCATCTCTTCTCCCAAGTAACAAACAGTAGGACAAGAGAAGACGGCCTCAAGTTGCACCAGGGGAGGTTTAGATTGGATATTAGGAAAAATTTCTTCAGCTAAAGGGTTGTCAAGCATTGAAACAGGCTGCCCAGGGAAGGGATTGTGTCACCATCCCTAGAGATACTGAAAAGATGTGGTGCTGGGGGACATGGTTTATTGGTGTTTTTGGTAGTGTTAAGTTGATAGTTGAACTAAATGATCCTAAAGGTCCTTTCCAACCTAGACAATTTTATGATACAAAGATTTATGTTGACCTCTCTGCAGTTTAAGAATAAGAAAAAGTATTATAACGTAATAATAATAAAATCACTATTATTTTTTCATATAAAAGCAAAACAGAAGGTAGGCAGAAACTCCATCTGGGTTTACTGAGGAGCTGATTATGACCATCTCCAGCCGTGCCATGACTTTGTCAATTAACCATGTGCCTGGTGGCCCAAGAGCCAACACACCACTGCCAATCCTCCAGACAAGGTTCCATCATCCTTTTCTCAACTGAAAATAGGAACAGCAAGAATGGAGTTTTGCACTGCTTACAGTGGAAAAAAGTACATTCAGAAAGTTGTTTTTCTTTTCATGTTTACAATACTGTCTTTAATAAACCAGTTGTCAGATTCTGTAAATTCCTAGCTTTTCACAGGCTCATTGCTTGATCTATCCAACATCTATCTGCATGCCCCAGAATTCTTCCCCAGCTACCTCAAAAACACCTTTGAAGTATTGTGATGGCTCACGAGCACAGCGGTCTGTATTTTGGTCTGAGTTCATTAGAGATGAAAGAAATCCACAGGACAGGGAAAAAGCAGATGGTGGCCAGGACTTCCCTGCTTTCTGGCTCTTGGGAATCAAGCAGAGAACACAAACTGTAATCCAATTAACTACACCTTTGAGGCAAAGACTAGGGAATAAGAAGTAACTACAGGCAAGTCCCAGCAGGATGGGGAACCAAGGCATCATGATGGGCACATCGTGGTATAGAACAATAGAAGACTGCAAAGGAAAAACACTTGCATTGCTAGGTAACTCTGCTACTCTATGCTCACCTTGGGAAAAATAAAAACAAAACCCGCAAACAAACATGAAATAAATAACAAAGGAGAGATGAAATTAGGACGTCTTCTTAAGTTTTGTCTGTAACCTCTAAATTAAGAGCCCAAATCTCAGAGCAAATGAGAACTGGAAGAGAGGTAATGCTAACAGCAACAATGGCTATTACCTGACATATTAAATTATTTAGAAGGGCAACCTTCCCCATAGAGTTTTGTAAATGGCAACAATGCAAAATGTTTACTTACTTGCTAGCTCTAGTGGCTATGTCAAAGCCACCAACAGCATTAAGAGGTAAAGGAAAAATGGAAAAGAAAATGGAAAATAATAGAAAATTGATAAGACTAGCATTTACAGTAGAAGCAGAGAATCATAGAATGGTTAGAGTTGGAAGGGACCATGGGCAGGGACATCTCCCACTAGAGCAGGTTGCTCAAAGCCCCATCAAGCCTGGCCTTGAACACTTCCAGGGATGGGGCATCCACAGCTTCTCTGGGCAACCGGTTCCAGTGTCTCACCACCCTCAGAGGAAAGAATTTCTTCCTAATATCCAATCTAAGTCTCCCCTCTTCTGATTTAAAACCATTATCCCTTGTCCTATCACTACACTTCCTGACAAAGAGTCCCTCTCCTACTCTCCTGTAGGCTCCCTTCAGATACTGGAAGGCTGCAATAACGTCTCCCAGGAGCTTTCTCTTCTCCAGGCTGAACAGCCCCAGCTCTCTCAGCCTGTCCTCACAGGAGAGGTGCTCCATCCCTCTAATCATCTTCGTGGCCCTCCACTGGACCCGTTCTAACAGTTCTATGTCCTTTCTCTGTTGAAGACTCCAGAGCTGGACACAGTACTCCAGGTGGGGTCTCACGAGCGCAGAATAGAGGGGCAGAAGTGAAGTAGACAGGTGACAGAAGTGATATCCAATATTCAACTTTCTCTTTGGATTTTTTATTTCATTGGTGGCCAAAGATAGAAAGAAATTTGAAAAAACATGCAGAACATGCAAAAAAACTAGTGTAAGGCTTAAAAGGATCCTTATGCCCTTCAGTCCTTTGCCTCAAAGCAAATGTGATCTGTGGTTTTGCCTTCACCAAGGCACGTTCACTTACAGGTCTGGGGGAATGTAAACCCATTCTACAGAAAAATTGTTCAGATTTACACACGAACAAAGCACAGAAGCTACTCCAACATTCTGGCATACTATATTGCTCCCTCCTCTTCTTCTACTAAGTTTGGAAGACACTTACTTTCAAACAGAATTAATCCAAAGCTGCCTGAGCAGTAAAGGTGGGCACAGCTCCTGCCAGCACTGCAGAGATCAGTCCACTGCCGCAGCTTTCAGCTGCCTCAGCTATACCCGTGCCAGTGCAGAAAAGCTGTCAGTGCGTGGGTCCACACATTAGAGCTTCATAATCTCTATGGCACACATCAGGAGCAGGCAGCCAGGACACAGCTAGGAGGTAAGGAGTCTGGTATGAACACGGTCTCAGGGACAAAAAGTAGGCTTTGGCAATTTTTATTCACTAATGAAGAGGTACCCCATCAGCTGCCATGCTGTAAGATCTTTCAGCAATCACTAGACACAAAGTCAGCAATGAAATTACTCCAGTAAATTAAAGTGGTAAATATCTGATTGACTCAGTACATAGTATGGACAACACCAGCTACAGTCCTCCATTACCCTGAGGACTTCCTCAATCCTGCCTCTACCTGTCTCATTTAATAATAATAACATTCCTTTTGGTCATTGCCCCTATGACCAACCGGCATATTCAACAGTTTCCCTGCAACTGGCACAAAAGCCTAACTGTACCATCCAGACTGCTGTCTGTGCTTCCAGCAGTACAGCTGCAACACTGTCAGGGAGAGAGAGCTTCTAGTGTGAGCAGCCCAGACACCAAAGGGTTCACCGAATTTGTTCCAATTCTGCTTGAGTCAATTACAAAAACCTGTGATCAAGAGCAAGGTACAACTCAAGACTCTCTGGCACAAAACCTCCAATAATGGCCCAGTTGCTGGTTTTGTTCTTTGAAATACAGTTGATAGGGGAGTTTTCAGTACCTATACAGAAAAGTTTCCATAAAAAGCAGCAAATGAACAAAATAATCACAAATAGACACAAGAAACACTTCAGATGGAATTTCCCCACCCCCCATGAACAGTCTACCACTTATTGCAGCAATTACTAAGTCTTTATAAAGCTTTTACATCTACTTATATAATTTTGCTGGACTTAGAACTTTATTTCCAAAACCAAGTATGCTTCAGTGACTCGGTCAGCTTGAATCTTTCTTCTGGTCCTGCTGATGCATGGCTCAGAATTCAACACACAATGTCAGAGACATGCACCGACTATGCAGAAACTCTTAATGCATAAAATTGATTCTTCATAGAGTCAATATATGCAATACTCCCACACAGGTACTCAGATACTTACAGGCAATACATACATATTAGGCTGACACTTACCTTCCAAGACTGGTAGGTACCACAAGGATCTACCTAGTGGAATTGAGGACTCCTGCTGCTATGGAAGGCCACAGGCAAGGCAAATGTACCAGAAGTTCTAGAGCCATTACCTTGCATGCAGCACTGCAGGAAAACGGACCAGTTAGCATCCCAGAAAATCAAGAAATTTACTGGCCCAAGACTGAAAAGGCTGGATACAGGCATCCACCATTATACTCTTCATTTCTAACACATCAACACCTTATTTCTGATCTTCAGAAGTCTGCTTGTGGTCCTCATTTCACAATTCTATTCAAGTCACACACAAATAACTTTGACAAAACAAGCTTTGTTGTAAAGAAACTACTCCCTGTTAAAACCAAGCAGGCTACAGAAAATTAAGGTATCATCAGATTATCCTTTAACATGATCTCAGGTGCAGCTGTGAGCAGATCTGAAGGAACATCTCAGATGGTTTCAAATCAATCAGCTTGATCACAGGTGTTCTGCTAGTCTTTCCTATTTGAATATAAGAAGCATCTGTGAGTTTTACATTCAATTTGGCCTTTCACATTGCCGTCTTCTGTGAGGGATTTTCTTGTTTTTAATTTTATATTTTTGTCTCAACTGTTTTATACAGTACATTGCTTGATCTCTCTGCATTTTTTTTTCCAAATTATACAATAAAGTCTTCACAGATCTCTATGTATATCTAAGGAAAAGTTATGTTTGCTGGTGCTCTTTAAAACAAAAGCACTTATAATGGTGATTATATTCTTATGGAAGCCAGTTATTTTTCTCAAGTGATACTCACTTTTCTTAAGAAGTCGTGCAAAGGAAACTTAATTTGACTTCCCTTTTTTGCAGATATGAATAGAAACAACAGGTTTGTTTTCGATACTCAGGATCATATGACACTTGAAGTGGAAACGTAAAAGACCTGCAAAGCACTGTCTGGTATATTTTACTGTGACTACTGGACCCTCAAGAGTTAATCACTGTTCTGGCCCCAGCAGTCAGGTCAGCACAATCATAATGATAAAATCATCATAAAGACTCTTTCATTAACTAGCAACAAATTATTATTCAAGAAGGAGCAAACCATTGCAACTCTTTATTAAGTCAGAAACTGCTGAAAATGCCAGGTAGGTGAAGAGAGAAACAAATCCAAAACAGCACACAGAAGTAACTTTATTCTAACCAAGAAACAGCAATTTAAAGTAAATTTCAGGCTGTAACAGTTTTTAAGTTTACAGAAAGAAACCTTATGGAATTAGATATGGATTTAGCCCCTCCAAAAAAGCTATATGAAAAGTACCTTTGCTCCCTGCAGTACCACACATCGTAGTTTTAGTATTGTACAATTCTCTCTACCCCACAGTACCAGGAAGTTGGGGTTACAGCACTGTACTGGTGTGTAAGAAGACAAAGATGCTGAGGTACATCCTCTTCATAACAAGCTACTGTAGAAAAATCCAAGGCACATTTCACATTTTAAGTTTCCTGACAGTAAAGCCAGTTGAGTAGGTTCCTGATTTCATAGAATCCTAGAAGCAGAGAATGCTTAGAGTTGGAAGGGACTTTAAAGATCCAGTTCCAACCCCCCTGCCATGGGCAGGGACACCTCCCACTAGAGCAGGTTGCTCAAAGCCCCATCCAGCCTGGCCCTGAACACTTCCATGGATGGGGCATCCACAACTTTCCTGGGAAACCTGTTCCAGTGTCTCACTGCCCTCATAGTGAAAAATTTCCTGACTCCTAATCTAAATCTACCCTCTTTCAGTTTGAAGCCATTACCCTTTATCCTATCACTACCCTTGTAAAAAGTCCCTCTCCAGCTTTCTTGTAGGTCCTGTTCAGACAGTGGAAAGTTGCTATAAGGCCTCCCTGGAGTCTTCTCTTCTCCAGGCTGAATAACCCCAATTCTCTCAGCCTGTCTTCATAGGAGAGGTGCTCCAAGCCTGTGATCATCTTCATGGACCTCTCTCTTCCGTCAACTTCCTCCTTCATTCCCCTCTTCCCTCACGGAGTTATGGGGCTCATACATTTGCGTGCTGAATCAATTCAACAAGCAAATGAAGTTTTCTGTGAGGTTAGTGAGTTGAGTCAACTCACAAGGGATCAAAGAAGCATCATAATGGGCATCAGAGAGGAGATGAAAGTGCCTAGAATATAGCTGAGGTGGGAGGAAGAAGTGGCACACATTTGTATGAGACTTTAGACTGATCTAAGTCAGTGCCACAGTGTGTCTCTGTGAATTGCTCCCTGAGCCTCTGCTGGCTCTCACCTGCCTTTGGTCAGACAGCGCAAGACACCTTTTCCCCCTGGCTTATGTCTGCTGGGGAGGCTTTCAGCTTGGCTTACCATGCCTCAGCTGCGAGGCAAAGCCAGCACCAAAGTGACAATGGAAGAGCACAGTGGCAACTAGCCACGATCAGTCAGTTTATTAGTCACATGGAACTGTGCTCTGAGATGAGACATACGCTCTAAGCAGCTTTGCTAATCAGTTTGCTGAGTTTTCATGCAGTTTCACCATTCAATCTTCCTTCCTTTCCTGGTGGAGCCAAATATTCACAAGTGTTAGTTCCTATATAGAACAGGGGTTTCAAAAATGAGATAGACATGTCAAGAAGTAGTTTCTGGGGAAGAGGAGGAGGACAACAGCACAGACTCAAGCCCAAAGTTGTTTTCAGACTCTCCAGGAATATTTCCAATACCATACTTGCTTGTTTTGCTGCATCTAGGCTCTGGGTTTGCTTTTCTTGTCCGTATCAGTCTGCGTATTGCCATTGCAACCAGTACAGGGCAGCTTCTGCTATTCAAGTAGCTTGTCCCTGATGATGAGATCCAAGTAGACCCATGTGAGGTGATTTAAGAAAACAAAAGAGGGACCAATAATTTTTAAAAATCAAAATAATTCCCACTGGTCCCCATAAGAATACTTCAGCTATATTCAGTTATGTAGGAAACCAAGCCTCCACATCCTAGTACCAATCTCCCAAACCACCATGTCCACTTTACAATGTTTTTCATAAATTCAGTCTTTAAAGGACATTTACATATTCCATATCTGCAATGGAATGAATTGTGGACCAAAACCGCTAGGAACAACACCTGCAAAAACCAAAAAGTCATGATCATCAAGTCCATGCATTTTCCTCCCAGTTCTTTCTTCTTGAAGCTTGGTGACGGATTTTTTTTACCTAATAGAGCTGTGTCTAACCCTCAAATTTCAACCTGTTAGACGAGAATAAAATAATTGTTCTTATTTCCAATATTAACTTTATTTATGTTATGCAGAGGAGGTGTTACAATACTAAGTCTTTTCCCAAGGACATCAGCAAAAAGCTACGTGGAGGCTGTGTCATTCTCCCCAAACAACAAATAATAATGTTTGACATCTGTTAGGAAGGAGAAATTATAAGTTGTGGTAAACATCACAGCAAAAAATTTCAAAGTTGAAAAAGTTGTGGTTTACAAATACAGTACAGAGAGGCAGCCCCTGAACAAAATGCTTACAAGCAAAGTAGAAAACAAAGGAAATAAAGTGGTTACAGACACAGGAACCCAGGGAGATAGCAAAGCAACACAGATGACTGTGATAAGCAGTCTTCACAGTATATGCTTTGTTTATAGGTGCAATCATGGCTCAGATGGTCTGAAAGCTAACTGCTGACGAAGAAGGGTACTTGTACCCCAGTAATTGTCTTCCACTTCTTTGACATCGAAAACCATCTGGTCCTAATTTGTGAAACTCAACAGGCAGAAAACTGCATTTGTTTTTCTACTAATTTTGTTTCCTTAAACATCTCACTACAAGATCAGATAAGTAAAAGTGATGGCACAGGAGACAGAGTGGGCACACATGGTCACAAGTGTAGAGGCGGGTGAAGGAAAAACATGGCTTTTGATAACAGCTAGCTGTGAGGTTTAAGATAATGCCAGAGTGCAACTGAAATGCTGTCACTGGCTTCATAGGTATTTTGGTGAGGAAGCGTTTTGAAATTAGACAATGACATACCACGGACACTTATGAGAAGGTCATTTCATATCCACAGGCAGAAAGAAAGATCAAGACAGTTGTTTTGAAAACTTCTAAGAAAGACTAGTGGAAAGGAAGTAAGGGTCAACATCTCAAGAACTTTGCTTCTTCCTCAGTTGGATTGAAACTCAGCGTTTCCCCTCATAAAACCTTTTCCTTATGAGACGCAGATCAATGAATGCTGAAAAAGAAAGAAAAATGACCAGCACTGTGTCGGGTCTGATGACGGGCTGAAGAAAATAAATGAACAATAAGATGAATGATAAATATGCTAGGATTTTGAGCTGAAAGTCTCCAGCATGACTAAAATAGAACATAGGGTTCACCTTCTTCCTTTGCTTTCTCAGTCTTCCTCAAAGATATTCTCCTACCAACACTAAGGAATTGATGCAAAAGGGGGCTTACAAGAACACACAAGAAATCCCTTCCTTGAAGAAATTTATCATCTTATCCAGCACTCAAGAAATAAAAGCTCTTTGAGGACACTACATACAAAACTCATCCCTTTTTTACATTACTTCTTTGTGATAAGTGTTTTCCTTATCACTTACCTAAGATCAAAGCTTTGCTTTGACATTGAACCAATGTTAAGTTAAAGAACACAAGATTAAATGGCTATTTATTGTTATTCAAAAAGCAATATATAGAATATATTAACAAAACAGAAGAGAACAAAAACAAATGCTGTTTATGTGAGACAGCAGCAGAAATGGAACATGGATCTCTGCCATGAGACTGCCATGAGAGGAGTCAACTGGGAGTTGCTGGAGAACAGCAACATGGGCAAAGTTGTCCTGGGTGTATGCTATAGACCCCATGATTAGGAAGAAGTAGAAGAGGCCTTCTTCAGTTGGCAGAAACTTCATGTCTGCAGGCCCTGATCCTCACGAGGGACTTGAATCATCCTGGTATCTGCTGGAGGTGCAGCAGAGCAGGGCACAAGTGAAGCAAAAGGTTTGGGGAGTGTATCGATTGACAACTCCCTAACAAAGGTGATGAAGGAGCCAACAAGGAGGAGTGCTCTGCTGGACTTCAGACTTACAAGCAAGGAAGGACTGGTTGGGTATGCAAAGCTGCAGTGACCATGAGAAGCTGGAGTGTCAGGATCCCAAGAGTAAGGAAAAAAGCAAAATGCAGGATCACAGCCCTAGATTTCAGGAGACCAGAATTTGGCCTGTTTGGGGACCTGCTTGGGAGAGTCCCATGGGATGTAGCCCTGGAGAGAAGAGGGATCTTAAAGAAATGATTAATTTTTAAAGATCTGCTCCTCCAAACTCAAGAATGGTCCAACCTGACCTGCAGGAAATTGAGCAAGGAGCCTTGCAGAGATGAACAAGTTGCTCCTGAAAAAAAAAACAAACAAAAAAAAGGAAGCATACCAGAGGTGGAAGTGGGGGCAGGTGACCTGGAGCAATACAGAGACGCTATTCTGAGCATGCAGGGAGGGGAGGTCAGTGGACTTTTTTTTTTCATCTCAGTCTTAGTAAGGTTTTAGGTATCTGCCATAACATTCTCATAGGCAAACTGAAGTACAGATTTAGTGAGTGTACTGTGAAGTGTACTGAAAACGAGCTGAACTGCCAGGCTCACAGGACTGTGGTCAATGGTGTGGAGTCCCACTCAGGGCCAGTCAATAGTGACATATCTCAGGGGTTAATACTGGGGCCAATACTGTTTAACCTCTTCATTAATGAACTGATGACAGGAGATAGTATGGTCTCAGCAGGTTTGCAGATGTGGCAAGACTGGAAAGTTATTGATACGCCTGCTGGTTGTACTGCCATTTAGAGAGACTGCAACCGGTTGAAGAAATGTCAGATGTGAACCTCATGAAGTTCAACAAGAAGTGCAAGGTTGTGCACCAGTACATGCTGGGGGGGAACCAACTGGAGAGGAGCTTGGCAGAAAAGGCCCTGGGGGTCCTGGTGGACAAGGTGAATGTGAGCCAGCAATGTGCCCTTGCAGCAAAGGCCAATAGCATCCTGGGAAGCACTGGGAGCAGACTGAGAGAGGTCCTCTTTAAGCCATGGGATCAGGGTTGCTGAAAGAAAATTGCACTTGATATAATTATTTTTCCATATTCCCTCAGCAAGTTGTTAATTAGGATTGTGATGATAAGGCAGAGTACTGTCCCGTAGCCTTTCAATCATCTGCTCTGTCCTTCACAGTCGTGTGTTCAGAAGGCAGAAGCTGAAGATGATGCAGATGATGCAGAAGTGAGAGACCCCAGAAGCACCTCCAGAAGAACAGTGTATCTTTCCATAGCAAATGTGTTGCCTTTAACAGATATGAATATTCAGTGATCATCAAGATCATTCTACCTTTTCTTCAGCACTGTTTGGCAGTGGCTTCTCACGTTTGGCTTTTCTTCTTTCCTTTTGACATTCAAAAAATTAGGAAGATGGTGAACTACAGTACTTTGCTTCTGTGTCCTAAAATAAAATATTAACCACTAAGAATACTTGAAGTATTTTCAGCTCTAAGGAGATTTAGATGAGATGTTCTGCTATTCTTTATTTATCGCTATGCTCCTAGTAGCCGGAGATTTCCTTTGGAAGAAGAAAATCTGGACTCAGAAAGATTTTCTCACTGCAGCTATTGCACTTACTCCCACTAGAGCAAACTGCTGAACCTGCTGTGCCTTTCTTTATTCTAAATATTTATATTTGCAGACTAAAATGACAGATACTAGAATAAAAATTTAGCATCCCTATGATTTTTTCCCGAGTTTGTTATTGCCTCTCTGGAAAACGGCAGAGCCACCAATATCCACGTAGCATGGATACTATTTGGGTACTTAACTTTACATCAGAACATACAGGCTTGCATTTCAGGTGCTACTTCTTATTAGTATTTTTTATAATAGCCAGTGCAGAATATAAATAAGGATATTTTAAAAAGCAGACAGGAAGCCGACAGAATAAATTCAAGACCAATTTATCCTGTTAGAGCAATCTCTTCCAGGAAACAAAAAGCACCATGTACCCTACCAACGGTCTGATATTGTTGTGTATTTTGACAACAAATTACTGTTTGTTAAATGAGCAGAAATGGAAACGTTGTCAAGACTCAGCCATTTGTATAGGCAGACCTTCAGGCACCAGTACCATTTTGCAACAAGAAGAATTAACACAAAGACTGGGCACATAGGAAATCCTACCAAAGTTATGAGATCACACCAAATTCACTTGATGAAGAAATACTAAACCAAACCCAGCATTTCTTCCTTTGTTCTCTTTATTTTTCATCTACCGAAAGACTCTCCTTCCTTGGGATCTGCTCCCACTGTTACCTGGTTGTATTGCTGATGTTACAAAACTCATGCATAAACCCCTTTTTTTTTTTCAGTTTCTTTCCTTACTTTTTTTTTTTTAAATCTGCAAAATAAAAAAGTAGCCTGTAGTGAAAAAGCAGCTCAAATTCCCCCTGCTATCCTATCAGCAGGAGGTCCCAACCATCATATTTATTGCAGTAAACAAAGTGGTTTGGGTTTTTTAATCAATTTGAAGTGAGTGCAGAAAACGAGGTGCTGTCAGCCCAAAATGTTAAAGGCTTTGTCTGAAAAGCAGTCTAATTCTCAGGAATCATTCTCAAGACCAAGTTTGAAATTTTAATTTTAGATGTAAATTTGAAAATTATGATGAATCCACATTCTGTATTTTCCTGCTTGTGGACGGGAATGTCTGTGGGTTCCTTCTCTTACTTGCCTCTCCTATTCCAGAGAACGTAAGGAAACTTAAATAATAAAATGGCAAAAAAATACAGACAGAAACTGAAGATCACTTACCTTTTTTTCTCAGAACTGCTGGAAGGCTGGAATTTTGATACAATCCTGAGAAGATTAAAATCACTCTATTGTTAGCACTTAATTTCCAACAGACAGCTTTCTCTAGGAACTAAGTTTGCAGATCATCTGCAGATCCTAGTCTCAGGAACTCTATCTTTATGTATTACTTGCTATTGAGAAATATTAGTTGGAAACCTGAAGAAAAATATTTAAGAAAAAGGGCCATCCTTCTCTGTCTGTATTCTTTTTCTTCCAAAAAATATGCCATACTCAAATGCACATCAACAAAAAAAGACACTACACTGACAAAAGTTGTAATAGAGGTGGAAGATCTGATTGAAACATATTTGCATCTGAAACTCTCAGTGATGCTCTAGATTTATACATCTAAATTACAATTAAATAATGTTAAGGTTGTGAGTAACTCACAAGAGCAAAGAAATGTGCAATTAAAGAGAAAATATACCATATGTCCTTTGATATCTAGGCATATTGCAGTGCATTAAGAAAGTCATAAAAAAGACACCCTGTTGTGGTTATGTGTTCTGAGACATGTGGCACATTTCCATGGTAGCTATCTATTTCCCTGCTTGTCTGCATCTGTGCCATTATTTAAATGTTGATTTTGAGTGTGAAGTTCCCTTTCCATGGTGAAAAAATGGAGCTGCAGACTCTTTTTTTCAACGTTTCTTTAGCTCTGTTGCTGTTTATGAATATGGAAGTCCTAGATTTTAAACACATGAATGAAAAATCATCACAAGGGGGAATAAATGGATTTAATGATCGGACAGAATTAGGCATCAGAGACAGTTTTAGTTATTGTGAATGATCTTATGTATCTTCCTCTAAAAACAGTTGAATTCCAAACATTGTTGTCCCATATTTTGCATGGAAACAGGAATGTGGTAAGTTTCTCATATTTAATTTGCACTACTTTTGGGAAATACAGTGGGCAATTACTCCTTTCACTTTAAGATTCTTCACCTGTGGCATCCTGCAAGCCTTTTTAATCCTCTACTCAAGACCAGGCTTGAAATGTGGGAGAACATGACAACACATCAGATCTTAAGAGCAATGTTTACGTGGCAGACAACTAATGCAACTGCTGTTACCACCAAAACACCCCGATGCGAAACATTTTATAAACAGTGCTTGGGTAACCAGAGGATGAGAGCAAGAGGAGTTATACTTCTGGGAAGAGAAAAACATTTTGTGGAATTCACAGTGTTCAGAGTATTGCATGAGAAACTGTTTACCATCCAGTTGCTGAAGATGCCCGCAGCCTTGGGGCGCTTTCAGACACCTCAACAGTTCTCCAGAGCCAAGCATGTGCTTCTGCTAAAGTGAAGTCCTTGTCATTCTATTTGCAGGTGACTAGGAGATGGTACCTTCTGGTTACATGCTGATTTAGGCAAGGCCATCTTACATTCTTCATTCCTATGATTCTTTGTTATCCTTTGTAATAACTAGAAATAGTACCAGTTTGAGCACAGAGCTATTACGATCCTATACGTATACTATGAGTTCACTCCAAGAACATACAATAGTAACCACAAATCACCATGAAGCATATCAACTTTAGAAAAAAAAAACAAAACCAAACAGGTTTCTTCAAGCCTTTTTTTTTTTTCTTTTGATTTTCTACAAGTAAGACAGCAATTATGGTCATGATAAAGTGTATAGCAGACAGAAAAAAACCCACGTTACTAGTACAACAATTGGACCCAGATACCATGGTGATGAGTGAAATGGTTAGAAACACAAACAGCCTAATGGGTAAGCTGGCATTACTCCTCTTGCCCAGCACAACTGACAGCACAAGGACTGGGCCAGGGACATTTTCTGTAGAGGAGAGCAAGCCAGATTCGTATTGCATCAGCTCAGGATCCTGTATAATCTGAAGAGACAGGGCAGAAGCAGCACTGTTCTGTTAACAGAGAGCATCAAGCCCAGGTGGCAGGCCCTTGGAGAGGGGGATGCTGTAGGAATGCAAGAACAGCTTGGAGCCACAGCCTGGGAACTGGCTGTCAAGGGAAAAAAGCAGGAGGTGATGGGCAGTCGCAGTCAATCCTAGGACAGCAGAGCCAGGAAGAGCAATCTCCATGGGGCTGGGGAAAGAAGCCAGCCTAGAAACAGTCTGAGGAGACAGCATGCCAGTTGGGAAGCAGCTGTACAGCCAAAGGGTGGCCAGGATGCCACTGACAAATGTATGCTGTAACCAAAAGGGTTAGGGCCCGAGGGGAAAGCCAGGGACTTCAGCCAGCAACAGCTGAGAAACAGCAAGCAACACACCCAGTAAGGAACAAGGTTCCTATTTTGTGGTGTGGTGTCACGTCACTGTAGCAGTGTCTTGTCAGCCACAGCAGCACACGATTCTGTCAACCACAGGAGCAGAAACCAGTTTACAAAAGGCCCCAGCTGGAAAGGAGACAGTACTCTGCCTGCAGGGCAGCACTGGGAAGCCCCAGGCTGAGCGGGCGCGTACCTGGGTAAAAGCAGGTTTAAAATGCTCTAACTGGGGATTTGAAACTTTACCATAACCCTTTGCAACCCTCAACCTTGTAAACAATAGTCTTAAAACTTAGCAAACTTGTAGACGAGGGCCTTCGGTGAAACCGAGATTCCCTCCAGTGGCCGCAGTGAAGGAAAAAAAAAAGAAAAAAATCAAGATCGATTTCAGCACTTTCAGCAGCTACAGTTTATTTAAAGTTGCAGCAGCAGCTGCTTCTCCTTGCTCCGTTTCGTTCGGTAAGGGAGAGCCGCCCCACACGAGGGAGCCGAGGGCGGCACGGCACCAGCGGCTGCTCCCAACTTCGCCGTTTGTTCTTCCCCC
>VZRU01011773.1:64687-74741 GCA_013398155.1 Pedionomus torquatus | reverse complement strand
CTCCAGGCTGAACAGCCCCAGCTCTCTCAGCCTGTCCTCATAGCAGAGGGGCTCCATCCCTCTAATCATCTTTGTGGCTCTCTGCTGGACCCGTTCCAACAGTTCCATGTCCTTTCTCTGTTGAGGACTCCAGAGCTGGACACAGCACTCCAGGTGGGGCCTCACAAGCGCAGAGTAGAGGGGCAGAATCACCTCCTGAGACCTCCTGGTCACGCTTCTTTTGATGCGGCCCAGGATACAGTCGGCTTTCTGAGCTGCCAGCGCACACTGCCGGCTCATGTTGAGTTTCTCATCCATGAGTGCTCCCAAGTCTTCCTCAGGGCTGCTCTCCAGCCATGCTCTGCCCAACCTGTATTTGTGCCTGGGACTGCCACTTCCCAGGTGTAAGAAGCCCACTCAAAGTCAACCGATGCTTCAGTTCCTTCAATAAGCATTTTCATTGCCATTTTGTTCCTTGTCAATACCACACAGTGATATAAACAGACTTTGCATTAATCCCCAATAATTTCTGGTTAAGTTGCTCCAGATATCTTACACTGGAAATGTAACTGTCAAGCGGGCAATTCATCCGCTAGACATTAGATAATCTCGTCCGTCTTTGGAGTGCAATGGTAATTCTGTGAATGCAACAGGAACTGTTACTTGACGGAATGTCATCATATGGTAAAATCAAAGACAGTGAAAAGAGGATACCTAATTATTCAAGATGATTAGCAACCATCTTCAGTTTGACACTATGGAGTTATAACTCTTAAACCCTGTATGTTGACAGCTGCCAGCAGAGGACGCTTACGTATCTTCACAGATAAGTCCTAAGTATCTAAACATCTGGTCTCTGCACCCTCATGCAGGCAAAAACCCCAGGAAGAGAGAAGGCTGAATTTTCTTTGAAGGAGCCACAATTCCTAATGAAGCAAGTGACAGCTGGGATTAGTGTGCACTTTAGCTAACCTCAAGATTCAGGCAGCTTTTTTTCCTCTCTAAAAATTAACCCGCTCCCATCACACTACAATGGGAACACTATATTGTTTGCATTGCATTTACATGTTGCTTTATAGCTCGCAGCACCCTTTTGGGAAAAAAAAAAAAAAAAAAACAAAACAAAAAAAAACAGGCAAACAGTTCACATTTATGTACTTAAACTTTATTTCTTCATAATTACAGGCTATTGTTAGAATTTTTAAACAAAAGGGAAGTCTATAAATAGAGGCTAATCCCACCTGAACAAGTTGTTTTTTGTTTTTAAAAAAACAAACAACCAACAGTTAAAACTTCATAACGTAATGCCATTTAGCTCACAGCAGTGGTTTGTTGGTAGTCTGAGTAAAAGTACTATAGTCAGAGTCAGTAACATGAAATGTAACATCAAATGACTCAAAACTTTAAATTCCGTAAAGGAAAGCAGGAATATATATATAATATATACATATAATATTGTGTTGGTCCACTGAGTATACTTTTTTTAACAAAAGATAAGAATCTATGTAATCCAGTTAAGCATATGATTTGCAAGATTAGTGTACACTCATTACAAAGATGTATAGATAAGTTATAGCTATTTAATACTTGCAAAATTTTAAGTTTTTTTTTTTTTTTTTTTTTTTTTTTTTTTTTTTTTTTTTTTTTGAGCAGGTGTTTAAATGCTCATTTCCCAGTGCAATAGAAAAAACATCCCAGTCAGGTTACTCATTTTTCCTGGAAAATTGAAAACTACCCTCAAACTCGTGCAACAGCAGCATTGATAGGTAATGGGAAGAGCTTAAATAGACTGAAGCATGGCTGAGTTCTCCCCTTTCCCCACCCAGTGTCGTGTGTTGAAACATTTCAGTTTCCTCAACAGAAATACCACAGGTTAAAAGTGCAAGAAAAGAAAAAAATATTCTCTTAATGTTTATGCTGCTGCCATCCATTTTTCTTAGATAGGGCAAAAGATTATTCTTTTTGGGAATTATTTGAATGAAACCGATTCTCCAGAATAAAGTTCTTTCAAAATGAACAATAAGTTATTTTCATTAAGTTATTTTTATTAACATTCTATCAAACCTACTCTGACTCAGTGACCATAAAGAAATCATTCAGTTTAAGGTGCAACTATCAGTTGGCATTCAATAAATTACATACACAGAAAACAACTGCGGTTAAAAAAAAAAAAACATAAACATAAAAATCAGACTACCTGCTTTTTCTTTCTATTCTCAACCCTATTTCAAATTGAACTTATTAACTTGCCAATTCAGCTGCATGTTTCACCACAGGCAAAAGTGGCTCAAATAGCAGTGGGGTCTTGTATTTGACAGTTGTCTTGGCCAACAGCAAATGCACACCTATCTTCAACTGAATTGCTTTAGAAAACAAAATAAAAGGTCTGTCTTAAAACCTATGACCATGCAAGAGAAGCATTAAAGGTTTCAGAAAGACACGCTCCTTTTGACTTAGACTCCATGAAGATTGTTATTTCAAATCCAAACGCAGAATCTTCAATGAAGAGCAAAAAAAAAATCTATATGCATACATATAAAATAAAGCACTCCACAACTCTGGCATTACTAAAACCTTTTTAGAAGGATAAAAGGTTTCAAGTGACTAACTGCTTGATGGGAGACAGTCAGCCATGGCAGAATAATTGCTGTGTTCACTTTATGCTCAATTACCAACTGCTGACAGGTTACAGTCAGACTACAATCTCACTATCTGCATTTTAAACTGATTTGCTTACAGCTGGGAAAAGTACTTTGTTCTCCTGGAAACTTGAGAGAAATTGAATGCTAAACTTAACAGTTATTCAAACAATAACCAAAAGGATTTAATTTAGCAGGAACATTCACACCACTTTCAGAAATTTAAAACCTTTCATTGTTTCTTGTATATATGTATTTTCTGATTAACATTTAAATAGGTTAGGTATTCAGGAAAAGGGACAAAACAGTTGACATAAGACAAGATCTTATTCTAAACTTCATGCTTCTGATATTTCAGATTTACTGAGTGCAATAGCCAGTTCCAAGTCTTCTTGCTCTTGCTGTTTTAGTCTTGCCAGTCTTTCTTTCTCTTCTCGCTCACTTTCCCTCTTGGCCCATTCAATCATGTCTTCTTCAGTTGAATACTGCATTTTTAAAAGACAAAATAAACCAGATTAATAATACAATGATAACTAATGCTGTCCGAGTCCCTGGTTTAAGAGACAATAACACTTTTTCCAAAATTTTATATGTTCTAGTCTTCAAATATGACTTGCTTTTTAGTTTAAATACACTATTAACATTATCTTAGTATAAGGTTTAACTATTAATAACTGCAATGAAGACATCCATACAATCTGTGGATTTTTATGGAATATGCCATGTTTTGAAATTCAGTATTAAGTTTCAAAAAGTTCCTCAGCAGAAAGTGCTATAATTTAAATTCAAACAATTTTGGATCAGGCCAGCCTGTACAGGAAAAAATCTTAATAAATCAAGATAATATTTTGCAAAATACACCTCTATCCATAGTGTGGGACATTGATTTACCCTACTTTCATTAGGGACAATTTATCCAGGTGACAATGACTGCAAAAATTAGCTGTATAATGACCGTTTTTAATTAGGCAGATGAAAAGAATTTCTACCAAGAAACAGCAAAATAATAAAGTAATGGTACAGTTAGAAGCCTAGTAGAAAGAGAGGGAAAGGTCAGTGTGATACAAGAAGGGGAAAAAAAAAACCCAAACAGATTATTGCCAGGTATATTGATGTGAAAAGAATATGAGCTAAATTTCTGGGGTACAACGATGAGAAATCAAAGAGAGTTAAGGATATTATTTTAAATAAAATACAGAAGATTATGCTAAAGTCTGTTTCTAGTCAGCATGCAGAAAAGCTAAGAGAAGCCCATGTCTTCATGAATGTCCCAGTGTTAAGTCTAAAATCATAATATAATCAGCTAGTTCAGATGTAGAAATTAGCTAGAAATAAACGTAGGAAAGCTTGAGTTTTCTCCATAGTTCACTTAGTATTTGTGGTAATTGCAGCTGGTGGAGAATACTTTTTCCTTCATAAAGATAACGAGCATTTTTGCTTTCTCCTCCACATTTCACATTCTCTCCTCCAAACAGGCTTCTCAGTCCCTCTAATAAATAAAAGTGATAACAATAACAGCATTTCAGAAGCTATCATGCTACAAGACACACCAATCAGTGCAAGTCAATTCTGAGAGCCTGTCAATCCTCAGTTTACTCCAATCAAGCACATAGTTTATTAGGCCTGAAAATTAAAAAAAAAAAAAGAAAAAAGCAATATGATCAAGATACTGTAAATGCAAATTGCATTTAACAGGTATCAAGCTTGAAAGTAAGATAATGCCTTTTAAAACTCCTATTTGCAAAAGCTCAAAAGGAAAAAAAAAAATATATAGGCATGCACAAACCTTTAGATTTGCTTCTACTGCTTGGACACCACGACCTCTATGAAATGGATTCTGGTTATGAAGAGACACTTACTGCTTTTTACTTCATTGTACATAAGTCTGGAATTTACTAACCATGCAAAATTCAGCAAGTTATATTTCATTAAGATACAGTGTTAGGAGGCTGTTTATCAATATTTCAGTACATTGAAACGATGACCAAACCGTTCAGTGACAGCTAAATTAAACTCACACCTTTTGTTTTGTTTTTATTTGAATAGCTAACAGTGTGCATGTTACAGATACATCATTTACATTTGCTGCACACTCTGATAAAATGGATAATCCCTAAACTCAGATATTTAAAAATTTCTATTTTCTAAAAGCTAGGAGGCCTCCATGAAAAAACTCATAAAAGCAATGCAATCTAAACACTAATGACAACATTCTGCAGTATTTCATTTTAGGACAGCCTCAGCTGTAAACTAAATGTAAGCACTGTTTTAAGTGGAAGCGATATTCCCTTTGTACATGGGATCGGTTTTAATATTTTTAAGTTAGACCGAAGACTTCAGTGTGAACAATTCAAAGCTGTCATTATACTGAAACAAATGTAAAAAGTGTTTACTCACAGTACTGAAGTTTGCAAAATTGTTGGGGTCAGCCTCTTTACTGATGCTGGTGGGAGCAAATGGATCACAAAATAGATCTGCTTCTTGTTCTTTGGGAATGTCTGGGGTGGGGAAAGGCTGAAATGGATCGCTCGGTTTAAAGGAATCTGAAGAGTCTATTTGATTGATCGGTCTTTTCCCTTAGATTAAAATGAATTTAAAACGAATTTAAGATAGCAGGTAATAACATGCCAAAAATAGTTTAAAAAAAAAACAAATTCAAAAGCTACTTGGCATGCAACCTCTTCTGATAAACTAATGGAGTTGCAATGACTTCAGAGGAAAGGGTGGCAATTTTAAAAATAACGGTATGTTCCACAATTTCTTAGTGTAATCAGATAAAGAGGAACACATGTATGTTAATGATTCAAGAACACAGATATGTATTAATTACCTATTTTGGAAAGAGAATGTCTAACAGTTTTGAGGCCCTAATCTATCAGCACAGTATTTTTGCTTCTGCTTATGAACTGTCCGTGATCATTCCAGCCAGTCTTTTATTATTTGTTTGGATCAAATTGATACAATTTCATCCAGAGACTAGAAATAAATTTGTAAGTCTACCAAATACCACGTCCTCTCCCTATGCTCACACCTGGAATTTCTGTAAACTGTCAGAATGAAGGAGTATGATAACAGGCTTAACTCTTGTTAATCCTTGCCTAAGTACCTGTAGATAGAACAGAAACAGGCACAAGCCCCCACTTATCTCGTTCTTTTTTCAGCTTAAACCCCAGTGCAGCTTTCAACACCTTCGAGGACATTAACCCAAATACTTTCAAGAATAGTTGATCTGAATTTCATCCCACCGTTCTCTCCATATGTCACTGCTCACAGAAAAGGTTTTGCTGCAGTTTCTTGAATTCAACTAATGGGTTCTGCAAAACGGTTCGACGCTTAAAATGGTCATATTTTAAAACTTGCTTCTGTTGCCATTTTAAACTGCTGAATCGAACCAAAGTGCTTATTACTTTGCATATCATTGAAAATTCTTTTAGGGACCAAAAGAGATTCTAATTTGGCGATGATTTTTAGAAACCCCCCCCCAGAACATATGATTTATTTAGACGCTTCCCAGATAACTTTGCCATGGCAGACCTCATTCACTGCTGATGTTCTATTACTGCCAAACAACACATGTCGATTTCTTGTGGGAGAAGCAACTTCAAATGACATCTAGAGAATTTTATTTCAAAGTGGATTATTAATTGCAAGAATATGAAGTTTACAATCTCCAAATCTGCCCCAGAAACCATGAAGAAGGGGTGCTTAACAGTATCTAAAAAGGCAACGGATTTCAGAAGTGCACAAGCCACCCTTCTGCACTCTCTCCTGTAGCGTGACCAAGTAAGAGGAAGAATTTGGGCCATTTCTTTGCAAAAGCATTCCCTTGTTTCAAATAAGGCCAAGAGAGTAATTAAAAATAAAATACTTAAGAATCTCCATTTTTTAATTTCCATTAGGAAAATAATTTACGGGGAACGGTTATCAAGATAACCACAGCATCGTTTCTAATACGTGCAAATCAAAAGAGGCTACTTTTTTCTAGTCATCTGTTTATACAGATGATGCTGATCTGCCACTAGAAGCTTGCATTCTAGAAACATATCTATAAACTACATTATAGCCAATCCTATACAATGAAGTCAAATATCCTTTTTGGTTTTTTAATAAAGGACCACCACAAAAGGATACACTATCAAACCTTCAAATTCTCGTCACTTGTCACATCCACTGGTTTAATGTTGTTTACAGGGAAACTGTTTATTTGCCAGGCATAAGGACGAACCACATCTCACATCAATATTAAAAATTATAAAGCTGCATTTAAACTCTAGTGTAATTACTCCTACATTTATGCTGTCCCCTTTCTTTTGAGGAAAAAGATGAATACAAGTTTAAGTTTCATGCTGCGGTTTTCCAAATCACCCGAAGATTCATCCATATATTGTAATAGTGAAAAAAAACAATGCAGTAGAGTTTTTAAAGAAAATGAAACAAAGGACAGAAACTTCCAAAGGGATAGTGGTAATCTATTTTCCAGTCTATGTAAGACAAAAAAAAAAGAAAAAAAGGAGTGAGGAATCTGCTGTAACATGGGCTTGTTGCAACCACAAGGTGTTGTCTTTGACAATTGTGGCCTTTTCTGGAAAGCAGGGTGGCTTGTGTCAGATCAGACCAGAGGGCCCAGCTATCAGTTGAACAGCAAACAGCACAGGATATTTGGGTTTACTGCTATTGCATTGGCGGGGCTTACTACTACTGACCTCTGGCAAGGACACCCAGAAAACGTTCATCTGGAAACCTAAGACAATCATTTAACCCTATTTAATTAGTTTTGTATTTAAACCGGAGGTTTTGCAATGGATTGAACACATTCAGTTCTCACTTTAAGCACAACTTAATGCAAGATTCATAATCTATCCCATTAGTAACCATTTAATGTGCAGCCACGTTATCTTGCAGATACTTGTAATAACTATTTTTTCATTTTTCTAATTCCTTTCTCTCTTCAAAAACCGAACTATGATCCTAAACACAATGCAATATTTAACTCTCAGGAAATCACCAACAGATCAATCACATCTTGCTCATTCATTCTAAATTCAGACACTTCACCATCCCCTCGTAATTGTCCCACTGCTGCTATCGAAGCAGCTAATTGTTACCAACATCTCAATATCGGCTCTTACCAGGTGGTGGTGGACAGGGCCTTGTGGGAGTTCCTGTTTTAGGGGGCAAGGCAGGAGGAACATCCTCATTTTTAGCTGGTGGTTCCTCAAATAAGTTTTTAGTTATGATCACGTTGTTGACAGAACCTGATGTGGAAGAGCTAAAGGGATCCTCATTGTTGGCCTTCAACAAAGAAAACAACAACATATGCATTTTCAGTGCAATTCTGCTATACTTCCCCTTCTTTTCTGTAATCTGGTAGTTTTTTTAGAACTGACAATTTGGAGTAAGGCAAAAAGAAAATATTTTTGTTTGGTTTTATCATCCACATACTCCAGGAGATGGAAAATGGAATAAAAAAATCAGGAATGGTTAGTGTGTACAGTAACATAAGGTTGAGTACACGGCACTTGCTCTTAAACTCAGTGGATTTTTAAAAAAAAAATCATAGTATCATTTCAAATACAGAGAAAATACTTATAAAGCCACAAAGATTACACTGCATTCTTCACAGGGGAATTGCAGAACAATTTACTGTAAGAGACCTCTTTTAAGAATTTGAGCCGTTATAAATTTTTCGTGGTGCAAAACCATAAATAAAAGTGTTGATAGAGATAAAGCTACATCTTGTCACTGTGGAGGTTCATGCGTTTTCTGTGAGGGGCAGCAGCATCAGTTACCTTTGACAGTGTACTGAAGTCAGCAAAGCCGCTTCCAAAGGATTCATTTCCAAACAGAGAGGCAAAGGGATCTGTAGCTAAATACACATATCAAGCAAACAGAATGAAATTAGAAGTTAAATATAAATGATTGAAAGAAAAATCCTTCAACAAAAGAGCAACTGTCACGTATTTTGCAGCATAGAGTTATTCAAGTGAAGTATTTTGAGGCGTGCACTTTACATTAAGTAGCTTTTACCAAAACTGTATGTTAACTACTGATTAAGAATAATAATTCTCTTCAACAGGAGCAACTAAAGAGAAATACTGGTATTCTGGTTTCCTACATTAAAAAAATTAAATTACTTTGAAAGTATCAAATAGTGATAACGCTGGATGTTCTGCTGAGATACACATATGTATACACATATTTTTGTGTGCATAACCCATGCACATATATATAGACACATATATGTATCTATATGAACATGAACAAGAGCTTACTTCAGACTGTAGGCCCACTTGTGGAATGAAGCACCTAAACCTATTATCTCAATCTTTTCTAACACTTCATTCTTACTAGCCTGAAAATATATAAAAACTACTATTCTACTGTAAAGCAACAAATGGACTATCTTTACCTTTCTGTCTCTCTAGAAAACAGCATTTTTTTTCCCATACAATTAAGCTGCACAGGTTTACAATATGAAATCACACATGGATTCATGTTTTGGATTACCACTTGTCAATGCCATTTGAAGAAGTAGCAGATTAGAGTCTTCCCTAAAACATCTTCAGCGCTGAGATGAGAGAGGGTCATAGCAAAAGTAAGAGGAGCAAACTTTAACAGCAAAAATTCTTGATGAAGCAGTTATTCTGTCCCACATATCCTCTCATAGCACAAACCCATCTTGTATGTTACTTAGAAATTAACATGAAGTCTCTAAAAACAAGCCTAATGGGAAGCAGTACAAGGCATTCAGATAGTCCAAACCCTCAGATGTGGATATTTCACCAGTTTTAGGTAAGGCACAGGAACGTTAGTGGGATCAGTCTTCAGTGATACATATCACGGGTGAGACAGTTCTGTTTTACAAAACTACCCCCCCTGCAAACTTCCACCTTATGCCAAAATTTACAGGAAAATTCAGAACAAAGTACGAAATGCCTAAAAGGGTCCATTGCAAATTCAGTTAAAAGACTAAAACCAAGCAAGAGCATGTAAAAATAAATCCTAGGAAGTCTGAAGTGTATAATATACTTTTACCTTGATCGTTTGCTGTAGTAACAGTTGTTCCACCAGGAGCAAAAGGATCATTCTTCTTTGATAGCTCTGTCTAAAATTAAAAAAAAAAAAAAAAAAAAATCCTTTGGAGGGAAATTTGTTTTTAATCTTCAAAGACTCCAAATTCTAATAAATTCATCATTTATTTGAGTTTAGAAGTTTTAAAAGAAAATATTTTGTAAGTAGCTTCTATCAGCATCAGTGAGCAAGCCTCCTCAAAAATAGAAACTCCTCAAAACAGCGATTAATACTTAAGGGTGGAAAAGAAGGTACAATGTGAGCAACCTACCTGGTAACCATTAATGTGAATTCATTATTCTCAAATGTTCTTACCTGTGGAGCAGCAAAGCTCCACACTGAAACATTTAAAAAATGTTTTTATT
>VZRU01011773.1:37084-64337 GCA_013398155.1 Pedionomus torquatus | reverse complement strand
CCAAAGGGATCTAAAAAAAAAAAATAAACATCTCATTAACATTTCTGCTAGCTTTACTTAGCTTGATATCTTAAAAACTAAACATTATATTGCTTTTTTTCATATGGCAAGAAGGTGACATTTAAGACCAAGGATCCTCGAAGAATGAAATTGTTCTGTGAATGTTTGTATTCTGTGATTCAAAAAACTGGACAAGCCAACACTTTCTGCTCATCATGGAAGCTTTGGATGGTGCCAGTGGCTCAGTTCCAGAGTCATCTGAGCATAAAGGTTCTTTAACCAAGCCCTTCCAAATACCCCTAAAAATGAAGCATTTTATAAAACCTAACGTTTCTCAGAACGCCTCCTACCCTTACCTCCTCCGCTCCCCAAATACAATTGAAGTTTTCTTATTCAGCTTTTGGTGCACAATGCTACTTTCCTAAGCCATTTTGCTTTTCTGTCACCAATAACTGCACTCAGGACCAAGCAAATGTCATTGCTTATGCAGCCAGTCTAAATAGAGACTTCCCACCTTTTTCAATACTTAGTTCTAAAGAAAGTTTGTAAGTTAAGAGCCTTTAACAGAGTACAGTCCTAATTTGCATACAAAACAGGCAGCAAGAGGTTGGGGTCTTCTGTTTAGCACCTTCACGTACTTACCTCCCAACTAAGGACAGGTCTGACAGCAAGAGAGGAGCTCACTGGGCTTCTCTGAGAAGCCTTAACACAAGTGGCCAGTTGCTACTGCCATGTATCTACCTACCCTGTGGTGGCTTTTTGTATCATTGCCACCTTTTTTGCACTGGAAGTGGTGACAAGTTTCCCCCACATACTCTTCTAGAAGAAATCATTAAGAAAAACAAACACATTAGAAGTTACTTACCAATTTTCCCGAAAGGATCATCTTTGAAGGGATCACCTGGGTTGTTGTTTGTTTTTTTTTAAAAAAAAAAAAAAGTGACCTGTTGTAATGCATGTATTCAGTTGAAGTCCTTTGGATACAAACTAATTTCTACGTCTAAAATGGAAGCAACTTCAACTCAGAAGAAGTTTCACTATTTTCAGTGGAAATACAAGAGCTAGCATTAAGCAAAACAAAAATAGATTAAGTAGCGATACGAGCATGAAACACGTGCAGAAGCAGCCATCTCAAAGATGCATTTCTGTCAGCTATTGTCAGTAAACACTCACGTTACCCTCCCAATGAGCAAGACAGACAAACTTGGCAACAACAAAGACAGAGAAGGCTGAGGTACTCAACACGTTTTTTGCCTCAGTCTTCACTGACAACCTCTATCCCTACACCCCTCGAGCACATGGATCACAAGGCAGGGACTGGGAGCGCAAAGTCCCTTCCACAGTAAGAAAAGATCAGGTTTGTGACCACCCGAGGAACCTGAACATACATAAGTTTGTGGCCTTTCAATATTTAAAGGGGGCCCACAGGAAAGATGAGAATAAACTTTTTAACAAATCTTACTGGAACGAGACAAGGGGTAATGGCTTCAAACTAAAAGAGAGTAAGTTCAGACTAGATGTAAGGAAGAATTTTTTTTTTACAATGAGAATAGTGAAACATTGGCCCAGGCTGCCCAGAGAGGTGGTAGGTGCACCATCCTGGAAACATTTCAAGATCAGGTTAGATGGGGCTCTCAGCAACCTGGTCTAGTTGAAGATGTCCCTGCTCATTGCAGGGGGCTTGGACTAAGTAACCTTTAAAGGTCCCTTCCAACCCAAACTAGTCTGATTATGTACCACTTCCCACCTCAGTAATCCCAGCTAACCACTGATAGACACTTAGCTCCAATTTTGATTAACAGGCACCATGGGTGGTAGTTCTGAAGTACTCATTTCTATAATGGATGCACAGCCCTGGTTGCATCAGTTCTACTCCCTCATCTACATCTAAGAGACACAACAACACTATCTCTTAGATGTAGGTACCTACCCCTGAACATACTGAGCACACAAAACCCAAAAGGTTGGCTATTAACAGACCAAACAGGCCTTCTCCTCCGAAAGGCTGTGTCATGTGCTATAAGTAGGGCCATTTCAATATAAATAAAAATCAAACCATGTTTACAGAGAAACATTTAAGCTGTTTTAAATTAATTTATTCATTCCAAATATTAAATCTGCACTGACATTTTTTCAGAAGCAAAGCTATCTGAAACAAATTTAGCTTATCTTCCTTTCAAAGGGATACGAGCTAAATTGATCAGACTGTGTTGACTCTGAAAGCGTGTAAAATCATATTAATGTGGCTGAAAACATCTGCTTCGGCAGCTAATCCAAATTAACTCCCCTTCTCCAAGTGGCTCCATAGACAGAGCACTTCTTCCAATGTAAAGGAAAAGATAAAATCCAAGCAACAGCATTCGTAAGTGGCAAGGTCTTAAAATAAAGCAGAGCACTTCCCCGAGACGAGCAGATGGTGCAGTTCCACATTACCTTTTCCTGAGTGCCAAACTCACCATAAGTAGGCCACAGCCATTCATTCTCAGCCACCCACACCCTCCCTACCCCACAGCTCTCTGAACCCTCAAGTTGATCTGTTTGTGGATCTGTGCTGCAAATCAGCTTAGCGACACCACACCTACCACAAATGTGCCCACACCTTTAGGACCAAAATGCAACCGGGGTTGAGGCAGGGGGAGATAAGATAAGAACTCTAGAAGAGCAGTGAGAGAATGGTGAAATTTTCACAGCTATTTAGAAAAATCCAGATGAAGGAAGGAAAAACACCCTTGAACTCTCATTCCTATTTTTGTAAAGCTATTGGCTCCACGCTCCTGTCACTCAAACACCGTCACATTTATTCTATAAAGAGCAGTTCCAAGGTGAAGAGTTGCCTGTCTGAGATGTGTTCATACGAGACCTCTTTCTGCAAATCTGCACTTAGAGAGAAAAGTTTACTTACTGCCAACAAAAGGGTCAGACTGGAAGAACTCTAAGCTGGTTTCAGAAACTAGATCAGGCAATGGATGAGATTCAGCATCAAACGGATCTTCCTAAGCAATGCAAGAGAAGTAGAAGGTATTAAATTTTTAAGACATGCAGGAGAGAACACACTTGTGTCATCCTGTGTTACCACTTAGTAGCTTCTTAAAGCTGGAAAAAAACCCACACAGCTAGAATTCTACATAATTCATCAATGGAGATCCAAAATATTTCTCAGCAGCCTGCCTGCTGCGAGAAATTAAATGATTTCATGACATCATGACATCACACTCGAAATAAAATGAAGAAGTGGCAACTTTATTTCTCTGTTTTTCCTATGACCACAATGCAAGCCTGAAACAGTTTAACCTGGATTTTTTAATTTACTTTTTCCTCCCCCAAATCTGAGCAAACTCACTTTTTTGGTAATAGCTGCAGCTGGGGTCTCTTTCTCTTCTTCCACAACAGAGGTTGTTGTTACAGGACTATTCCTTATCTACATAAGGATAAAAGCAATTCACCATAAGTAAGAAAATTATGTTGTGCAGTTTTCTATTTAAAGTATTAAATAGCTAAAAGAATATTCTAAAGGAAAAGTCAAGAGGTTCACATTTCTTTTATAACATACTGAAGTGTTCAAAAAGCCCCATGAAAATTAAAAAAAAATAATCCAGAATTTACTGGGAAATAAGGAAGAACACTTAAATCAAGGCAGCTTTAGGTTTGCTGTACTGATCCTTATTCCATTCTTGTTGCACTAACTGGAGGCAGCTGCTCTTCTTTAATGTTAATTCTACTACTCCATTTATGATATTTTGCTTTGGAAACAAATACAGAAAAAATGTTATTGCCACTTTCCAGCCAAGCTAAAACAGCCTCCTTTTCTGCTTTATAAGATTTCAGATTGCTGAAGCATAGTCCCTCAGAATAACACCCTGAAATTTCACTTATGCAAGTGTTTAAAAACATAATCAATCTTGATACATTCTTAACTCATTCCAGCTTGACAGCTGCATTGCATCATGATCAAGCAGACAAAACACTACTCACTGGAGACACGCTGTTTGTTTGTTCATCTTCTGCTATACTTTCCCTTTCAGCATTCTCATTAAGGTTAGCAGTTTCACTGCTGCTGTTGCTAAGACTAGAATGATCTGCAGTTCCATTAACAAGTGTGTTATGTGGCTGAGAGCGCCAACTAAATTGGTTATTTTCCAATTCTTTCAGCTCAAGAAGTTTTGTCTGCACCTGTAAACAGAAATAAGTGTATATGCATAGGTATGGCAGCACACAGAACATAGCGTATGACCATCCCCTGCTATAGTTAAGATGGAAGTTACACGTCTGAAAATCTTTTTTTTCAAAAGGAAATACAATAAACCCCGCGTTCTATTAATCAGAGGGTGAAATTTGAGATGTAATTTAATTGAAGAACAGAAGGAAGCAAGGACAAGCTTCCTCTGCCAAGGAAGCAGACTGCATCACCGGCAACATCAACACTTGTTGCTTTTTTTTCCTACTCAAACTCAAAGGGAGAGTTACAAAGCTTTCAGGGTTTGGTTTTTTTTTGTTGGTTGATTTTGTTGTTTGATGGAGGGTTTTTTTTGGTGGTGGTGTCTGGGGTTTTTGGTTTTTAGTTATGCATTTGGCAATTATCGCAATTGCCTTAAGCTCTAAATTAAAAAGGCTGCATTAGAAGAATTCTCATCTTCCAAGGAGGAAAGTTACAGATTCATTATTTTCTCCCACAGTTTTTGAAGTCTACAAAATTCACAATGAAGCTTCCCAAGCACAGTTACGTCCACACGTTACTATTTCTGCAATATGCTTAATGCAGTGCCTCAAAGCAAATCTTTACAACCAACCCGCCAGTTATGAAGGAATTACCAGATTTGGCAGATTACACAGAAGCATGAACATAATTCCAATATTTAGGTGTCTCAATCCCACTGACTTCTGGTAGGTCAGTCACCTAATAGAATGTTCATTGCCCTGCACGTGTCACAGGTTGGGTGGCAGGAAAGCACACCAAACGTCTTTCAAATACACTGACCTCAAACCAACCAGTAGAAGACGTTGCCTAAAGCACCAAAGCACCTATTTCTCATTATTTGTAAGCCAAGAGCAATAAAATCAGGAGTACTGATATACAACCTATAAGAAAAATAGGTTTGTAGTATGCTCAAGTGTAGCCACTGATAGTATCTACCTCGAATCTGTTCACTGCAAGTAGCCCTTGCTAGTTTATTAATGCTGAAATAGCACAAACTTCTCTACTTCTGATGAAACAATGGAAAATCCATTTGCTTACTACTCCATTTGTAAATTCCCAAAGCCTAATTTAAAAATTACCAATATCTTACAAGGCTCTTCAACAAAAGAAGGTGTTCTTGCATGAACACTAGCAGTGAAAGCCTTAAGAAAAAAAAGAAATTGTTAACAACTTCCAGACATAAATTGAGTGAAGTGACCAACCCAGAAGTCAGCCATTTCTAGGGTTCAAAATTAGTAAGATGACTTTGTTTTGACACTGAAAGAATAATAAATCACCGATTACAGCCACTGATTGAAGTGTGGCTTTCACGTAACAACAGACATTTCAAAACATAGTTCTGTGTGTAAAAGTCAGTGCAGCCATCTCTCTGCTTCTCAGTATCTAGTCTCAACCCAATTTATCTCACCTTACTTTCCCCCTTCAACAATGCACTAAATGAATGCTAGCAGTTTTATACTGTCTACACATCAATTAAAGAATAAGTGAGAGCATACCCCAGGCCATGGCTGAGCAAGAAAGCTTAAATAGCTACCGGACATAGAGAATTTAAACGTTATCTATTTTTCATTTATTACATTAATTGTTTTAAAAAGATAATAAATCAATCCCTTTGTACTAACAAAACTTTGAGAAAAATCATGAAGTATCTTGAGTCAGCCTCTAAGAATCCTCACAACTACTAGCACAGAACACGTGTGTAAGC
Source organism: Pedionomus torquatus (assembly GCA_013398155.1). Taxonomy (NCBI): domain Eukaryota; kingdom Metazoa; phylum Chordata; class Aves; order Charadriiformes; family Pedionomidae; genus Pedionomus; species Pedionomus torquatus. The sequence continues at coordinate 58,437 of VZRU01011773.1, read as the reverse complement.
AACTGCAGACGTGAGCAAACAGTGGAAAAAGAGAAAACAACACCTTTCCCTTAAGAAAAACCACACTAAAGGCCATCAGGGTTTTTTTTGGGTTTTGTTTTGTTTTTTTTTCCACCTTTCATACTGTCTTACTGAATTGATTTCCTGTTGTGAATCCTGCAGATGTTGCTGAAGAGGTCCCAGCTGTGCTTTCCCAGACTCTATGCAATGTTCAAGCTCTGCAGTTTCTTGCTGCAGGCGACTCAGCTCCTCTTGAGCTTTGGTCAGTTCATCTTCATACGCTGAAATCTTTGATTCCTGGCTTGTTATTTCAGCCTTCAGCACAGCAATCTAAAGCATGAACAAATATTTCAAAGCCAAATAGAAAAAAACCCAACCTCAAAAACAACAAAAGACCCCCCAAACACATCCAAATACTATTATTTATGACCAGAAAAAGTAAAAACCTCATAGCTATTACAGCAATTATAGATCAAACCTGAATTAAAGGTTAATTCCCTATTGGTCTTAATAAGATCATAATACTCAGCTGACCAGTGCAGGTGTTTTCAATACGGAAAATATAATTTTAGACCTTAATGGAATACTATAGCTTTATATTGGAAAGAATAATAATCACATGACCACAGAGATAATTTTTTTTAAACACCAAGAAATCAGTTTCAGTAATTAGTGGTTCTAATATTGCATTACAATTTTGCGTTATTTGTTCGCATTTAACCTTGCTTGTGTGCAAGCACCTCTCAGTACATTTGTTGACACACTGATACTAAATTAGGAGATCACTGAAACAAGTGATGTATTTCCTATTCTGTTAAGTCACAAAATCTTGATGTTCAGGCTGTTTATTCACTACAGTTTTTCTTCCTGCCTCAAAAACTGTAATGCAGCGAAGCTGAGTTCTTCAAAACAAAGCATTTGCTCTTTTGAGGGCTTTAGCTGCCAGACCTTACCAAATGGGCCTCCTCTACACACTTCTGCCTGATGTCATTAAGTTGCTCTTCCAACTTGGCCTTCTGCTCATCGAGATCATTAAGGATTTCTTGCACTTCCTGCTTCTGAGCTTGCAGCTTCTGCAGGTTACTGCTCTCCCGCTTTACTTCATCCTGGAGATCCTGTAGTAAAACAGATTAGCTTCGCATTTATTCCCTCTGTCCTCCTAACCGCTAAATTCCACAGCATAAACAGCAGTCCTAACTCAAAGTATCAACAAATTACATGTCATTAGTTAGTATTTATAACACGTCAGACAAGGAAGTAGTCTCAAAATTTAATATGTAAGAATTATCAGGCTATTGGCTTTCTCGTTTCTTCAGTGAGAAGAACCTCACTGAAATATTGAGGATCATGCACCAACACAGATTAACTGTTTTACTCACAGAGGGGTTAGGGTTTCATTTCTAATTTAGAAGTTTTTTTTATTCAGGCTGCTACATTGTCCCTCTCCTATGTTGAGTTCCTCAATAATAGAAATTCTTTATTCTGCTCTTCCTCCTTTCAAAAACACATGGTCAAAACCAGGAACTTGTTTTAGCAAGTAAAATGGTAAAAAATGGTAAAAGACCAAACCAGCGCATTATTAACCCAAATGCACTCTCTTCTAGAGCCTCCCTGCCTCTGATTTTGAAACAAACAAAAAAAAAGTCAAAAACTTATTTTCCATATAAGAAATGCACATTCCATACACAACATGGTAACTTTCAATTTGTGAAGCAGCAGTATGTATCCTTGTTCTACGTACATTAAGTAGCATCATATGTTAATTAGTTTATTTCCAAGCAACAGGAAGTGTTGTACTTCACTGAACTGCAGAGATAACACTGAAAAACGTGTCAAGAAAAGAATTCAGGAAGAAGAATGAATCAGAGTCAAGAGGAAGAGATAATTCAGGGAGATCAAAAAGGATTAATACAAAAGGAAAAGTATTAGATGAAAAGAAAAGATAGCAGCCTTCCTAAGAAAATAGGGTAACTAAAGGAAGAATCACGTACAACAGTAAAAAAATCAAATAGAGATAAAAATGTTAAGGAGGATAAGAGAACAAGCTGATAGGAAATTCTGATTAGATCATACATTCTTCTGCTCTAAGCTGAGATCTTGTTGACCTTTTTTCAGGGTGTTTTGTTTAGGGTTTTTTTTTGGTGAGGGAGGCAGTTTATCCACGTGTGCTAACACCTCCAGCTAATCAGGACAAAAAAGCCAGCTAGAAATAGAAAGGCATATGGTGCAGCAGTCAGATGCTAGGGAAACAGGTAACCACAGGACAACTGGAAGACTACCTAAAAAACTAGCATAGATGTTTTTATTAAAAAAAAAGAAAAGAAAAAGAACCAAGAAAAAAGAAATAAAGAAAACCCAAACCATGAAACCAAAACACTAAAAAAACCTAAAAACCTAAATGGTGTACACCAGTCAGACNACCATGAAACCAAAACACTAAAAAAACCTAAATCACATTTGAAGTTCAGTAAAGGGTATATGACTGGTGTACACCAGTCAGATTAGGTGAATTAATGGTTTTACTTGTTATTTCTAAGCCAGGAAAGCCAAACCAGCACAGACACCAAAAGCTCTTACAGCACCTACTTGGATAATTGGGACACTCTTGATCCATTCATTTTTTAGATGGCTTTGAAAAGCAAGTATCAGCTGACACCCAGCACAAGCAAAGGGGAAAAATGTAACAGCTTAAAGAGATTTCAGTCTCCTTTCACCAAAAGGAAGGCAGAATTCACATACGTACAATTTAAATATAGATCAGCTCCACTCTTGCTACTGCTCCTTGAATCCCTATGTCTGTTCTAGGCACAGCAGTAATGAACCACTGAAAAGACCTGACTAAGCTTGATGGTTCCCAGAAGAGAAAAGAAGGGAAAAACAGAACAAAAAAAAAACCCCAAACCCAAACATGTTCACATAACCATTCCAAAATGAAAGGCTGAAGTAGATACAATACACAAAACTGGGGCTATTACTTCATGAAAATATATCTTTGAGTATCAGGCTCTAATTAAGCTCTGATTTCAAAAAACATCGTCAGCAGAGAAGTATCGTCTTTATTTTCCTGCACTGGATGAGATTCTATGTGAAAACCAGTTAACATATTTGATGTGGCACAAACTAGCATTTTTATGATAACAGTAACCCTTGTATTAGATTTACAGTCATTATAACCCTACATGCTAAAGCGCTGTAGGACAAGGGAAGTCTAGAGACCTGTATTTCCACACATAGACAATGGATTTAATAGCTTGCCAGTCTGTATTTCACCAAACAGTCCATGTTAAGCCAGAAACAGCATTAAAAAAAAAGTTAAACTTCCCTTTCTAATGGCTTTGGTGCAACAAAGAAAGAATAGGGAAACATCTAACGCTGAGTAGGACGCTCAGGAAGTTAACCAGCTTAAGAAAACTTAAAGCAACAAGGAGATACAGAGGCTAGAAAAGAAGGCCAGAAACATCTTGGACTACTTGGAAGGCCACAGTCCCAAAATACCTTTCACATTTTTTCCCCTCCCTCTTCTGTGAAGCAGAGTCCCACATGCAGTTACATTTTCCCCCCAATTGATGTAAATTGATGTATTTATGCTTTGTTCAGAAGTTACACATTTGGTCTAAATATTTCTTTACAAAGTTTGTTTTTGGAAAACCAAAACATAGACCCTCTGGCTTCACGCCACTAAAATTCTCAAGAACATGCAGTAATTCTTGGGAAAGCCAGGACAGCCATCCAATTATTTCAGTCTCAGCAGGGAAATTGAAAAAACACCCCTTAATCTTTGCTAATGAAGAGCTAATATTTTAATAAGCACATTAAAACCCACCAGAACACTGTGTTTTCCTTCCAGACCTTTTTCTTCTTTGCTTTTTAGTATCTATTTACATAATATATAAATTATTTTCTGGGGAAAAAAAATGTGTCATTCTTTCCCTCCTCCCATAAAACCCAGTTCATTCTATCATAGACCATAGCTATATTTGAGATTATAATTTGTGTCCATGGAAGTAATTCTGGTGTCAGAAATCCTGGAGTGTGATGCCACGGAAATAGCTTGATCCAAGGTGGCAGACAAGAACACACTGGTTTTGTACACAGTCTTTAGAAATGTCCCCATTAGAATAAAACCAGAAGAGAAAAAAAAAAAAAGGACAATGTAAAGATATTCTTAGCCTGTCACTGCTATTGTCTGAAGTTTTAGAAAGTTTCCTGAAACACATTGGTCCTGCAACATTCAGGAACAAGAAAGAGACCAGAGATAAAGGGCCACCTGCTTAAATAAATGCTGCAGCCATACCCTGATGGGTTGATGGTGTGATCCTGATGGATTTTTCTGACAAGCCAGTAATAGACTGTTCCTTCCCTGCAGACTGACAGAACTCTATAACTCTATATTTAACAGGGGACAAATAGCTTCTGCGATCACTAAAAGGTTAAGGATCTGAGCCAGTTCCTTCCAACGTTCCTGCTCTAGATATGACTTAACTGATTCTGTGATGCTGCTGACTATCAAACACTAAGCATATGCAGATGACACTAATACTGTAACATTAAAAGTAAGGTTTTTATTAAGCTTTACATACCTTTTGTGCAAAGGCACCAGAGAACTCACCCTTCACAAGAACACACTAACAAAATCATCCCGTGTACAAAACCAGGAATACCCAGATGGATTTTTTAGCAGTGTGCAAAAGCAATCTGCAGAGCCTGGAGGGGAATGACTGCCGCACACATGGACAGAATCACAGACACAGGCAACTTCTGCATGCATTCCTGCAGCTGCTGAGTCTGGCTGCCATTGTGACTAACAGGCCGGCATCCGATTATCTTCTGGAAGGTCAGGCTATTAATTATCATCCAGGCTTTAAGGATATTAAATAGCCAAGCACAAAATTCATAACAGTTGTAACACGTTGGATCTTTTTCTGCACATCACAACGTAAAATGCAGAAATTTTGCTCTTAATCAAATTAAGATTCTTTGAAATAATAAATGGTTCTTAAAATAAGTGTTAATGATCAGATATCACATTGAAGTTTTTTTCTGAGAGCAGCAATTCCAGCTGCTTTTGCAGTTTAAAATCTAATTGAAATATTGCTTTGCAGCATTTCATTCAGGGCTTGGCTAGACTGTTAGCACCCTAAACACTGATGCTGACTGCATAATTCTTAATCCCTGTAAAAGACTTGTAAAATTTAAATTTTCCATCCGATGTCAGCCTTTTAGATTTAAAAAAAAAAAAAAAATCAAACAGATTGTTTTAAAAATTCACTTATGTTAGGCAAAATTAACTTGAGGCAACACTCCTCCCAAGCTGGTAATTACTGTGACTCTTAAACAGACCGACATACAAACCCTTTTAATTCAGCCACTTAAGTTTATTAATTTGCATTGCTACAGTGTCTTCCTTAGTTTTAATTATACATTAGATAGCCTTGCTAAAAATCAATCAACCAAAGGAAAAACAAAACATAACAAAAAAAAGAAAGAAACTTATTATTTTGTAATATTTTTCATTTAAAACTCCATGCAGGCTGAATATCCTAGAAGCTCACACATTTATATGAATATACACGCCTACACCAGCACACATTCGTATAGGAAATACACTTCAAAGTACATTCTCTTTCTTAGCCACCAATTTTTTTTCATTTTGTAGTGATGATCACATCACCGACTAAGTGATGTGGTCTAAGGACTCAGTAATCCCACTGCCATTAAAGCAACACATGGTGCAATACCAGGTGTCCGAACAATAATTCTGTGTCTTATTTACCTGGACCTCACTTGTCCTCTGCTTGATGGTATCTTCTTTCTCCTTCAGGTCTTGCTCTACATTATTCTTTTCCCTAGAAGACCAGCAAACAATGCAAGAATACTTAAGAACATCAGCTACAGCAGGTACAGTTATCCAGCCCCCTAAGCCTGTATCTCTCTTTAAATACATAGTGAAACATTAAATACAGAAGATGTAAGGGATTTCTGCTTTCCAAATTATTTACAAGACGGAAGCCCACATCAGTGTTCTGCATAAAAAGCCCGTCTTTTCACCCAACTGCACTTCAGTGATAAGAATGGCTCGAAAATGGAAGGGGGCGGGAGGGAGAAATCAATGAAATACTGTCTCCAGTGATCTCACTGTTGCTATGGAGCACTTGTCTAATGAAAACTGCTGGGAAAAGTGGGAGGGATTGCATCAGATTCCATCTATTAACCCCTGCAAACGCAGTAATTCCTATACTAAGAGCAGGTAGAAAACATTTCCAGCAGGCCAATCTAGCTGACTAATTAACTTTTCCTATCAGATTTTAGATGTATCTGTTGGTAAGCCCGGTCATGATAAAAAAGGTTTGCTTTGCTGTAATCACTGCCTGCTCAGAGACAGCACACGTAGCTATTTGCTGTGTCATATCAAGTCTGTCTCTAAAGACATTTATTCAAGTTTAAAAGCGACTACTGTCGACAGGGGAATTATCATCAATAAATTCTTGGCAGCCAGACATAACAATAGCTTTAAGAAAGGGAAATAAAAACCTACAGAAGTCACAAGTGTTACTGTTTCAAAAACATCCTAAGAGCATTTATCTTTAGACAGTATATGGAATCTTTTTTCCCTTCACAGATGCAGAAGAGCATTAAGCTTTACAGGTTTAACACTGCCTTCTATATACAGGTTTTACTTTCCTAAAGATTCTGTAACAAATTAGCATACACATTAGAAGTGTCCTTGTTCAAATTCCAACACATTTCTAAATGAAATACCATAGTGAAAAATTATCAAATTATATTACTAATACATACTGAAAGTGAGGTAACTTTGTATTTTAATAGCAGCAGATTGATTACCAATCTAAGCTATTAATCTTATTGTTTACTCTTATCTATTACAGAAGAAAGCATTTGTCTCCAAAGTAAAGCAGGTCTACTGTAAGTTCTCTTTATTTGAGCTGAGGAATACTCATTTACTGCCAAACCACATACAATGGGAAATAAAAACATCTTGATATCACAGATCTCAAATGAATATTTGCTCTGATAAATAATTACCGTAGAGTATGTTCTGCTATTACTTATCTCAGTACCTGATTGAAGACTTGCTAGATGTGCCCAAAAGGAAGGTTTACATGGAAGGCAAAGGAAATGTATGGGAAGAAGGACTTTGAATTATAAGGCTTTTTTTTTTTCTTTCTTCCTTTTTTAAAAAAAAAGGTGTGAACCTTCAAGATCATAAAATCTTTACCATTTTCAAAGCTACAGCACACTCCTCTAGCTCAATAAACTACTATTTCTAGCATAGTTGTACTGAGATATTTAAAGCACTGCAACACAGGGTTGAAACAAGTTCTGTTGATTTTGCTTTCTGTAACTTCCCCCGAACAAAGGGTCTCAATCTCAGTAAGGCATTTCCACAGATCTAAACATAAGTCAGGCTGAAAAATACCTTCAAGCCCTCAGACACACATCAAATGCAGAAAACATTCAGGCATACTATTCCCGATTGAAGATAAAAGAGAATAATTCACTAGGCAAACAAACACTTGTTATTTTCCCTGCTTGGATATGAAAACTGAGCAGGAAATAGAAATGCAGGCTGGTATACAACCATTAATGTACAGCCTTTCCACACTGATGTCACTGATACATCTAAGAGACTGTCAGAAACGAAGATCATTTTTATTTCACCAGAAGCCACCTACCTAAACCCTGCAATCTGGGCTATGCTAAGCAAGCAACAGGATACAATATCCACCCCCAGGCAGCTTACACCAGCCAATTCGCAACACAAACAATGAATTGGAAAAAAATCAAGTGAAAGAAGTATTGTCAGGCAGAACAAGAAAAGCTTAGGAAGCAGTCTCAGGCAAAAGGAAAACAAGCTGAGTGTATATAGTCTACACATAACACATCCCCTCCTCCCCCACAGTAATGCCTCTTTGTTTTAGAAAAAAAAAAAAGGACAACACAGACCTACTTAAATCACTAATTCTTCTGAATGCCTCCATTTCTTTTACAAACTATCCCTGTAGGAATGCTCAGCAACTGAAAGAACCAAAAAACAAGTAACAATATTGATTTATTGGATATGACAGATTTCCTGGATCATAAAAATCTCTTACCACATTGGCACTTGGAAAAAAATTAAAAAGAACAACCCAAAACCACCTGTGGTTGCCAAGGACACTTGGACACTTGTAACCAATTCAAGCCAATTTATTAAAGCAATACAATTTTCCTATGTATTTTAAGAGTAGGCAGGTTAGGAGAACCTCATATCAAATAAATTAAAAGCAATGACTAAAAAAAAAACCCCTCAAAGCTAATAGATGGTTTCTCCAATGCGGATACTTTATGATTTACAACCAAATAATCTTAGTAAATCCAGAAGTTCTATACTAATTTGTGAATAACATACATGGGAGTCAGCGTATTGCAAGTAATTGTGATAACTGACAACTGAGGAGATCCCATGTGAGCAGAGGCATTCAAGACAAATATGAACTAACCCTGGCCAGGCTTCTTGATGGCCAACACTTAAAACCACCTTAGCCACAAAAGAAAAAAAAAAAAATTTCATAGTGTTTTTCTATAAGTGACAAATGATTATTCACAGAGTTGGTAACATTGTCTACACTCACAGCTGCCCAACATTTCTTATTTTCACACAGATTTGTATCCAGCTCTGGAGTCCTCAACAGAGAAAGGACATAGAACTGTTAGAACGGGTCCAACGGAGGGCCACGAAGATGATTAGAGGGCTGGAGCACCTCTCCTATGAAGACAGACTGAGAGAGCTGGGGCTGTTCAGCCTGGAGAAGAGAAGGCTCCGGGGAGACCTTCTAGCAGCCTTCCAGGATCTGAAGGGAGCTACAGGAGAGCAGGAGAGGGACTCTTCGTCAGGAAGCGTAGTGATAGGACAAGGGGTAATGGTTTTAAACTGGAAGAGGGGAGATTTAGATTGGCTATTAGGAAAAAAATCTTTCCTGTGAGGGTGGTGAGGCACTGGAACAGGCTGCCCAGGGAGGTTGTGGATGCCCCATCCCTGGAAGTATTTAAGGCCAGGCTGGATGGGGCTTTGAGCAACCTGCTCTAGTGGGAGGTGTCCCTGCCCATGGCAGGGGGGTTGGAACTCGATGATCTTGAAGGTCCTTTCCAACTCTAACCACTCTATGATTCTATGAATCCCTCATGTACTTCAGTTTGGCAATGCTAAAAGACAAATGTCTAGGGTTTGCCCAGTTTCTTCCCCCCTTTGTTTCTTCCAACTTTTTCAGCTGCAACAGCTCCATTACTTCTAAACTAGAGGTTAGAAGAAATTATCTAGCCCACATTAAAATTTCTACTGTTGCTTTGCTAAGAAGCCATAGATTTCTGAACTTTGAAGCAAAGGCTTGATGCAAGTGTACGACAGGAAAAGCTTTACTCTGGGGTTATTTTGCTGTTTCCTTACTTTTGAGAGACCAATTTACCAGCTTTATGGTCCTTTTTAACCCAATTTATATTCTAGCCAATATAACTGTTCTTGTCCAACATACGTGAAAGCTAGTACCTCTGGTGATATAGGCTTAGCTAAGTTCAAGTATTTAACAAACTTAGAGAGGGATGTAGTATTGGTAAAGCCTGGAGAAATTAACAGAATCAGAGAATGGTTTGGCTCGGAAGGGACCTGTAAAGATCATCTAAGTCCACCCTCCCCACCCTGGGCAGGGACATCTTCCCCAATTCAGTTCCACTCATCTGTGGGCCGTAGCTAGCTCTGAATGCACAAAAGCAAAACAGGGGTTGCTGGGAAAGAACAAGGTTTTACGGTTAAAAAAAGAATATTAAGAACATCTGGTCTAGCCTCCCACAATGCTGATCAAAAAAGCTTCAAATAGCTTTCTAAAAATATAGTGCAACTGAAACAGAACTTACAGGCAGCAGCACTGACAGGCTCAAAATGATGCAGATTCCACAACGTCCCCAGGCAAATCATCCACCCTACCAGAGGGGAATTATCCTCGCTAATAAGTGTTCTGCATTTTATTCTTCATCCGATCCTCAACCTCCATCTTCCTGACATTGCTTTTATTGAATTAGATTAAAAAGCTATTGGCTACTAAAAATCTTTCCCACATAAACTGTTGAGATGCAAAAAAGCCACCTCTGTACTCTCTGCTCAGTCTCTCAAAAAGCAAACCTATGTTTTCCAGACATTGTCATTCTTTTGAGGCATTTCCTTTCTTGCCTTTGTTATTTTTTTTTAAGGGCACTTCAAAAATAGATTCAGTTTCTGTTACTGGGTCTCAGAAATGCAGCTCTCATGGATATTTCTAATCTCCATGGACTAGGATTATTACCTATTAAGTTTAATATCTGAGCAATGTATCTTGTTTAATAATGAATAAAAATAACTTAAGTTTAAATTACATTTTTATACAATAACTATCAAGACCGAAATCGTACTTCACCAGTCTTAACAGAAATGTGAATTTGCCAGAGATGAAGTCTCCTACATTTCCCACAAAGATTAATCAGTTCCCTAGCATTGCCACCTGTGCTTAGGGAAGGTAACATTTACTCTGCTACCAAAATAGCCACTGCAGAAGTTCTATGGGATTTCCAAGGAACCAAAAAATTAATTGTCTTGAAATTAAAAAAAAGGACAAAATTTTACTACTACTCACGTTATGACACTGAGAGTTGATAGTAATTCTCTTAGTATTATATTTCAGTCTGACAGTACAGGTTTAAGCCTCTGATTGTTAATCCAGTTCTGTTCTGTTTCTTAAATCAGATCTGAAAGTAGATTTCCCCTTTCTTAAAATACATACATACTAATAGGTGCTCCGACTAGATCTTTCACAACCTAGTATTAGTATTATTCAAATGTGTCTTGGATAATTGTCCAAGTATATCTGCCAACGAAGAAACGGAAGCAATGATTTTCCAAAGGCCATGGTTCCTCCATATCTCACAGTAAGAAAAGACAAGACAAACAGACTGGCCTGCACGTTAGGCTCCAAGCCCACCTACTGAAAACCAACTTCACCTAAAAATTCACACTAACGAACAACATATTTCCTTCTAAGATATTACCAGCAAATACACAAGGTTGTAAATCATGTTTCAGGTTAATAAATGAGAGTCCAAAACAAGCTAAAGAACAATAGAGGAAGGCAGAGCAGAGCGAAGTGAGGAGGCAGTGGGAGTAATAAGAGGGAGAATAAGCAGTTGAAGTGAAAAAACATTTATGTATTTAGGAAACAGACTGTGCTTTGACACATTTCCAAATTAAATCTTTCCTGCAAGTGACATGAATAATACAGGCAGATTTCATCATGACAAATCACCCTCACTTATAAAATAGTAGCATTAACTGTTCTTAACAGAATTTTCTGTAGATTTATGACAGTACCAAAAAAGTGACTGAAGATCTGCTGTGTCTCGAGAGCACGATGGCTATACAACATATATGAACTTGATTTTCTTAGGCACTTGAAATCACCCTCTTCATTACCTTAAATAAGTAATCAGACCCAAGAGTCTGCACACCCCAAATTACTGAATGAAAAGATATTTTCTCAGTGCACAGTTTGTTTTAACCAAACAGAAGAGAAGCATACCCATCTTTACCATCATCAAAACCCTAGCAGAGGTCCATCTTCCCACTCCCCACCCTACATATTTCTTGATCTTTCCCATCTCAATTCCTTACTGTCACTAGAAAAAATCCTTGGAATTCCCTCTGCAAGTCAAAGGCAACTAGTAGCAGCTAACGTCATGGTTCCAGCACCCTCAAGATCTGCTCCATTCTCACTTGCTGATAAAGACCTGTGGGAGTATTTCCATCTCAGGATGCTAAGATAGGCGGTGCTCTGAAACATAGCCAGAAGGCATGACGGACAGACCTTTCACAGTCTTGCTGTTATTAAATGCACTCATCTAAATGTTAAACAGCATTACAGACATTTACAGACCTGCTAACCATTTATTTTAGCAAAGCAGACTACTACCACCTGGTTTTCTCTTAGGCATTGAATTGTTTTTCCAAAAACCAGTTAACAGCACAACCGAATTTAAGGTAATTATGACTAATCCTCCTTTACCTACCTCTGCAGGTCTACTATTTCATTGTTTAATGTATCGAGTTCTTTAATTGCAGAAAAGTCTGCTACAGAATTCGGTCCTTGAGCACCCTGAAAGATAAAAATAAGCACTGTTAGTTTGTAGGTTTTGCTGTCCAACAACTATATTCACTTTACTTTTTGTGACAGCATAAACTATCCGCTCGTAACAATTGTTGGTAACATTGCATTTCAAATCCTCAATCTTAAGAAGTCTAATAGTCCAGCTGCAATACTAACAGAACACAAGGTACATCCAACGCATCTAGTATTTCAAACAAAGTGTGTCTCCTGGACACTTTTGATGACATCTTCCACAAAAGCACAGGACCATCTGATCCTATCAAAAAATAATCTAGCTCTAAATTGAGACTTCACTTACAGTTAATAACATTTAGCTGGCCTCCTAGCATGCATTTCAAAGTGGTTTAGTGAATTCTATTTGTATTTCTTCACTTTGGTGATCCTCCTGTTGTAGAGTACAGACGCTATTTGCAATGCTTTAGGTGATACTGAGCTAGTTTAACAGCAACTTCTAGAGTACTGTAGGGAACTTAGATAATACAAAACCACAGATAAATTACATCCATCAGTTCCCATTTATTTTATCTCTTTTCAGTAAGACAACTATAACACAAATTATTTCTGTTTCAAAACAAGTAAACATAAATGACTAGAGAACAAATGCTGAAGACACAAATTAGCAACCTCTGTAATCGTTCTAATGTGTCTTATCACAACGTGAACATGTTTAGAAAGCCACAGTCACTGTAACTACTTTCTATAACTATACCAAGTCCTTCAGGTCATCCAGGGCAAAGTTCAGAGGAAAAGTATTTACATATAAATTTAAAAAGGCAAGTGATACTCGCAAAACAACACAGAAGTCTTCAAATGCTGAAGTTTCCCTAAAGATAAATGGAGATGCTATTAACTACGTGTTTATTCAAGCTTATACACACTCTGGAAAAAAAACAACCAGAACAAACCAAGAGCCATGGAAAGACCTAAACAGTAAACCTGAGCACGCTGTGGCACAGAATACTACTAAGCAGAACTATAGATTATTGATGCATATTTTATTAGAATAAATGGCATGAAGTGAGAATTAAAAAAACACCCATACAGCTATTCTTAAACTGGTTAGCACACAGGTTTTCAAATGAGCAAAACAGCTATGAGATTCAATCCTGTTCTAAAGGAAGCACACAGGAGTTTTGTGGAGCTGCTCATGATGTTTCAAAGTTTTTATTTCTCCTAGGAAGGGGACAGAAGGAAAACATGGAGCTATTAGCTACAAGTACAAATTCTTTCCAAGCCTCTTTCTCTCAATCAGTTAAATTCTGCACACTAATGCCAGCATCAAATTTGAACAAAATGAAATTTAATCTTATTTTCAATTGTTCAGGAGAACTGATGAGGAGAAACAACATAAAAGCCAATATTTTCAGTTTCAATATACAAGTTAAAAGACAAAAGTTAGAACCATTTGCTGCCATTTACAACATTGCAACATGCACGCAAACAACACTTCAAATTTTTAAACTCAAAATGGTAACTAAATTCCAGTCAAAGTTCTTCAAGATGAACTTGCATGTAAGTTTAAATGTTACGGCTGGTAACGCAAGTGCCATTTGGTGACTACAAAGAGCTCTAGGTAAAGAAACACAGCAACAAACACTAGAGCGCTGCTGTGTCCCACTGGTGGGGGCTGCATTCAAGCTTCTAAACTGAAATAAAAGTTACACTCCTGTGGTTACTGCAGTAATAACATTAGGTAAAGAAACCAACCATTGGGTAACAGCAATACACGTACATATGGGTTCTGAACATCTGCCAGGAAGGACACAAGTTAACCTTCCCTACTTTAAAACCGTAACGGATTACCATTATACTTAGTGATATTTCTGCTACTATCTTTATGTTGGCCAATTCAGAAAGCAAAGCCTATATTTCAGGTTGGGTTTTTTGTTTACTGGTTTTGGTTTTTTTACAGTGTAAGCCATACCACTTCAAGAAAACCAGCAAAAACCCAGTTTCTGCCTGCTGCTCTTATCCTTTGGGTGGAACACTTGAAAAATAAGCTTGGTCAAACAGGTTCTTTTATATCAACAAGACAAAATCTCTTTTGGAAAAAGCTCTAAGCAAGCTGAAGGTTCAGCACAATCTAGTGCAAGGTAAGGATTGGTAAGGATTTACAGAGCTAACTAAAGTTCTTGGTAAGTTCTTGGTAAGGATTTACAGAGCTAACTAAAAACTACCTTTCTTCCACTATATTTGTACTCTTATTATTACTCTGCATTAGTAATGCAGAAAAAAACCCAAAGTCACACTGATGTCTTTGAGACTTCTGTAAAAAAAATAATTTGCACACATAGAAGAGCAGTAACAACTCTGATCTCCCTAAAAATGTTCTGATGACTACATTTTCTGCAGTATAAGCAGTAAAACTGCAGGTATTACTCCTAATGATGTCTATTGTCACACTGGGTTACTGCTACCAGGCCACGTCACCACTTCCCCAGCAACTGCAATAGGACAAGACGCAGCGTTTTCTCATTTAAGTTTAAGCAGCACCATGGAGCTGCTCATGATGTTTCCTGGGTTCAATGAAGAACCTTGGGGTTCTTCCAGATGAACACCACTGGAAGTAAGTCACATACTGTGAGACTTCAGAGAAGCACTGTGATATTTCAATGATTATGTAAGTCTTAGAAGGATGTTCATTATTAAACTAACAGACAGTAAATATTAGAAAAGCAAAGATTCTCTAACCTTGAGAAAGCAGAGTTAACAAACTGACAGAATAATAAGGATGAAAAGCAGAGTGGTGCAGAATGGAAAAAACAGTCCAAACTAGAAAAGAGACATAGAAAGGAAAGCAAACATACGAAAAAAGATTAGTAGAGTTGCAAATAAAGCAATTACTTTTTAAAAACAGAATGTAAAAAGAAATTATATACCAGTTACAGAAACTGAAAAGCAGTGCCAAATTTTGAGTTTCATTGTTTTCAGGTGCAAATTTTTCATTCTGTTTAAGAAAGTTGTAGAATTAGGTCAATGTTTCGCACAACCAAGAAAAGGTAACCCACATCAGACTTCATGATGCGTAAAACAAGTAAGAACTTGTGATGACCTCTACCATTCTGGCAAATAGAACTTGAACGGCTGCAGCATAGTCTAATGCTGGATAAAGATAGATGGCAATCAACAGATTATGAAGACATTTAAACTATCCACAAAGTATAGAACGGAAGACCACTTACGTTTAAAACCTTAAATATATAATTCTGAACTTTATTTAGTTCACATTGCTTCCAGACTTCTTAAAAATGAAATGTTAAAAAGGTAACTGTGAACACATTAGGAGAAAAACATTGAACTTGTGCACGTTATTTCAAGTGCAAATAATGAAAGTTCTTTAGATAGCCAGTAGAAGGATTATTCTTTCAAAACAGAAAATAATGCTTTCTCATTATAAGATCTCTCTGCTTGGTTGGCAGGCATAATAAATGACAGCTTCGTTTTGAAACATGAATGGAACAGTATTTGTCAATTCTTTGCAATTAAGAGTTGCTTTCTTTCTGGCATTATGATAAATTTAAGGTAGACCAGTACTTCAGGTATTTCTCGCATGGCCTTTGAAACTAAACATTCTTTGAGTTTTATACCAAAAAAGCCAAATCCATCCTTACCTTCTGAAGACTGACACCCCTGTCTGAAGGTGGAATCATCTCTGGAGTCAGAGCCTGAGGTGGATCAATGCCCTTTGTTAACTTCTGATTAATTAAATAGAAAGCCAAAGCAAACTGTTCCTTTGAAAGCTTTCCACAGTCCTTTGTGTCACAGAGAGCCCTGTACAGACACGCACACGAAATAAATCACTTCTGCAAGCACAGTCCTTTTATTATATGTGCTATCGTTTAAAAATGTGGAAATTCCTAGTGCATATCTATATTGCATTTTTTTAGAAGAGGAAAAGGCACGATAATAAATATAAAACATTAATCAAACATACACAGTCACTTTCTCGTTGTATGCTGAGGTCCACACCTCTGTTACAATAAGTTCTGACCTGGGGATTGGCTATCAGCCGCTAAGTTAATAAACTTGTGTTGGCTGTGAAAAGTTCATCTAATTTCCCTAAATTTCTTAAGGTAGAGATTGTGTTAATCATATCTTGGGGTGAAAAAAAAAAAAAACGCAAAGAAGTTTTTCGTATCAGAGCGTCCCACAATAGCTTATAGTGGGGAAAGAATTAAAAAAGCAGTGGGTGTCACTACTAGCTGTAAGGAAAGACAAATAAGTTGTGGAATGAGATGGGCCATAAGTCTTGTGCACTCAGACTTCTATATAGATAGTTCTCTTTACCAGTATACGGATAGTATCAGTGTTTCAATAAACAGCAACAAAATGATGTCCTATATGTAGAGCTCTAGCTGAAGGACAGTATTTGTTTGAAACAATCTGTGTTCAGGCGCTCTAACTGCCCCCCCAGACACAAATAGCAGCAACCTGCTTCCCCCCATTTATGACCCAAAGTAGAAACAAATAAATTACCACTGCTTATACAGAGGCCATGCTATTTTATACCAAAAACAGCAACAGAAACATCAACATAACACTTTTCATGAAGAGGTAGGAAGGAGTGAGAAACACGGCATTGGCTAAATAGCTATCATGTAAGAAAACCCAAAAAACTACCCCTACCAGATATGCGCAAGGAGAGCAGAAGGCAGTCCCGTTTTCAAGAATAGTTCTCTGGCTTCTACACCTGAGACAAATCCATCCATGTCCTTGTCTGTTTTCACAAAGATCTCATCGTACTTAATTTTGTCTGCAGGCGATACAACCCACTGAAGAGGTGGTGGGGATAGAAAGGAAAAGAAAAAAGAAACAAAAACAAACAACAAAACCCACAATACTAAGATATATGTAGTTCTGTTTTCAGGTAGTTACTTTCAGAGTTGCATAATTCAAGGACTATGGCACAGATTTAAGAAGAGATACAGATGCCTAGTTCATGAAACGGTGTTATCTTCCAAAATAGAAAAGCACAGAAACCCCCAAGCAGTGAGACAGCAGGGCTGATTGGTGCCACTCCACCTCTTTGCCTATGCATAGAAGTATTTCCTGGAGCTCAGATCTCCTCCCCAGCATGGGGTTGTATCCTCATCACTGTGCTCAGTCACGCTCCTGCTTACCATCTGGCTCTACCAATGTTATTCCTCCTTAGGCAGCTGAAGAGCTTAAACCAGAGAGACTGAGGAACTGCTCAAGCTCAGACTTTTAATAGTTGGCATGTACCAATTGGCACAATTTACCTCTGATCAAGGTAAAGGTGGGAATTAGAGCCGCCACTCTTACTTCAGCAATTTTTCCACCAAGCAACTGTAAAGATGTTTGGGGCTTTTTGAATGAAAATGGCCTCAGGTGCATGCTGATGAACATTTCTAATTAATTTCAGTGTACAAGGACACTAAACAGAGCAGTCCCAAATGGTGCTGTACACAAAGCATAGACTGAAGCACTCATCTAGAACTGCACTGCTTTATATTATAAAACAGCAAGACTTACCAGTAGTCAAATTGCCAAACTTTGGCACCTCCAGAATAAAGAAGCCAGTTTCTTACTGATGACTCAAATATGGGTACCCAAATATCTAAGCAGAATCTCATGCATTAAGTACTACAGTTCTTACCTCAGATGCCCTTCTCATTTTTTTTTTTCTTATTTTGAATACAACAAGTGAGTTATAATCTACTTAGAAAGCTATTTTTCTAGATTCTAAAATTACTAGGATTAAGTAAGATGCTTGGTGTGCATGGGAGGCATCAAGTTTCTTAATAATCACATTTGGAACGAATACCAAATCTTGCGTGTTTAGGTGGATGGGCTGAAACCATGGCATCTTTTGTCTGCTTTTCCTATTACTTGCATGTATCTACTTGATTTCCATTAAGGTATTCTTCAAATTGCATGCAGGTGGACACATACAACTGCAGATATATGCCTGAGAATTTAAGAATTTGTCCACATTCAAATCAGTCTTCAACCTGAGGACCTATGTTCTGCAGATGTGTACCTGGACTGCATTTTTCAACTGCTGTCTTAATATTCTGACCATTGAGTTGAGCTTGATACCTTGAAATAGTTCATTTTAAAAATATCTTCAAAATCTTTACTAAATAAGATTTTTTTAAATCCAACGGGTGCATCTGACATCTAGAAAAAAGCAGAACAAGGTAAATTTCGTACCTCTCCACCTGGTATTCCCATCAGCCTTCTCAAACTCCTCAACCAATCAACAGGGCAAGAAGGAACCTAAAATCCTGTACCAAGATTCTTCATACAGGCAGTCTCCAAAACACAGCATTAAAAGCAGAAATCTTCTAACCCCAAATAACTTCAGAATTGTACCTGTGTTAATGGTGTTTTGGCAGCTAAAATGCCTACGGGTGGCAAGGACTGATGAGAGTCTTTGGTAGATGTTGAAGATGGAATTAATGGCATTGCTCCTGGAACACTAACAGGTTTTCTCTTGGATGGTGGCACCAAAGCTGTAGGCAAGGACATTGGCACTGGTTCTTTCTCCAAAGCACAGTACACCAAAAACATGGCCTGAACCAGGAAAAAACAAAACACAACAAAAGGTGCATGGATATAACTAGATAAATATACATATAAGTTAAAGAATTAGTTAAGAAATAAGTTTGTAGCATTTGTTCATTACATTCCTACTTTATAAGCCCCTTCAACTGAATTATCACCCTCTGTGTTTATCATTACTACTTTCTTTGGAGGTTTAGTGCTTTGAAAATGAAGTTCAGTATGTTTTAGAACGTTAAAATGATTCTCCTAAATATTACCAAGTGTGTACCACCACTTGTGGAATTTTATTTGAAAGAACACTTCAAATATTTAGTGAATACATTAAGATCATTTTTCCAGGAATCACTCCATTTAGCAACAATTTCTTTGTTGTAGTTCTATGTTGTAATAATTTTACAACTGTTGTTCAAGACACAGAAATGGATCTTAAAGAAGGTTAAATGCATATTTATATTATGACAAAAACGATGTAATGTTTTGACGCTGTCCATAACATCTATTTTTTTTAAGTTTTGATTCCAAAAGGATTAGCAAGTTTAGTTTTTAGAAGGCTGNATTTTACAACTGTTGTTCAAGACACAGAAATGCATCTTAAAGAAGGTTTATAATAAGTTAAATTGATATTCACTAGGGAAATGTTTGTGATACTTTACAGATTAACAATCCTCTGGTCTCAAAGCTAGAACCCTGAAGAATCACAGTATAAATACAGCAAATCAAATATAGTGACAGTTTACTACTAGGGTTTTAAAGGAATTGGTTTCAAAAGAAACTGAAGTTCACAGGTGCCTGAAGATGACCAGAAAACATTCAAGGAAACAATTTTTACACTTTTATCCTTTCTCAAAAATATACATGATGCAGAAGAGGTAAATGCATATTTATATTATGACAAAAACGATGTAATGTTTTGACGCTGTCCATAACATCTATTTTTTTTAAGTTTTGATTCCAAAAGGATTAGCAAGTTTAGTTTTTAGAAGGCTGGCTTTAGTCCCACCTGAGGGCAGAAAGGTCAGGCAACTTTTTCAAGATTCTTACAATGCAGAACGCCATTAAGCTATTTTGTTAGCTTTTCCAACCGTTTAAAGATAAGTGTGCTATTTCTCTACATGAAATGAAACCCTCTCCTCTAGAGGAAGGGCATAATTCCTTCCTCTCCAATTCACTTCCACACAAAAACAAGCTGAAAGATTTGAGGAAAGTCTGACACATGGTTACCATCACATTCAAGACTTTCACAGTCTTCATAAGCAAGAGCCTCCTACTCTCTTCTCACTTGCTATCTCTTGGGGGAAGTCAAATTTATCTATCATTTCTTACATTTCATCAGTCCTAGCATTAATAGTGTTCAAATTCTAACCAGCTATGACCTTTTGGCAAGTTCATACACTAATTCCTTTAACGTTTTCCTCAAAGGTATCTTGAGACACTCAAGTACTATGAACACTGAAGGTTAAGGTAAAACTTGTTCAGTGAAATCCCCCAGTCTCGCACAGGACAGCAGATCACGGGTATAACTTTTTGTGGGCTAAATGAGCCATTAAAGAACGTTACTGCTGTGAGAAACATCCAATAAACTCACAGGAACATTAACTAGTATTAAAACTTGATTAAGGTCTCCAAATAAAGGCAATAAATGAACAACAGTAAAAAATTAATACAAAATGAATCTATTTCAAAGCTCTGTCATTAGGCTTTCAAAATCCCAAGAGGCAGAAGATACTTACGACTGCAAACTCGTCTCGATCCAACATTCCATCGCGGTCAATATCACTCAGTTCCCATACCTGCCCATAAAAACCAGAATATAGGGATGTTTGCCTGAACTGCAGCAGTTTTCTATTTAAAACCTCATTAAAAACTCATGTGAGAACAGCCCTCCCCACCAGATCCTAAGTTCTACTAAGATTAACAGCATTAGTTTTTAGTGAACAATACATAATCATATAAACCATGCAGAACAAGAGATTCCTAAGCTGGAGACAGAGTTTTCTAATGGTACCCTGCACTCAACCAAAGAGGTGTTAAATGTTAAAGAGTACACATAACACACACATTGACTTAAGAGGCAAATTATAAAAATAGCAAGAGAATGTTTGGGTTTTTTTGGTTTTATCTTAACAATTTAAGAGTCATGCATGTGGCCACTCCACAAGACAGTATTTAATAGTTAGTCTTATTGCTACAAATCTGCAGTTTGAAAAACTGATATTGCTGAGTATGTTTGTGAATGAACAATTAAGTAGAGAGATATTCTTACTCGTCCTAAGATATCCACTGGCAGTTTTGAGTTAAGGAGTACAGGTTTCACCTTATCACCTGACAACAGTCCATTCACAGGATTTAGGCTGTCAAAAATAGCATCATACTTGGCTTTGTCTTCCAGCTGAAGAGACAGAAATCAAATATTACTTATGGAAACACTCAGATTTGCAGCCTAAACAGCAGTAGTTCTTTCAAAAGTATTAGCTACTTTTTTTAAGTTACAGTTGGAAACACAGATTGCAGTTCCTGATGCTTAAAAAATGATATGAAAAAGATATTATTTCTAAGTCAGCTAGAGATTCATCCAAAGCCCAGTGAGATTTATTCTTCAATTACTTTCATGACTTCAGGTAACTATTCCCAACAAATCAA
>VZRU01011773.1:1439-20397 GCA_013398155.1 Pedionomus torquatus | reverse complement strand
CCCGCCACCCGCGGCCCAACTTCAGCAACTTCCCCAGCCGGCACCGGCCAAAACCCGGCACCCGGCACCGCCCGGACCCGGAGCCTCCTCCGACAGCGCAAGCGAAACCGGGCGGCGGAACGCAGCGCCCCGGAGCCGACTCTAGGCGGCTGCACCAAAAACCTGGAGCCGGACTCCGCTCCCGGTTCCCGGCCTCCCCCTCACCCTCACCCTCGGCCCCGCTTCTGCGGTAGGTGCTTGGAGCATTTTGCGCCGTGATGGTCCCCCAGCCGGGTCATGACACCAGCGGGGGAAGTCCCAAAACAGGAGGTGCATCAGGTCCAGGCTCGCTCGCAACAGACCTGGGCAGGGGGCCCGGGAGGAAGCGGGGCTGAGCCCAGCGGGACGTCCTGACCCAACCTGTCCGCCCCTGGCTCAGTACCAGCGAGGGGTAGCCCTGGACTTGGCCTCCTGCCTCTCCCCCCCAAACCTCCTTCTCCTCCCAGGAAATTATCTGCCTGCCCAGGCAACTGCTGGTCCTGAACGTCCTTGCGCTTGGGAGAACAGTGGGTGAAAAAGCAGAAGAAAGGAGACGAGCAACCCTTCTGCCAGGAGAAGCCGTTAGACAACAGGCAGCAAGAGAAAGAGGAGCAGGAGTGGGAGCAAAGCTGCCCCACGTTCTCCTAACCCATAAGGAACAAGTGTGCACAAAGTGGTTGAAAGCGATATTCCTGTCATCCCCTCATTCTCGTGCTCCTTCTCCCACTCAGAGATCATCCCGGAAAATCTCCCTCTGCCACGGGAGAGCCGGGGCAGAAGAGGGCACGAACTGACCCTCCCGTACCTGCTTCTGCCCACACACCTGTAATTTCAACAGCTATTCCCAGCTCTTTGCATTACCACATCATGCGTCAGTCACTGAGGCTGGAGGCAAAACATTCCTGTTTTTTTTTTATTTTACCCCCAGATGGATAAAGCACAGATTTAAACTTGAAACGCACATCGGCACCCATAAGAGGAAACTACCAGGAGTCGTGCTTGATTATCAGAAAGGCTCCACAATCAGCTTTGTTTTCTTTCTCTGTGCTTAGTTCTCCATCACTCTGGTTTGTTGTTGTTGTCCTCTTCAGCTCAGTTTCGTGCTCGTGCTGACGCTCATGCCCCACCTCTGCATCCTGGCATTGCTCAGCTGGCTGTCATCCTGTCATGACACGCATGAGGTGCCTCCTTCCCACCTATCCTCTCATAAAGGTTTTATAGAAGTTTGGCTTTACCCCCCTGTTTCTCAGCCATGGTTTCAGTAAGAAGATATGGAGAGGAAGAATATAAAAGACAAATAGAATAGATACATAAAAACATTCACACTGTTCACACACTCAGTGTCACACCTCTACTCCATCTAATGCTCAATTCCTCCTAAGTAAAATCACAAAATCACAGAATCACAGAATGGAATGGGGTTGGGAGGCACCTCTGGAGATCATCTAGTCCAATGCGGGTCCAATCACCCAGCCAAAGCAGGTCCAATCCCTAGAAAATAGCACGGGCTATATTTCTAGGTAGATTTTTTTCTTCTTTGATTAAAATTGGAATACTGCCCCACAATAATTAATACCTGGAAATTAAACCAGAAGACTGTAAAGCTCTGTCTCCTGGGGACAGTGGTATTCGAGACTGTTCGTATTTGGAAAGAGGCCCCTCAGAAGAGGTTTGGAGGGCTTGGGTTTTCATCAGCTGCCATGATCTTGCATGGATGCTCTTTGCTCTGTCAGTTGTTTTTCCCTTCTCTCCCCTGGTGAGGAGAACAGCTACAGCTTGGCAGCAGACTGGTGGCCTCTCAGGAGAGAGGTTACACCCAGGCTGATGTCTTCTCCTTGCAAATAGAAGGAAAACACAGAACAGGGTAATGGGACCTGGCTCTGGAGTTGGAGGCTTGATGTTGAGAGCTGTTGACAGCAAGATTTTGCAAGCAGGCTGTCTGACTCAGCAGATGTGTCCCCACCGCTGTTTCCCTTCTCTCTCTGCGGGTATTACATCAAGTGTTTCCCATCTGGTCCAGGACTAGGCCCACAGCTGCAGCAAGGCTACTGAAACGAGGCTGTGAAATGAAGGAACGCTCACCTCTCCTGACACAGCCCTTCACGTAGGGCAGCCTCACCCAGAGCACATTAGATGTTCCATGTCTCCTCTGAGCAGAACATGCCGTCCAGGAGGTATGTCTGATCTGGCCCAGTGACTGCCCCTGAAGGCTTCACTTTTCTGAAGCCTCTGGGTTAGAAAATAAACACAAGGCACCATTTTGCTCCATCAAACTGTGACGTGCACAGCAGTCTGCCTGATCCAGAGCCTTTTCACGTTGCTGTTGAGCTCTCAGAAGCAGCAGCAGCAGCATACGAGCTGCACTCACTGCTTAGGAAGGAGGCAGCAGTGCCAGGAGTGTGGTCACATACCTTCTAGCCCCCGCCACG
This sequence comes from Pedionomus torquatus, assembly GCA_013398155.1. NCBI lineage: Eukaryota > Metazoa > Chordata > Aves > Charadriiformes > Pedionomidae > Pedionomus > Pedionomus torquatus. Next base: position 17,950 of record VZRU01011773.1, on the reverse strand, counting down.
CTAGAACACGCTTGACTCCCATGAAAGGTGCACAGACTTTCAAAACACGTGGTCATCATGCATGACCACTCTGTCCACAGTCTGGGTGCAAGAATCGCTCAAGGTAATTGCCGTGGCCTCTGCAAATAAAAATAATAATGAGTTCTATTCAATCGACATATTGGTGTGGTCATGTAAAACTTGGCTTGTGTTAAGTGTTCGGGGCTTCCCACAGACAAATACTGTCTTGGATGCCTCCAACCACCTGAGTAAAAACAACCAGCTCGTGGCCTCAGACATCTCTGTGATAATCACAACAGCACTTGGCAGCCTACAGACAATGAACTGTTGTACAGCAGATTTGTATGGATCTAGATCGAGAGCTCCCAGAAGGAAATAGCTCCCTGCTTCTAAGGTGGAACTGAAATGTCATCTCCTAGGGTCATAAAACTGGACTTCATACTTATTTTCTGCCAAGAGAAAAATAAAGGCTACTCAAATTCACTTGAAACCTTTGTCAAGTTAGCAAACCAATGTCCTCTACCTACTTTCTAGGCTTAGCTCACAAGGGCTTGGCCAGCGTGGAAGAGCTCCTGAAACCTGGAACTGAGTGAGTTAGAAAATGTACCTCTCTGCTTGTTTGCTCCTCAGCGAAACCCTGTTTTTCTGTCTCCCCCTTTGCTGACTCCATGCATGTTGACCTTTTGCATTGTCTCCTGCGCTGAGAACTGTGTAGATGTTGAAGGGGTGGTGGGATTGTGAGCTGGGCTTTTGGAAAGCTTGTTAAGAACATAAGAAAGTCAAGAGGTCAATGAACTAGGTAAAAAAATAACAGCTTTGTTTTATATCTTCTAACATTCTACATGAATTCTCCTGCAGGAAATGCGTTTATCTGTAATAACTGCTACATGTTGATCTATCTGTCAGAAGAAGATCCTCTGCTGCAGGACACTTCTGATACCAAAATGACACAGAGAGCAGTATTCGTAAGTACATTAGGATCTTCTATGACTCTAAGAACTGACAATTTGGCAAATGTGTACCAGATCTCAGCGTTCTTTATTGTTTCTTTAAAAGTACAAAGCGCAAGGTTATACCTACATTGGACAAACAAGTGACTACAAATAAATCAAATAAAAAACCAGCCAAATGGCTTAAGAAGAATGGGGCTTGCACCAGTGCAGTTACAATAGCAATAGCATAACTGTTTTGGTGCAAATCCCAATTGTGAGATACCACCTAAGTGTATAAAGTGATTCGTTCTAATACAGTTGACTTGAATTTGAAACTTGTGCTGCAACAAGAAAGCACAGAAAGGCCTTGCACAGATCAGAACCAGCCACTCATGACCTCTGTGCTTTATAAATCTCTTGTAATCAACAAATATCTTTGTTAGTAAAGCTAATAACATTTTAATCATATCCACTGGTCCCCCTGGAAATAACATCTTAAATGTCCATTCATTCCTTTATTATAGCTTTGTTCACATTATGGATCAGCACGCAGGAAGCCCATTATTTTTTTTTTCCAAAACAACATGTAGGCATTTAGCATGGCTCGTTCTGCTTGTTCTAGGAAAAGCATTATTACAGCCCATGAATTCTCAGGAAGCTGACTCGGGGAATGACTCACTCCTGCCTCCTGCATACCTGAACACGAAATGACGTAGCCAGCTTCCTGGAATTCCAACGCAAAGCAGTTTAGTGGCTCCAGTACTACAGACAGAGAATTCAGGATCTAAATGTCAAAAGGATCAAACCATTTTGTGTTTTACAGAACAAAAGGAACCATATAGAATATATGGTTCCAACTATATATATAGTTGGAAGGGAACTTGAAGATCATCTCATTCCAACCCCCCTGCCATGGGCAGGGACACCTCCCACTACAACAGGTTGCTTAAAGCCCCATCCAGCTCAAAGGCCCATATGCCAGAGCACACGAAATCCTGGCAAATAAAAGGAACTACATTTCTGTGATCAAAGAATGATATGCAAGGGAACCGGCTCACAGGTAAACACAGACAGTCTTACATTGCACAGGTTTCAGAAAGCCAAGCGACAGCTGTGCTCCTGACACAAACCAGCATTTCCCCACTCTTAGATTATTGGACAATCCCTCCTGCAAAATGAGGAAGAGCATCATACAAAGCTTTGATGACCTTTGGATCGAAGGTATCTGTTATCAGAAATCTCAGAGTACTTTCCAGGACTAGTGACACAAGCTATTTTATGAAGTTACAACTGCAGGCGTGCCTTTAATTAGAAATACACCCTGGGATATGCTTTAGGCGCTCTTTGCATTTTATGCAGCTGCACATTTTCTAGAGGTAGGGTTAAACGATAGGCTGGTATGTTTTAAGGCCACAAGAGACTATTACAATAATCTAGCCTGACCTTCCTCGTCAGATCTTCCATGGGGAGCTGTTCATTTTTTGCATAGAAGTTGTAATGTGTGAGTCCTACGTCATATCTTCTAGGAGGATGTCTAGTTCCTAGAGTATGTACACTCATACTTAAGAAAACTGCATGGGAATAATCTGATAATTCCTCTTGTGCTGTGCTCTTGGCTCCTCATGGTGGTTTGCAGACTTTCAAAGTGATAGCTGCCCTGAAAGTGTTTTAAAGTGGGCTGTGGGATGACCAAATTTACACAGAACTGTAGCAGTATTAAAGAAGCACAAACAAGGATATTAAGGTATTTTTGCTTATTTCTTCATCTGGACAATGTTTTTTGTTCAGATGTTCAGAAATATTTTGAACATACCTGAATTTGATTCCTTCATCTGGCAGTCATGTCACAGAAACAGAGTGCGGTACAGAATAATTGTTCCTCTTTGTTTTTGTAAAATTATGTCACTTATATTGCAAATATTCAGAATCCCAAAGGGCAAAACTATTTTTGAACTGTGATAATTAGAAAGAACAATCTTGAATTTTTATTAAGGGTTTGGAACATTACACTTGATAATAACTTGAATAAGGTTTGTCTCTTCAAAACAATTACTTTTAATCGAAGAGCTGGCAAATTTAAAATGCAGCCCTACAGACCCACTTATACCATTTTAAAACACACACAATTTATCTTTTCATTAAGACTGCAAGCACATTTTCTCCAAGTAATTTGTATGAGCCGATTTCATGGGGCTATACCTCATGCCCCGTAAGAATTGGAGAACATGTAGATATACACAAGAGATCAGTTTGACCTCTTTATAAACTAGGTGGGTGCCACACAGCTGTGACATTTTTCACATCGGATTCCTTTGCTAATCCAAGATCATACTTGAAACCCAGTAAAATCTTTAATAGCCACTAATTTGACATGATGTCCAGCTAATACAGCAGATGATTTAGCGGTTCCTTGTACAGCTTAATATATGCTCTGGCAGAAATAGAACAAGCAATACCATTGCTGAAACAGCAAGTCTTCATTATAAATTAAACACATCGATATCGTACTGTGTATTGTATATTTGACTAAAATGAGGGTTGAAACTTAATATGTTTACACAGCGGCGGGCAGAAAGGCTTCTACCAACAGTTTCTTCTGTGCCCTTTTTGCTTATGCAAGTTGTCTACATTGTAAATCCAGGGAATGCACGGCTCACCTTTCTGAAACAATTACAAGTCTATTATGTTTTAAGTAAATCGAAAATATTTAAAAACATAAGAAATCTACAAACTAACTCCCCAGCATTTCCCTAATGTAGAACTAATTCACTGTACTTCATGAAGATTATGAATTAATTTCAGAATTACAAGATACATGAAGTAATTAGGTACAGGAGCACATAATTGACCGTTGGATTTTTTTTTTCTTCTCATGAAATGGTCTGTCTTTAAGACAAACTCATGACTGTTTATGGCATGATGCCATTTTCCCGGCATTACTGTAAATCTTTGTACTAGCAAACATTTCTTCTTGAGACTTTCCTTTTTTTATCCTCCTAATACTTTTTATCTTCTTATACATTATCTTCTTCTCAATTTTCTTTCATTTTCATCCAGCCTTAATTACAATCATAACGATGACAAAATGGTTTGGAAGTTATGAAAATAGAATAACCGTGGTGCAACAATGTTGGTTAAAAGAGAAAAACCTAACTTTCTCAAATCACAGTAGCCTACGACATCTTCAAGCTGAGCAATGATTCAGGCACTAATACAGTTAAAACACACATTTACATTCATCCTTATTCAGGACAACACAATAGTTAGGTTTGATTTTACAGTAGTAGGTTAAAAACTTTCCTAAATTTAAACCATATTCTGCTTGGTTTCAGCAATAACCTCTTTCACGTGTGTGGCAAGATGACTGGTGACAGAATCAGTTATGGTACTGTGACTGCCAGGAGGAAATGAGTCAGACCCCCTAAAAATAGTTAAAAAATCAATCCTATTTGAAAAAGTGTTGATGATTTTGCCCTCAGAGTAGACAAGGACAGATGTGATTTGACCATCCGGGCCTACAGGAGACATGGGGAGAGATTCTATCAGGGAGTGGGGCAACAAGATGAGAGGGAATGGCTTTAAACTGGAGGACAGGAGATTTACATTAGGTATTAGGAAGAAATTCTTTCTTGTGAGAGTGATGAGACACTGAAGCAGGTTGCCTAGAGAAGCTGTGAATGCCCCATCCCTGGAAGTGTTCAAGGCCAGGCTGGATGGGGCTTGGAGCAACCTGCTCTAGTGGGAGGTGTCTCTGCCTGTGGCAGGGGGTTGGAATGTGATGATCTTTGAGATCCCTTCCAACTCTAACCATTCTATGACTCTATGTTAGTCAACGGTGATTAAGCCACGTTTAAAACTGTTCTAACTAAAATAAGTGTTTCAGTGCCATTGTTGCTATGGAAAAGGTCACAAATCATTGACAAACAGAGTGAGAAGCACAAGCAAATCATGACTTGCCTACATCTGTAGCAGATGTGTGCTGCAGGAGAGAGTGCAGGTGGTACTTTGAAAGCTATCAGATACCACATTGCAGCATTCTTTCTGCAGACAGAAGGAATTTGGCGTGATTCTGTGGGAATCTCTGCAGATACTCTTCCTGCTGCACTCCCCCTTCTCAGAACCACAACCCTGCTGTATGTCCATAAATGAGAAGCCACCACATGGGATTATTTTTGATTTACAGCTCTGCAGCAGGGAGAAGAATCCCTTCTGTTACTCAGCCAACTATTGCACAACACCAGCAGGCAAAATGTTCCTTCAGTGCAAAACATATAATCCCACCGGTGTCAACATGTAAGACTGAGGAATGTTTCCTTAAAACCTCTCTTTGTTTTTTGGAATTCTGAATTATTGACATGTAATTATTTTTTGTTTCATTCTTCTAACTAATTTTGGTAGTATAAATAATAGTTATGTAATTTGACTAATGACATAGTACCTAAAATATTTTCCTTTTTGAAAAATGTTTTAAACACATAGAATAAATATCTAATATCTGCTAAACATCAAAGGCTGAATATTATCTCATTGCTGTAAAACTTGTTTGCAGTGAATAGTTCACAATTTAACACATGTTCTTGTTTGGTTGTGCACACAATTAAAACATGAAATATCCTTAAAGATGATCAAATTATTTGCTTAATTATTTGATTGATTTGTTTTTTGTTTGTGAAGGTTAAGTTGCAGCAGTAATGCAGCAGTGATTCAGTCAAGAAAACCTGTATTTTTGTATTTATAGATATCTGCTCTTTATTCTTGCTTTTCAGTATCTCTGCTTTTGTAGCTGGGATTCTCAGGTATGGAGGATGTCTGTTAACTCTAAACAACAAAAGATCGTGAGAGGCCTGGACGATATCACAAAATGTATTTGTGTTCAAACAAAAGTCAACATAATATCTAATTTTGGTAATTTCAAATCCCTTCTTCCCATATATGGAGTTCCTACAATCACAACTTTAAAACTAATTATCCTCAACATAGGATTGATTGAGACTTGTGTTTATAGAATAATTTAAAGATTAAGTGAGTTACTGATATTGTCACACAGACACGGGCTTTGCAAAACCTCAGTGTGATAGATCTCTGTCTTTTGCAAAAATACAGCACGGGAAACAAAGATAATATTCAGAAAGACTAGTTACTAATTAAAAGAATGAGATAGAAAACCTGGGAGTGGTAGTGGAGCTTTTTGGAATTTTTTGACTGCATCATATGTGCATTGGAGAGCAACTTGGAGCAGATCCTACAGCCAGGCTTCTTTGCTGTCAGTGAAGCTTGGAAGGGGAAACATATCCAAAAATTGCTTCAGGACGTGGATGAGGAGGCTTTTGATCACAGTCTCAAGCACAGAAGTTTGGATCACTTCCTTGGGTTTCTAAATCACTTAATAGGTATATTTCCAGTCAGGTAACTGGCAATTACTGTATTTCAATCTAACTCCTACTTTGAGAATTGCAGTAGAGGCTGGACAGGGGACTGCATAACAACCGGCACAGATGAAAGTCAGCCAGATGGCATGAGTCTGAAAGAGTTCTCTTGCCCAAAACCTAGCACCTACATCCTTGGCAGATACTAAAAACAGCAGAGAATGTCTCTCCCCTTTACCATTACCATACAGCTGACTTTTTTACATATTTGCAGTTCTGTCTTTTGCCCCAGTAGCTCTGTAATAACTTTAAATTTTTTTTTCACATGAGAAAAGCATTTATTCTACTAACAAGATTCAAAAAGGCAAAATCTTAATTAGATGTCTTTTTTCTTTCTGGTACCTCAGATTTGTACCATTGCTGAAATAACCTTCATCAATTCCTGTAGCTCTTTTGGGATTGCTAATTTAAAAAGTAATATAATTTAATACTTCGGTAAACAATGTAATATAAAGATCTGGTTTTCATCAGGTAAGCAGATTAAATATATAACAAAACGTAATAAGTTCTAAAACTTTAGGAATTTTACTTTTTGTAATATATATTGTATATGCACATATACAATTATTTGATAAAATGAACTATGTGTGCTATTTCTAGCAGGAAGAACTATTTTCAAGCACCTCACTCAACGTAATGCCTTAATTAGACTATTCATGCACATCGAATAAGATCTGCCAAAATGATGTAATAGATCTGTATTTGCTCAATGCTCTGTTCACAATTTATTATAAACTATATTACTCAAGTCTGATCCTCATCACCAGAGGTCTCAAACACTGCTGATAATGCAAACAATCTGGGGTTTTGGCTAATGTGAAAACCCATAAAATGGAAATATAATAATATACAGAGAGAATCTATGACAAAATTTCATTTGTCCTTCAAATCGCTTGGCTGGTTCTAGATTTAGCATTACTTCCACCACTGCGTTACGTGAGCCAAATTTTCTTCTCTCATACACAACTGGATAATTGCTACCCAAGCCCGTAGTTCCAGTGTATTCCATGAAGAGAAGAGGGTCTTATGTCAGAATCTACTGCTTGTAAAGAAATGTCTTCCATCTCCAGTCAGCCTGTTACTCAACAGGCACAACAGAGCTGCACAAGGCTGATGCGAGGGAAGCAGTGTGTTCCACTGAAAACCGGACAAGGAAATGCCTAAAACAGCAAGCTGACTGAAAGAGCAATAGGAACCGAGTCAGCATTCTGGGGAAAGGAAGGAATAGGGAGGGGTAGAATAAGCAGCATATTACTCCAAAAAAAAGTATGTTCAAAGCAGATAACAGATGAAAAAGGTAAGTGTTACTAGCATGCCATAAATAATATAAAATTTACTTAATGCACCATTAAAGTTTATGGATTAAATTCTCTTTCCTGGCCAAGAAGCTACTTGCATAGCAGAGGCTCTCAGAGTGGGTTATAACTTTCTGATTCACTACTCAAGTTCATCTCTAGCACTGTGATGGGACTGGAGATGATCCATTAACGGAGGGAGACAAATTGCAGTTTCTCTAGACTACAATCCCTTTAAGACACTGTTTAAACAGGCTGTAAAACTGGTTACTGGATCAGCTCTTAGTCCATTAAGAACTCCTCAGTCTCAAAGGGAAATTTCCTAGCTGGGACCCTTGGGTGGCTTTCTCTTTCCTTTCACTGCCTGAGCACTGAGCAAGGGACACAGCACAGGGAATGTGGCCTAAAGCTTTCCACCTACAACCTTCCTCAGGTCACTCCAGCTCTATGAATGCTTCAGTTTCTCCACGATAAACAGAGTTTACTTACATGTATGATTGTACATCCATGCCTACAGATTGTGAAACTGCAAATCCAATTCAAGTTTCTTGTGTTCGGGGGAACTGTATCCCTGGATGCAATGTGCCCTCTGAGCATGCATAATTTGGAACAGATGGCTCAACAGATGAGCTGCCAAAGACACAAGGCCAACTCAAATGCCATCCAAAAGTAAAAGTTAAGTGGGATAAAAGTTTTCCTTGTCCCACTTTAGATAAACAGGGCCTATCTGCTTGGAAGATGCTCTTTTCTCATTCTCTACCTTTCTACTTATTCTTTACAAATATGGCACGCTCTTGAAAACAAATTTAGTTTTACCAGCTACCAAGATTTTATCATATATTTCCCAAATTTTTGTTTGTGTTTGTTTTAATAAAGCTCCAGCCTCCAGAGTTAAGAGCTTGCACGGGTTATCTGAGCTTTAATTAAAAAAAGCCAACAAGAAAGCAGCAAAATATTGGACCTTTCTGGCCTTCAAGGTTGCCAAGAAAAGCTTGAAAATGTGAACCCTGAAGGTTCAGAGACCAAAATTGCTTTTTAACTTATGCTTTACTTGGCAGGGCTTAAACACAAATAAATAATTTAAAATGTCTGGAATATGAAGTCTACTGATTTATTGTTTAAACAATCTGATATATGTACACCTACCAGAAAGTTCTCCTCAGCTTGTAATACTTCCTAGCTTTTCTACGGAAGCATCTGCCAAACACTTGGTCTGTGGCTTGCATCAGTGGAGACACTATTCCTACAGGCATTATTATGCCTTCAGCAATGCCTTCACTGTAAAGTAAACCTAATTTAAAGCTACCATATGTCTTGATTTTCCCAGATCTGACAGTTTTTTCGATCTGGATTTTTTTCCTCTGGACACACAGGCATCTATGTACATCTATATCTGTCCATCTCCCCAGACTCTGCATTTTGTTATCTGAATTTCTTAACAAGAGGAATCCTGACACACAATACATTCAAAAAGACCCAGAGAATGGCAGATTGCATACTGCAGACGAAAAAAATCAAACACTTCCAAGAAGTAATTACACTGTCTGAGCATTCCCTGTACAGAATATGCCCAGGTTGCTACTGGGAACAGAAATGACAGCCATCACTTGAGTCAGCCAAGCACTACTAAGATCCTTTACACTGCAGAGTATTACCTGTGCCTCCTGCAGTGACTGCATTGGCTGACACCACACTGAATATCCTCAGAAATCTTTAAAGTGCTACAATTAAGGATTTGCGGGTATACAGGATTCAAGCTAAAAACCACAAAGAAATTGTAAGTTTACTTAACTCTACAGCCAAGAAAAATACTCAGAGTATAAGATTGGTCCACTACCTATAAGCAAAAGAACAGTCCTTCTTGTGTTTTAGAAATTCAGTGAAATGAATAAATTCAAGGCAGAAACCCTGTAGTGATTAAATATGAGACATCACCCCTCATATTTAACAGATTAAGTTCCCGTCTAAAAGCATAAAGCCAAGAAGACATAATGTTTTACAGGCAGAATGGGTTAATGCTGTCAATATGTAAATGATAGTTGGATGAGGGAAAACTGCGGGTAGGATTTTGTTTTGTCTAAAACTGTCAGATGTGTAAACCAGAATCAGAAAGACTGATAAACAACAGTCCAATTGCTAGTGATTTTGCTGTATTCAGAAAAGCTGCATCTTTCCCCTAGTTGGCGTACTAGAAACAGCATAATTAGAACTAGTCAGCATAACCTGGAGAGTGTAATACTAATGAAAAGCTCAGATCCTCCTCTTTTCTTATGCAATATGAATAGCAGAGCTTAACTTTGGGTATTTACATGCTTTAATCTTTAATTCAATGGGGTAAGTTTTGTTCTTTATTATGTACATGTAACCACATCAGCACCAACGGAACACATAAGTATGGACAACTTTTGGCTTGTTCAGCCTGAACTGGAAACACCCAACTGAACTTATGCTTTTGTTTGTGTCATTTCTTTTGAAAGACTTAATGCTGATAAACTGCAAACGATACTGCAAACTTGACTAGTAAATTAAAATAAACTATCTATTGTGTGTATCTCAAGTAAATACATAACTGTAAGAATCTACAAAATCCTAAACATTACCAACTTCAGCTTATGCTATGGAAATCAAAGTCTGACTATATACTGCAGACTTTTTTCATAGTTAAGACTTGCTTGTTAGTATATTCCTCACAAGTTTATTTTCAAAAATTAATCCTCTTGGGCAGTGGAAAGCGAATGATGTAACTCTCCATTTTCTGCCAGTTGTACAGAGAATTTGGTTAAATCCAGAAGCCTTTATAGATTTTGATATTAATGTTATTGTAGCATTGGCTTAGAAGTTACACTGCAGTTACTGTTCACATTAAATAGTTTATCAGGGCACTGGGAAGTACAAATATAACAGGCTGAACTTTTGAAACTTGGAAGCAAACAGAGTTTGCAACAAGAGCAACAAGGCCTAGATTTTCATCAAGTTCTTGGCTTACAAACTGAGCAACAGAGCCTCCCACCCTGTGTGTGCTGCTCCCCATGAGCTGAGCTGGATTCCCTTTGTTTCAGTCCATGACATCTGGGCTTATTTCAACAGTTCTGAGCAACTTCAGCTTCAGCAAAAGTCAGTGAAACTGCTGATGTTAAAAAATGGGCAAATTAAGAACTATTACAATGTAAAATTAGGCTACAACATCATTATAGATCCCCACAGAAATTCCACTCTTTTACTGGGGAAAAATACCCCAAAGTTTTCCGTGAAAGGGTACCTATAGAGTCCCCTAGCTAACTGTGAAATTAAGGACATAATGTAAGAATAGAGGTAGGGCCCTTATGAACAAAGGTTTAAACAGCCCAATGTCCTGTCTCCAGCAGTGATAATAGCAAGTAACTATGGAAGACAGGAGCAGATAAGCATGTAGTGAGACTGCCCTGGTGTCCTTCCCCAACCTCCTATAATTTGCAGCTCAGAAGTCACCTGAGCTGGAGTTATTTAATTGGTGTGAGTGGTTCTTTTAAGTCTAGACAGCTAATGAATGTGTCCTAGAACGTCCCAGGCATTTGTCTTCGTACTGCTAAGGTTGGACACCCAGTCAGGGTAGGCTAGAGCTTTCCTTTCATCCTCCAACCTGGGTTTTCCTCCTACTGATACCAAGCTGATGAAGCTGCAGGAGGTGCTGCTGTGAACCAAAGTCTCACTTTGTCTGGAAATCAGATGTGGTTGCCTCCTGCACATGAGTCTGCCAGTTCACACACAGCTGGAATAGTCTCCCGACAGCTCCTGAGAGCTGTCAAAGTGGCAAAACACCCACCTGCACTCTAAATTGAGGTCCATGTGCAGATCACAATTTCGAGGAAGCAATTTGAGTTTACCCTGTCAATTCTGATGGCTACTTATTTTTCGTCTACTAAATCCATTCTCCACTTCTTTCACCATTTCTCATGAGAGAGACAGTTGAATCGGATTAAAAAGTACTTTCTGCATTTTCACTTCCATGAGAAAAAGGAAGAAGGAAATCCTTTAAGCAGGCATCAAAAAGGATTATTTTAATTCTCAGATAAGAAGAAAAAGACGTCTCCAATTTTTGGTAGGATAAACCTTGCTACATTTGTTTCCCATCTTTATACAACAAACAGAAACCCTAAAGAAAGATATTTTTGGCATCCCAAAATCAAGGCAGTATTAGGTGAGGTATTATACAGTATCAAGGGATCTTCCTATGTACAAATCACTAGGAGTGATTCTAGATCTAAAGTGAAATGATTTGGCCTTAAATCCCAGAATTAAATGTAGGAAGAGTGAGAAACTGATTCTAAATTCACACAACTGAAACTTAGTTTTCACAGCTATGGAAATAAAGTCAATAATGGAAGCACTCATGGGATAGCACTCATCTATAGACTTGTGTTTTATGATTGATTACTTAGCTCTAGGTCTCCTTGCCTCTACTTTTCTCCCTCTTTTCATCTCCTTACATTTCCCATCTAGTACCCTGAAAATTACCATAGTCAAATTTATGCTCTAAGTCTAATACATCATTTCTACTGTTTACCCAGCCAAAAAAAAAAGGAAAAAGGTATTTTTTCTTCCAGATTTTAATAAGACTCTATCAGACGGCATGAATACTGTTCATAACAGCCTAATAATATGCATATATTTTGGAATCTACTTGTGTATGTGTATACACTAGCTTTAAATACTAGCTTTGGTATTGCTGTATCTATTAATAACAAATAAATATGGTGTATAAAGAAAATATAAATACTCCTTACTGAAAATAAACATAGCATATAATCCTTTATGATTAGGGGTAATACTCTTTAAAATATTAAATCAGTTCTTACCTTTTCCCTTTCTGAATTTGCTACACATCAAACTACTGCAAATAGCTTACAAAAAACTTTCCTGTAAATAAATCCTTGCAAAACAAATTGACTACAAACAGCAAGTAACCTTATCTGAAACACATTAATAGGCCAAACACTATGAAAAGAGGTGATGGTGGGAAAGCTTTTGGAAAAGACATTATACTTAGTTGCCTTTTTGTACCAAGGCTGCAGTGAAGTAAACATTCCAGTTGAGCAGCATTCCTGTATATCTTTTCATAGTCTCTGTGGAGACTAAAGTAGGAATCACTTATTTGCGGTTGAGAAAATAGCATGGACTTCTGCATTAAATTTTAAATAAATTCTGTCCACAGGATGATAAGATGCTTAAATCAAATGATGAGACGTTATCCATCTAAGCAATGCATTAGGAGTATAAAATGCAATTCAACATGCTGTGAACTCTAAACCCTTGTCCTCAGCAAAGGCATCAGGCCTGCCTGCTGTTCTCAAGACTGAATTATGATTTGTTGTAAGCTTCATAATAAAATACAAAGATTACAGTCAATTGTTCACCCTGCAAAATTAATGCCAGCATTTTTCTAGTTGCTAGACTAGACTCCCAGATTAGCTGGGCTCACTCCATGTGCAGATGGAAAACAGATCATAAAATTGTTCCTTCAGTATAAAGGCTAGGCAAATATTTTAATCCTTTTGGACTGCTTTTATTGTATATTTAAGTTACAAATTCTGTTAGAAGGTGTTTTCCCTACTACATCTGTATTGCTGGTAATGCCTTTATCTCTGAACACTGAAAGATCTCAAGTGTGACAGGGGCACATGGGAGGAATTTTCTGCTCTCCTCTGTGTAAAGGGAATAGAGAATACACCCACATTTCACATGGCAAAGACCTTCAGCAAGTTCAGAAATGTACTTCCTGAAGAAATGCCGAGTCCTAAAGTGTCAGTTTACATCTCTTGCAACACCTAGATAAGGTTATGTCAAACTGCCCTGCAAAACTATAGCCTGAATTTACTCCTTTATGAGACCATAACAAAATTTAAGTTATGCTATAAAGCTATTCAAATTTATAATGCCCTTAAAACATTTTTCAAGGTAGACCTTGTAACAGAATTTGGGCAGCAAGTGAGTCACTTGAATTGCTTAACTGACTATCATCATCATCACACTGCAGTATTTGACAAACTTCTCCTAGTCCTGTAAAGTAACAGTGCCAGTTACATGAGTCAGCTGTGCTTTTGCTGTATCATCCTCCAGACATATAGCACTATTTGAGAGGATTAAATAACTATAGATAAAAAAAAAAAAACTTACTTTCAGAATCATCTCCATCTATTTTAAATGCAAGAGAAATTCTCCAGCCCTTTCTTAAACGGTACCACATTTTAGCTGAAGACATTCCATGTGTTTCAGGGAAATGGCTCCAATATCATAATACTCCCCTGTGCGGGTCTAAACATGCCTTAAAAAGGATAAAAATCTGGACAATAATAAGGCAGATCTTTGTGATGTTCAGAAGAAATGTATCTTTTCTTGTGAAACCTAGTCCAAACACAGACAAAGCTATAAGCGGAAACAGAAGAGGGACTCTGAGGCCTGAGGACATTAATTCCATACAACCTGTGGTAATTTGACTTCTTCTAGTGCATGCTAATACAAAGTCATTTAGAAGACTCAAAAAGGTCTGCTTAGCCCTCAATGAGGTTCCTCAACCCCAGCCTAGAAGAATTTATGAACATTCATTAAGATCAGAGGAAAAAACAGATTAAAATGGACAGGATCGGGAAAATTAATACTAATGGCTTTTATTTGCTGGGATCATAGAGGAATTGACAAGACAATTGCCCAAGACAGCATTATTTGATTGCTTCAGAAAGACAGAGAACTAACTACTGCCTTCATTCCACTGTAATGCTGGGGATTTTGTCTTAAACATTTGTATTAAAAACAGTGACAGTATAATAAATCTGTTCAGAAAAATCTTCTTATGATGGCACTTATTGGCATACTTGATGTAATTATGCTATTTTAAGAATGACTGTAGAATAAGGGTGATTCTCTCCCATCTATCTTCCTTTTAGTAACTCCCTAGACCAAACACAATTCTGAGGGAATAAAATAAAAAGTGTTTATGCTCTGATGTTGCTGCTGTTCTTAGTGTAGTCGACAAATGCATAGAGGGACTAGAAAATACCTTTAAAGGGCAATTGCAGAAGACTGAAGATGACACAGAATGCTTCATCTTCTTCTTGATTGTAGTTTATTAATGCATTTGTTACCCATTAAAAAAATCAAAAGGAGGAAATTTTTTCCTGAAGGTACAAATAAAAGACATTACTTGCTTCCACCAAGCAGAAGACAAATCATCCACCATCAGGCTAAAACATAATTTCTTAATTATGATGATTATGTTGTTGGTAGTTGACACAGTAACCTGACAGAACAAGAAGTACAAAATGAAACTATCGGCCCATTCCTGAAGTGGGAAAAGAAAAGGAAACAAACTGTCATTTGTTTTCTTCTCAAATAGCTTCCTTATGTTCTACAAAACCCCAAGCAACTGCAGTTGTTCAGAGAACCTAAGCCACTTTCACTGCTGCCAGTCACACTCCCAGACACCCGTAAGGAAACTCACAAGCCACACAACTTCATCACTGAGGTTCCTCAAAGTAAGTTCAGCTATAACTTCTGGAAAACTTAGAACAAAAAAGAATTTTTCTTTTGGAGAATCAAATCTTCAGTATACTCCTGCTTCTCATTCCCCCTACCCTGGTCTTTCACGGGTATTTAAATTGGCAGTACCTTCCTCTTGGCTAGAAACCACACAGATTTAAACTGTCCCGGCCAAAAAACCCCAAATGGACAAGCTTGGACAAAGGAAAAGAACGCAGAGGAAGTTTTAAAAAGTAGGGTTGCAAGTTGAGATGTCTTGGAAAACACAGCAAGGACTGGGCATATCTGAGGTTTCCCCCTACATTCCTACTGGGACTAACTCCTGAGGCTACTTTATGGGCTAAACATTGTGGCTGGTCAGGAAATCTGTGTGTGGCTTGGAAAACAGCAGAGTAATTTAGCTGGGGCCTCTGTGTGGCAAGAGAACGATGCTGGACAGGATTTTCAGCTGTTGGAGCAGTGTATAAAACATAGGCAGCACAAGGTATCAGCTGCTGCTTCCCAGCCAGGTCTGTTATCCAGGCAAT
Organism: Pedionomus torquatus; assembly: GCA_013398155.1. Classification (NCBI taxonomy): domain Eukaryota; kingdom Metazoa; phylum Chordata; class Aves; order Charadriiformes; family Pedionomidae; genus Pedionomus; species Pedionomus torquatus. The sequence continues at coordinate 2,258 of VZRU01011773.1, read as the reverse complement.
TCTCAGATGTCAGTAAAAACTCTACTTAATGTTAAAGAGGGTGACATACTAGTCTAATTAAAGTTTTATAAAACATGGAGAACATCACAATAAAACTGGCTATAATTACAGAAAATAACAGTTCTTTATAACTGTTCCAAACTGGATACAGACAGAACACATTAAAGCAAACTAAATTCTTCTATTAAGGAAGTGACTTACTAACTTCTATCTCAAGTAATTTTTTTATTCAAAATCACTGGTGCTGATGAGGTAATATACAAAGTGTATAAAGGTGGGTTATATCATAGTTGGGGCTGATTTCAGTTTGTTGAACTGTTTGCACTGATCTTTCAAAAGAATTTTAATAGGTACCTAGGATCTTTATCAGAAGGACGTAGCTAATCAAGCCTAATTCCTTAAACAGTGCCCTCATTGACAGTGTTTAATATATACTGGAGTAATCTGATATACACAGAAGACACGGCAATCTGGGGTGTCAAGAAAGTACATAAAACCACATGATACTGTATCCTAAATTCTGATAGCAGACTATAATTTCATATGTATTTATTTCAATTTGTGTGGGTTTTTTTTGAAAAGCAATGATTCTGTGATCTCTGCCAAATAGAAACCTCGAGAAGTATTCCCCTTTGTCACCTGCTAACACAACTTTTCCATCTACTATAGGGCTTTTAAGGTCTAGCTAAATTGAGCTAGCTAAAATACATGCCCTTCCCAGTGAGGACAAGTCTTTGGCACATTTCTCCTCTCCCCCCACCAAAAAAAAAAAAAAAAGGGCAAAAAAAAAAAAAAAATAGTAAAAAATTCAGTGTAAAC
>VZRU01011770.1:67880-84444 GCA_013398155.1 Pedionomus torquatus | reverse complement strand
GGAAAAGGACTTGGGGGTGCTGGGCAGGGGGGGAGGGAAGAGTAGCACTGCACTGGTAGCCCAGAACCCCCCCACACCCCTGGGCTGCATCCCCAGCAGCGTGAGCAGGGGGATTCTGTCTTTGTTTCACCCTGGGGAGGCATCCCCCCCTCACCTCCTCCCCCCACCAAGTGCTCCCTCCAGCTCTGGGGCCACCAACACTGGGATATGGACCTGTTGGAGGAGGGACAGGGGAGGCCACAGAGATGCCGGGGGGCTGGAGCCCCTCTGCTGCGAGGACAGGCTGAGAGACTTGAAGGGGTTCAGCCTGGAGAAGAGAAGGCTCCGGGAAGACCTTAGAGTCCCTTCTAGTCCCTCAAGGAGCTCCAGGAAAGCTGGGGAGGGACTCTTGACCACGGAGGGGAGCCATAGGATGAGGGAGGACAGTTTTAAACTGGGGAAAAGGGGGAGATTTAGTCCCTTCTGACCCTTACAGAAGGAAATGAGACTGGTCATCTTTTGGTTCTCTCCCTTATGAATGTGAGCCCTTACGTCACGATGCTCATCATCGTGCTGCTCATCATTTCCACATCGGGAGGGTCCCTATGGCAGTACCCTGGAAAACAAGCTTGGTTTGAAAAGACATAGTATGTGTTTTCAGAAGCAGGGAGCTCGGGAGTTTTCAGCATCTCCTGAGTAACTGTCATGTCCACACAAGTCTCTTCCTCCTCAGTGAGCTGGGGAGAGGAAGGAGAAAAAGGACATGGACATATTAGCCCTGAGTTCAAGAAGGGGCAGGGATAAGCTGCTTTGTTCTGGGGCAGGATGGGTCTGGCAGAAAGTGTATAGAAAGCTTTTAGCCTTTATAGACTTTAAATTTCGGCCTCCTGCCCTCCACTTCTTTCTCTCAGCCTGTTCGTCAGACGGCTCCATGCATTGACTGACCCCTGCTGGGACAGAAGCCATCGTTAAGCGCGTACCATGCTCTGGACTCTCCAGGCAGTTCCCTTTTTGTACCTTCCCAGCCTCACTGGCAGCTGACCGCTCGTCCTCCTTGGAGCAGTCCAGGTTGGCGTCGTCCCAGGATGTGTTGGGAGAGGTTTTTGTGGCATGAGTGGCCAAGGCCACCAGGCTGGTGGGTCCCTCCAGGGCTGCCAGGGCTGGGGCAGACCAGGCTGGGCTTCACCCACATCCACAGCTGGGGCCGATCCCCAGGTCCTAAGGAGAAGGAGAAATGTCACCCCGCAGTCCTACCTGGCTACTGTTTCCATACGCTGCTGCCCAGAGGCAGCCTGGAGAAGCTGTAACGCAATGTACATCCAAAGGCAAAGGTCCGCAGTTGCCTTCTCATCCCTCTAAATGGTGGGTTTTTCCCTGTTTTTCATATGGTGTGTGTGTCTGTGTGGTCTTGTGCTGCTGTGGCCACACTGAACAACGGTGCTCAGGTCTGATATTGTACTTTCCCCTGTGAAGCCAGAAGAGTGTAAATTATTCCCTTCAGTCCTCTTTTCCCAAGTTTATCTACTCTTTTGGAGGGGAGTGTGTCTGCAGGCACAGCCATGAAATTATAGCCTTGTTCTTGAGAGACGGGCCTCAACTTTTCCAAAGTAAGCTTTGAAAAATTCCCATCTGGACACAGAGGTTCTGGCTGGTGAGAGAAAATTCCATTTCCTGGGCCGTTCCCTGAATCCCCGCCAGCCTCTGAAGGTGGCTCCAGCTCCTAGATTTGCCTCCAGCATCTGGCAGTGTGTGCCAGGGGTCTGGTCAGGAGCTGGCGAGGGGAGGGGGTGCAGAGACAGCGTGGGCAGCATTTTTGCGTCAGCGTCATTCTCTGTGATCTTCCTACTGACCTCAAACCTAATTGCAGACACCTAATTGGACCTGATTGCATTTAAACATAAAGAAAATGGGCCTTTTGTTGACTTCTAGAACAGAACTTACTATTTACTAAATCCTAGAATTTTCACCTGCATTTTAGAGATGAGATTCTTTTTTAAGGGGAAGCCAATCTCTCTGCGGCCCTTACCTTTCAGAAACTCATCAGTAGTGATGGAGAGTTTGAGCTCCACTGCCATATCCCAGTCCTTGAGGCCCTTTTTTAAATGCAGGCTTTCCCAAAACAGCTCGTTTTGAAAATTCAAGTACATTTTCTGCCTTCAGCGAAGTGCCCACTGGGTGCTGAGTGCAGCAGGATCTGCGAGGGGGCACAAAGAACCCTGCCAGCTTGAAGGGCTCTGTGTGCCGAGAGACTTGGTTTCATTTATTTTTTTTTCAAAAAGGGTATCGCTCAGGTGGGTGAAAGGCTGGTCCCTGTTTCACAATTCTAAATACCTATTAAAGCCCCTTCCAGTGAGTAAATGGTCCATACTGGTGGGGTAAGAGAGCTGATTGAGAATAGGATGGGTAGCAGCACACAGGCTGTTTTCTGCCCATTTACTTTGCTAGAGTCTTAATAAATGAGCAGTTCTTGTTTGTTAGCCTAATTTCTTATTTTCCTCTGTTTCTGATAAAATCACAGTGTGTCCTACGCTCTGCCCTGGACTTCCCCAACCTGAGAACTCGGGAGGAATCCCTGAGGGATGCAGAGAGCGCTCAGGGTGCAACTGCGGGTACTGGGGAGGGTTTTAAGGCTGGAGACTGCTTTGGCTCAGCCCAGGCAAAGCACCGAGGAGGTGCCACGGAGGGGGAAAAGAAGCCAGGTCAGGCAGATACTGGGTGTGACTTCACAGTGTGTCTCAGAAACTTTTTGTGCGGCCCGGAGGCACAATCTGAGTTCTGGCCTTCCTGAACTGGCTTTCTTCCACCATGTCTTTCACACATGGCCACAGTGTCCAAGTGCTTCAAACAAAGCCATGGAGGGGGCGTAAAACATCTGCCTGGGGGCAGGGGAGGTGGGTGCTGTGGCTGGAAATGGCAAAATCCAAGCCCTGCCTCAGCTCAAGGAGGTGTCAGACACTGCACACGTTGAGCATTTTGTAGGAGGCTGCAGGTTAGCTCATAGTGGAGCAGTACGTCAGGGAGTTACTGGAAGATGGTCAGAAAGAGGCTGGTTTTGGAAATTGCTGGCAGAGATTGTGCCATAACATTAGCATCACAATGTTGGGGGCATCTCAGCTTAAATTGAATTCCTTTCCCCTTGCAGCCAAGGTTTGGCTTTGGGTTATGTAGAGTTTTTCCAGCGTAATGAAAGAAAAGGCTTCTCCCCACCACAGGCTTGCTCTGCAGTGCTTTGGGCCAAACGTTCCTGCCCTTTGCCTGTTTGCATCTTTTGAGATGGGCTGTTGACAAATAAATCAGATGCCAAACCAAGATTTTCTTGTAAAGGCAACTTTCAAAGGGCAGAGGAGGCTCTGCTCGGTTTTGCCTCTGGAATAAAGGCAGGCACAGGAGTTTGTACCCTGTGTACTCGTTGGGCATTTCACAACTATCAAGCCAACACGGCTTGGCTTTTGCTAGGTGCAGCATGCTGGTCACGTAGCTTTTCCCACCCTCGTGTGACAAAGTTCAGTCGTCAGCACGGACGATGTGCTCCCTGTCAGGTTCCTCAGGTGTGCGCAGGACCTGCTCGTTGGCTGCTTTCCTCAAAAAAGCTGGGGCACACCCCAATCAAAATCCCTTCTCCTTCCTGAAACTGGAGCCTGGTGTTTGACTTGAGATGTGTTGCAAACAATCCAGCTACTATAGTTTAATAATTTACCACGTATCACTCAACCCGTCGCACCACAAAGTTGCTTTCCCCTTCCTATCTGGGGCGAAACTCTCCGGCAGAGGGGCAGGCATCAGCTGAGGCAGAGTAATTCATTAAGCCGGCGATTATCTCTGAGCACCCTCAACTGACGCCTCACCTACCCGCCTAACCTTTGGGACTCCAGCAAACTCACACAGGAGCAGCAGACTGGAGGCAGTTATGTTGATCCCCTTGGAACCATGTAAGTATTTTTGGGGCAGAAGAACCCCTGTGGACCCCGTGTGCAGATGGTGCATCTTGACCTGCTTGTTCTTCTCAGAAAAGCAGGCAGGGCAGTGTGTGAGAGAGTGATGCAAAAAGCGAACAAAAGCATGAGCGATGTGATGAGAGAGCGAACAAAAAGCAGCAGCAAGATGTCTGTGGCTGGGCTGCTCCTGGGCAGGACGCGGTTCCCTGTGCCGCCTCGCAGGGCATCCTGGCAGAGGGCACCCAGCGCAGAGGCTCGGCCATGTGAGCTGCTGTTTGCAGGCAGCGACTGTTTCACCTGGGGCTGGTTCGGGGCCAGTGCCTCTGGGGCGGGTGGGGGTATCCACCAGCAAAAGCTGCTCTGGAGAGATAAGAAGCACCTGCAGCTGATTAGAGACTCCTTTCTCCCGTCTTCCCCTAGGTTTGTGTGTCCTTGGAGGAGGCTGCACCCCTCAGTGGAACTGGTAAGCAACACGTGGGGTACAACCCAGTACGGTATGGTGCTCTGGAGAGACCTGGATGGTTCTGCTTAGACTCTCCTCAAAAACAGATGTGAAAAGGCCTTGCTGATTGTTGCTGCCCCTGCTGTGGGGACAGAAAGAGTTTCCCCCATGCGATCCTGTTTGCTTCTTACCAGTAGAGATTTAGGGGCTGCTCTCAGACAGCCAGGGGAAGCGGACCCTGCGGTCTGTCCCGTCTGTGCAACGAAGCAATATGTGGAGCAGAAGTGTTGTTTTCTAGCTTAAAGCCCAAGAGTGTTTTAAATATAGACAGTTACAACCCCTGACCTTTCCCTTAAATCCAGGAAAAGGCTAAAAGCCCTTAATTTTGCCTTTGGCCCTTTAGTTGCTGAATCTCAACCCAGGGTCTGCATCCTGTGTATTCTGGGGAAAAACATCATAGCCCCTGAGTTCTGTCTTCTGCCCCAGCTCTCCCAGGTAAAAGGGATCTTCGTCAGACTGAGAGCCAGTTTGTCTAAGGCTGTTGATTCCTTATGCCCTATGGTTTAACCAGCAGCTCACGCTTGTCTCTTAAAGCCATCTCATTTTTTGGTCCCCCTCTAGTTTTGGGAGGTGGAAGAGAACCCGTTGACACGTGCAGAAGGTCAAAGCCAGCATCTCTGCATCATGAACGGAGCTGAACACATAGAGCGGCAACAAGCTGGAGGTGTCTCGGCTCAGGACGTCTGGATTCTCCCAAGCCAGCTCTTCTCAGGTGAGCGTTACCGGCGCGGAAGCCAACTGATAGGATAGTTTTGCTGCAAACCAGTCTTGCCTACTCCCACGCACCTTGTAACCACGAGAACTCCAGGGAAGCTTTGTAAGGATGCGATCGGGGGGGAATTGCAGTTCTCTTTCCGTGTTAACTCCCCTCTCCTGGTGTTTTAGATTAAGATGTGTTTGCAAATCAAGAGAGAAGAGACATTTCAGATTTGAGTTGTAGCTGCAAGCACGCTCAGTTGCTTCTTGGGGTGTCTGCCCTTTGTGTGTGCACGCAGGTGTCTTCGGCTGGGCTCACAGCCCGGTGTGTGCGTGACACGTGGTGTGGGGTCTCCTCGGCAAGCAGAGAAACTGGGTTTGCTCTGGTTCTGAAAGATGTTGGATTCGAGCTCCCTCTCTCCCCTAAAGAGAGGGGAGCTCTGTAACTTGGCTTCTGACTCAGAGTTGTTACTCAAGTCTGGCTCCAATGGCTTGTGTCCCACAGTCCCCAAAAGCTTTGTATTTGTACAGAGTGATATCGGCTTGTCCATGGTGACGGGAGGGCGTCACCTCTTCTCTCAGCTTTGCCCAGCTGGTGCTGTTTGTACAGAAGCAGGTTCAGTGGGCTTGGGAGGACTGATCGTGCCAATCAACTGTATTCTTTATATATTTACCTCTTGTGGAATGGACAACTTTCCAATTAAGCACTCGGTAGTTTCCCCCATCCCCCCAGCATGGGGTGTACGGCAGGCGCCTGGACCGTCCTCGCACAGTGCGGTTCCCACTGGGTTGGCATTGCTTCGGTTCCATGCTCTGCAGCAAGGGCTGGCACCATAACATAGGCTATATACGTGTGACTACAATATAGAAAGAGCTCCCAGGCTTTGTACAGGCCAGGGTTAAAGCCAGACCTTTCTGTTACTGGGGGGAACCGGTGGCCCACTGGGACCAGATGGGGGCTGCACCTGGTTAATCCTGCAGATCCCCATCTGTCTCCGTTGGTACCGTAGGTAGATACTGCTGCTGCTGTTGTAGCTGTTCGTAGCCTCCTCGGGACCTGAGGACTTGGTGTGTACTTGAGTATTACAGCCTTTTCTATTAGCCGTATTCTATGCACTCTGAACAGATATGCCACTTTTCTGGTGGGGGAAAGGCGGCCCCTTACCCCCCACATCCTCAAATTCTGTGAAGCTGCAGTAAAAGAGCTGAACTCAGGTCTCTGCCCCTCCTCCCTGATTTTTAAAACCACTTCAAAGGTGAGCTGGCGGACGATTGAAGCGACCGGTTCTGCCGGGCTCGCCGCCGCTCACCTTTCCTGCCGCTCCCCCGCGGAACAAAGCACAGCGCTTCCCTTTGATTTCCCCCTTTGAAAGCCATAGGGGACAGAGTCTGAAACGCTTCCCAACTTTTTTGGTGGCTCTGCTCTGGTACCTTCCTGAAGTGCCAGGTGGACGAGAACAGGGCTCCAGGGAGGAGACCTTGCTCGCAGCCAAATTAGCCATCGGTGCAGGGTGGCTGAGGGGATGCTCCGTCCCTCCTGGATGTCACAGTCACCGTCCCCCAGGTTCGAAGGGAAGGGAGGAAGGGGCCGCAGAGCATCTCAGAGTCGGTGGCTTTGACTAGCCCTGCCTCACCAGCAGTACGTGCCACCTCCCCACTGGGGCTCTGCCCGAGGGAGGGGTCAGCCCTATTCTACATTTCTACATGCTTTCTGCTAAGAAGAGATGGCACCCAGCGGAGCGGAGCACGTGCTGCCAGTCTGCTCCTGAGTGGGAAGGGGAAAAGCAGAGCAGTGCACGCGTGATCTGCCACCAGTGCCCATGGTGCCCGCTCTGCTGCCGTCTCTGCTGGGGATGCCCCCTGTCACAAGGGAGGGGGGCGTGCAGAGGCTCGTCTTCATGGTATGAGTGTCCATACCCTCCCCTGTGCCACCAGGGCTTGAGGCATTTGCAAAGCTGTAACGTGTGAGGCTGTCATTGGGAAGGAGGCAGTGAAGACCACCTCCTGTGGCCCCACCTGAGTGTCCCAGAGCTCCCTTATCAAAATACAAAGAGAGCTGTCCCTGCCCAGTGTGGGAGGTGATGAGGTGGCAGTGGTGCCACCGCAACATGTGCCCTCCTCAGCGAGGAGAGGGGCAGGTCCTGGCTGCGATGCTCGGGAGCAGCGGGACGCTGACTCGGCATGGGGAGCCGTGGTCGTAAAGCCGTAGGAACTGGTCGTTTTGCAGGAAGTACCAGATGACGGGCTCGGGCTAAGGTTAATAAATCCGATCTCTGTTATTCTGGCAGGGCTCTTGGTGTTTTATAGCCAGTGTTGCTTTTGTAATTGCTGCAGAGTCAAGAGGAAACCTCCTGCCTGCTGGTTCAGGGCCAGGTTGGATGCTGTATTTGGTGTCTTGTGAGGCAGCACTGAAAATCTCGGCATGTTAGTGTGTGTGTGTGCGTTCACCTCAGCATTTGGCTGTGAGAACTGGTGCTGGAATCACATGCAGCTGCTTTTGGCAGGAGGAGCCACGTGTTGGCTCAGGAGCCCTTGCCTAAGACCCCTCTGGGTGATTCAGTCTCCCTTGTCCTGCTAGTGGAGGGGCACTGGCATCAGGGGGACTGTGTCACTGAAAGTTCAGCCTAAAAAAATCCCTTTGCCTTTTCCCGCTGCTTGAATTGGGGATGTTGTAGCTTTAAGGCACCTCCTTCTCACTCCCCTAATACCTCGAGGCCTCAGAGTGATTCTGGAGGAGAGGATCAGTGCAGGAGTTTAAGGCATCTTTCCCTGCCCTGCTGCACTGCTCACTTACTGCTCCGAAGGCTGTGCTTTGCCGTTTCCATGGAAACCATTAGTTGCTAAGCAACTGGAGCATCATCTGCGCTGAGCCCTCGCATCTAATTATCCCATCACAGTGGCTGAGAAGGGCTGGGGGGGGATTAGCTCCTCTACCATGGCAGATCCATTGACAACACTTTAGTCACATTTAAAGGGACATCGTCTCCCTTCTGCCACACTTATCAACGCTCTCTTCTCGGGCAATTACTTGATTTTTCTTACACAGTTGGTCTGTGGGGAGGGATGCAGGTTTCTGCTAACAGCAGAGATGCTGTCAGTGCTGTCCCGCAGAGCTCTGCCTTCCTCCCACCCGAGTTACGCACCACGCGCTTCGCTGTGTATTGGGATCATGCAGTTCTTGCCTTGCAGGCTCTGGCTGGGCCATACTTTCTGTCCTCCCTGTATCTTCTTTGAGTAGCAGTTGCCTCAGTGCTGCCCTTGCGCTGTTTCCTTCCCAAGAGCCTGAGGTCGTGTCTGCTCTGTGAAGTCTTGCTAATTCTTCAGAACTCAGTACTGGCAGAGGTGGGCAGCTCTGTTGGGGTGCCTTCCGTCTGTTGGCGAACTAAAGCAAACGTTGCACACCTTGGTGCTCAGTTTGGTATTTCCTTACTGTTTGCTGCCAGGAGGGCTAGAGACCAAGACTTTGAGGAGCACTGAAAATGTGAAGTAGCACCTAAGGTGAATCTCGATTCCCTGACCTCTGTAAGTGGGCAAAGCCACCAGCTGACAGGTAGAATTTTGATCATTCAGATAAAATAGTTGGTCTGAGAGCCGATTCCGAGTTTGCGAATCAAGGTTGATGTTTGTGCAGGATTTGGTCTCCCCGCTGCGATAGGTTGCATCTGGTGATGTTCCTGGACTTGTGAGGAGGCTGGTGCCAGTCTGAGTTACCTTCAGTTGAATGCCCGAGTTTCACAAAAGCCTGACTGCCTCGAGGTCCCTGCTTGAGGAAATCCTGTCAGCTTCTTGCCTGCTCCCATCTGGCTGGATAGGGAAGAATTTCTCAGTTTTCACTTTCTCTGGGGAAACGGATGCTTTGTGATTTACTAAGACTTTTCTAGTGGCTGCATCAGAAAGGATGGGGAGGTTTGTTAGAAAGTTTTCCCCTCTTTTTTACTGCAACTGAGTGCTACCGCCAAGCTTCCTAGTGAGGACAGAGCTTCTTCAGCAGGAGAGTGGCCCACCCTTGCCTTTGAAAAGGAAGAGAATCCCTAATACCTCCCAGTCTTGTCTTTGTTTCCGTGTCCATCCTTGAATTGTGATGTCTTTCGTCGCAGCCAAAGCCTGCAGGCACCATCCTGCCCTGGCAATATGTTGTGCCAACCTGTTAGAAGTGCTTCCCCCCCTCTCCTTGGACGGGGACCAGGGCTCAGAGGACTGAGTGACTCGGGGAGCAGTGGGATGGGGCAGCCTGGGGAGATGGAGTGGGTGCCCCCACCCAGGCTCTTGGGGTAGATGGATGATGATGATCATTATTAGAGCTCTTGTAATGACCTCGGGGAGGGGCAGGTGGAGGAGAGAGACATATTTTATCATGAAAATGGGAAATGTAATTAAAGTCCACATGTTAATTAAGAGCTGGAGGGGAGGAATAGATGGATTTGTGCCTGAAGTCTCGTTGGCATTGGCAGTTGGGTGCTTTGCATAATGCTAATAGATGAAGAAGAACAGCTTTTGGAGGAGGAAGATGGAAGTATTGCAGAGAGGTTCCTGGGGCTTGGACCAGAGCACAGAGTGTAAAGGAACAGATTTGTTTTCCCCAGCTGAGGTTGGGAAGTCAAAAGGGGGAATATTGTCCATGGCTTGTGGTCCTTTGGTGTAAATTGGCTGTGCTGAGGCTCACAGGAGGATGTTCCAGGCCCAATGACCCACGTGTGTTTCACCAGCTTGAGGATTTCCACGTCAAGCACGTCAGCCCAGCACACATCCTCTCAACAAAAGTGAATGCGAGGGAGTTCCTGAGCTCCCACTGCCCTGGCGATGGTGGGCATCCCAGCCAACCCCAAATTCCATGCGGCTTCTGAGACAGAAAGTGAGGATCTCTCTTAGCTCTGAGGGCAGCCAAAACCTGCTCACCTGTCCCCCTGGAAATGTGCGAGAATGTTAATTAGCTGCTGGACCCTGGTGGTTTCAGAAGCTCTAATAAGGAATTTTATGCTCGCTTTTTACTCGCAGGTCAGGAGTCAACAAGGCTACAGCTCTGCTTTGCTGATGACTGGTGGGTGTCAGGGCAGATTTAACAGGAGGATCTCGTAGGTTTGGGTCTCAGGCTCCTTTGCCGCATAGGACAGAACTGCAAAAATGCATTGGGAAAGGATATCCGCACGTTTGGTAGCGGGGATTTAATGTATTTAAAGTGGGGATCCCCCACTCCTTCGGCTGTGCCTGTACCCCGTTGCCCTGGGTCTGGGGGAGAGAAGGGGCTTCTACACGTGCTTCACGGGAAGCTGGAGCACCGTGTGGGAACCAGGGGAGAAATGGATAGAGAGGGGGTGAGTGTAGGGGGCCTCATGTACCCACTGACAAGGGGGTACTGCACAATCTGAGGGTGTTGCCAAATCGAGATGTGTCTGTGAGAAAAAAGGATGGTGGTTCCTGTGCACACGATGCTGTTTGGGGGAGCGGAGGATGACTGTTCTTCCCAAAGGCTGGAAGGAAGAAGAGAAATGCGCACAGAAATGAAGGGAACCGTTCAAAACGTAGTTTGCCGTGTGTTGCGGGCTCGCAGGGATCGGGAGAAACAAATGTGCAAGGCTCTGACTCACGCATGAGGTCCCAGAGTCAGGAAGGAGTAATCTAAAAGCTGCTCGAGCCTTGTGCTGAATGTTAATGAGGAGTCAGCGCCCGCGAAATGCAGCAGCCCCCAGCTTCGCTTCCAGCACTGCTGCTCCCAGAAAAGAGCAAAAGGGCTTGTGCTGGCAGAGCTGTGAGGACTGGAGCTGAGGAGAAGGGTTACGGTCCCTCCTTGCTCCCTCCACGCTCCCTCCACGAGCTGGGGAAACGCTCCCTTCCCACCTGTGGGTGTTGCAATGGAGACCAGCACCCCTCTGTGTGAGGGTGGCATCAGGGAGAACTAGGGCAAAACTTGAGGAAGAACATCGCAGCTCTCGTCCGTGGAGCACAAAGATTTTAGTTTGTAAGACTGTCCGTGTCGGCCCAGGGGATGGACACTGCTGCAGCAGCACCAGTAACTGCAGGCGCGTGGCGCTTCACACAGCGGTTAGGTGGGACACGGGAGAAATGACAGTGAGGGAGGGGAACGCGGGAAGACAGTCGCTACCCGAGTTGGAATTTGGCCAGGATGTCGAATTGAGCAGCCTGACTTCCAGAAAAAAGTCAGAGGATTTGTGCTGGCTTGTTTGAAATGCGGAGCTCGAGATGATGCAGTCCCTCCTGCGGCTGCTGGGCCAGGGGTTCCTGGCTGTTGGAGGGGCAGCAGCTTTGACAATTTGCTCTCCAACCTGGGAGTGGAGCTGGGGAACGTCTGGCTCTGTCCACTCAGTCACACTGCGTCCTTGCTCTTCTGCTTTGCTTGTGCCCTCTCTCTTTTGCTTTTCTTTTCCTCTTGGCATCTCAGGGCTTAGAGCGTTTCCAATAAGAACTGAAGTTAGGAGAGCAGCAGCGGAGGATGCTTGCCAAATACTCTACATCAGTTGACAGCTCTTCTCAAAACCAGATGGTTACTAATTAAAGGGAGTCAAGTGAGGAGGCTGCATTGGCCTTTTTTTTTTTTTTTTTCCTTCCTCTGAAGAAAAGACTTTGTGACCTTGGAGGAAGATCATCTTCCTCTGTTTGTGGGGATGTCCTCTTCCAGTGCTCATAGTCCTTGGTGATCCCAGTGCTCTCTGCTGGATGTGGGATCTGTCTGAAGAAGCAGGCTCACTGTTTGCCCTAAGCATAAGGTAGCTGCCATGGGAGACAGGACAGAAATGCGGTTGGAAAAAGAAAACACCAAGTAGGAGAGGAATTTGAAATATTGGGAAAAGCTCTTCTCCCAGATCTTCTGTGGGACCTTTCTTTGAAGCCCAATATTGTCAGCAGAAGCAAGCCTGGCGTTGTGCCGCCCTCTTGCTGAATTCTGCCATCCTTGAGGAACTTTGCCCTGTTCCTCAGCTGCCCCGTTCATGGCTGCTCTCAGGCCATCCCTGTGCACATGGGCTGTTCCATGTGGCTTTTCCTCATGGTACTGGGAACTGGATGGCTGGGAAGATGAAGGGCAAGCACAGCATGTTTCTCTCTATTTTCAAGAACGTTTGGTTTCTAGAGCCAATCTTAACAGATGCACTGTCAACGCTTAACGGTTCAACCTCATGTGGAAGAACTGTGTATGAGGGAAAATGTATTGGCAGTAACAAACACCTCCCACTCAAATTCATGTCCAAGGAAAGTGTGGCAGCTTTGTCTCAACTTCCAGAGCAGTGGTTTGCCACAGGCTCATCTTACTGAATTTTTGCTCCTTCCTCTTGTTGGTGTCACTGCTGCATGGCTAGATTTTTGGGGACTTGAACCAGGGCTTGTCATTTCTTCCATGCAGGATTGCCGATAGGAACAAGCTTTGATGCTGTAGCCCTGGTGATTTTGCTGTTAGGTCAGGCTTGAGAGTTTCAGAGATGAGCCGAGCCCTAGTCCGGGCAGTCCTGCATCGTACTCTTTGGCCCGTTTTCTTTCTGCCCTCTCTGTGCTCTGGAGACACAAGTGCTCCTTTTATGCCACACTTTCAGGGGCTTTTAGGCAGGACCCACTCCACATATTGTGGAGAGTCAAAACAGGGATCTCAAACCTCCCTCTCCTTTTGAACAGAGGAAGGGCCCGAATCAAAGGGTGCCTTTGTGCCAAGTGCTGGCTCTGGAGATACGTTGTCCAGTTCCAGTTGGATATTGTGCTTTTCTTGACACCTGGGTTCCTGTTAGGAATGACTGTCTGTTTGCATCTTTCTGGGGCTGGTGCAACGTTCTGAGAGGGCGTTATGGTACTAGGGATGTCCTGGGGATGGACAGGGCTGTCCCTCTACCTCTGTCTGCATCAGGCCAAGGTCCAGCTTTCTGCTGGGACTTTGCTGCCAGGTTTGTGCAGGAGCTGCTGGCACCACCTGTGGCTTCTCAGGCTGCTGGGTGGGCAGAGGAGGCCCCTTCGCCCTTGGGGGGCTTCTCTTCTTAGTGGGTCCCTGAGGGTTGGAGAGCCATGACCTGTGCTCTGTCCTTTTGTGTGCCCCTCCACACCACGCAAATCCACATCTGCAGGGTGCTGCTGAAGCATCCTTTTCCTGTCTCAAAATATTTGTGCCCATCTCCAAAGGGGCTTCAGCGCAGCAGATCCCCGTGTCCCTCCCCTGCCCCACGCCGGCTCTTGCTGCTGCCGTGAGGATGGCTGCAGGCTCTCCTGCGGGGTCAAGCCAGATCCAGGCAGCTGTTCTCTGTCTTCGAGGAAGTAAAACAGAGCAGAAAAGGAGTTAGCAAGACCCCAGAAGGTGCTTTTGAGGCTTAACCCTTTCCGGGCTGCGAAGTGCCGGCAGAGAGAGCGTGCCGGAGCAGGCGCAGCAGTGCCAGGAGAGCCAGGTCTGGGAGCAGCCCAGGGTCTGTGGTCCTTTCTCAGGCTGGAACAGGTTCTGCTGCTGGTTTAAATCCATCTGATGCAAGTTCCCATGCTTCTCCCGAGTCTACTGAAAGTCACCTTGATTTCACTTTATTCACTCTGCAAAGTGCAAGTCCTTGCTAGAATGTCGTGGAGGAGTACTCTGTTTCCCCTGTGGGTGAATGAGCATGAATCTTGGGTCTTGTGAGTTTCTTCTGTGATTTTTATATTTTTCTTTAGGGCATTTTTGAGCTTCCTCCTCATTTATGGTTAAGATGTCAAACAGTGAAACACATCAATTATAGGGCAACTGCTCCACTGGGGAGGAAGTTTCAGGGCTGGGGGCGGTGGTGGGACTCCCACAGTGGCCTCTGTTGTGCTGCAGGGACCTCTCCTCGTCAGGTGGCTGCTGGGCGTTTGAGGCAGGGATTCGTTCCTTGGGCTCACGGTGCAGGCAGTGGTTGAGTGACCTGGCTGGGCTCGCAGATGCAACTGGTTCATTGGTCCCTCCCTGTTCATCCCCTTGATAATCCGATTTACATTCCCCTTTCTTCCCCTGGATCCTGCTGTTACCATGGGAACTATGTTCACAGTTGCATTTCATTGGCTTCTGGAAAAACTCCTTTTTCCCTTTTCCCCTGTCTCTTTCCCCTTTTCCAGTTTGGACACAGAGCTGTGGCTGCCAGAGGATGGGGAAGCTTGCAGGGCTCCTGCTAACGGGGATGAAGGCAGTGGTTGGAGGAGTCGGGGGGTATGGCAAGACGGTTAGGGACTGCATGAAATAATTCTACTTATGTGGTCATTAGCTTGGCCTTTTCTGAGTCCCGTGGCTATGAAAGGGGGTCCTGGACACCCTGAGGTCCCCAAGGGTCTCCTGCTGTGAGTCCACCATTGTCTCTGGTGACCTGGGAAGCCAACTCCAGGGCGTGCACACTGTGCTCCTCATTGTAGCTGGGGATTTTTCCTGCCTGTTTCTGCAAAGACCGAGTTGGTGCCTGTCTCCTGAGAGACAGGAAGGGAGATGCTGCTGCTCTAGGTTCTGGCACTGTCACCTTCTTGATGCCTTTGTCTTTGGCCAAGAACATTGTGCCTTGGCCTGGTAGATTTAGACTGTCCACGGAAAGTGGAAAACAATTATGCTGCATCTTAACGAATTGTCACTTGTTGGCTTCTTTGTTCCTTAAGTAACTGCGCCTTGGGGTTTTCAAGTCCCTTTGCTTCAATGGGGAGAGCAGTTGCACTGGAAGGAGGAGAGGGCCGTGGTCAGGGGAGAGAGCTTCCCTAAGTCCCTTCTGTCACTCTGTCCCGCATGTGACAGGGCTGGCAGCTGGGCTGCTTCAGCCTCACAACTCCACCTCACCCTGTCTACTCACGTTGCTGGGGAGCCAGCAGGGCTTTGGCAGCCTCCCTCTATCTCTTCTCCTCTGAATCCAGGTGTTTGTCCTGGCCGAGCACCGCAGCATCCGTCTGACCTCGATACCTGTGTCTGGGCCACCCCCTGCACTTGCTGTTCTGGCCAATGCCCCCTCCTGCAGCCCCTTGCATTCCTTCCACCTGTGAGAGGATTTTGGTGCTTGGCTCTCAGTGTCTACACCGTGTAAAGGACAGTCGTGAAGTGCGTTGCAGTGCCCGTTACGCAGATATTCAGGAAGGGCTGTGTGATTTAATGGTTTGGGTGCCAGCTCTAAGCCACTCTGCTGGTGGGTTCAGCTCTTTGTACGAGGATGTATCTGCGGAAATCCATTTCCTCACTTCTGTGCCCGGATGCTAAAGCTCCGTTTGGCATTTTCCACTGGAGCCACGGTTTCTCCCTTTTCCTCTTAATTAAAACGTCCCCTTCTGCCGCGCACACGCTGCTGTTCTGTCACGCACAGCCCTGCGCCTCCTTTGCATCGTCGCAGAGAGAAAACGGGGTGAATGCGTTAAGGCGACGTGTTTTCTGCCGTTTTTGCCCGGGGGCGGGAAGGCAGAGCCCGGCCGCGGGGGGAGCGACCCCGTGTTCTGGGGCCGGCGTGGGAGCNGGGGGCAAGGGGGAGCTGCTGCTGCCCCGCATCCCGGGGCCGCTGGGGAGGGCACATCCGAGCTCCGGGAATGGGCGTCGCTGCAGGGGCCGCTAAAGGCCAGCTAGCCCAGCCCCCTGCCAGGGGCAGCGACATCTCCGATTACATCAGGTTGCTCAGAGCCTGACTGTAACGTTTCCAGGGATGGAGCAACCTGGGCCCATGTCTCCTCACCCTCACAGTAGAGAATTTCTTCCTAATAGCTCCTCTAAGTCTCCCCCCTTTCGGTTTAAAACTGTCCCCCCTCGTCCTATGGCTCCCCTCCCTGATCCAGAGTCCCTCCCCAGCTCTCCCATTTAGGGACTGGAAGGGGCTCTGAGGTCTGCCCAGAGCCTTCTCTTCTCCAGGCTGAACACCCCCAGCACCGTCAGCTTGTCCTCACAGAGAAGGGCTCCAGCCTCCGACCATTTGCACGTCTATTTTTGGAGACTGGGATGCGGATGAGCAAGGGCTGGGTGAAACTCAAGGGAGAGGTGGGAGCAGAGCCTGAACATGTATGTAGAGTGTGTGGCTTGACTCAGATGGGCACCATCCCCACAGCACGTGGAACAGAAGGGTCTGGCCAGGATGTGGATACAAGGGGGTAACCCCTGTGTACCAGGCTCCCTGCTTCTGCAGGGTGGGCCTGCCCCTGAGGTGCTGGGGGAGAGGCTTTTCCCCCAGGTGGAGATCTGCCTGGCTGAGGTGTTCCACACCCCAAGGTACAAAGTGTCTCAGGGACCGCACGTGTGGGGATGGGGGCAGCAAGTGCTGGTCCGGGCTACTGGCCACATGAGCCCTTGTCGCGCTGGCAGATGGCGCAAGGCAGCAGCTCGCTAACTTTTCCTGTGATGACCCCATTTACAGAACAGTGATTTCAAGTGACCCCAAATACTAATAGAGACATTGAATAAAACTGAATTTGTGTCAGGCTTGTGACCTCCCTGAAAACTCTCTTGATCTCTGCTCTGCTGCTCACTGACACAGTTTACAGTGACCAAGCCTCCAGGAATCCTTTGGAA